>JAILYF010000091.1:0-335542 GCA_025491095.1 Brachionus asplanchnoidis | reverse complement strand
CACTGTTAATACTTATCCGACCTCTAAAAATGACTTTGCCCAACAATTGTAATGACTTGCAACCACTGTCAATCACTTATCCGAGCTCTAAAAATGACTTTGCCCAAAAATTGTAATGACTTTGCCAACCACTGGTAATCACTATCCGACCTCTAAAATGACTTTTCCCACAATTGAAATGACTTTGCAACCACTGTTATCACGTATCCGACCTCAAAAATGACTTTGCCAAAATTGTAATGACTTTGCCAACCACTGTTAAACTTATCCGACGCTAAAACTGACTTTGCCCAACAACTGAAATGACTTTGCCAACCACTGTTATCACTTATCCGACTCTAAAATGACTTGCCCAAAAATTGTAATGACTTTGCCAACCACTGTTAATCACTTATCCGACCTCAAAAATGACTTTTCCAACAACTGAAATGACTTTGCCAACACGTTATCACTTATCCGACCTCTAAAAATGACTTTGCCCAAAATTGTAATGACTTTCCAACCACTGTAATCACTATCGACCTCTAAAAATGACTTTCCCAACAACTGAAATGACTTTGCCAACACTGTTATCACTTATCCGACTCTAAAAATGACTTTGCCAAAAATTGTAATGACTTTGCCAACCACTGTTAATCACTTATCCGACCTCTAAAAATGACTTTGCCCAACAACTGAAATGACTTTGCCAACCACTGTTAATCACTTATCCGACTCTAAAAATGACTTTGCCCAACAATTGTAATGACTTTCCAACCACTGTTAATCACTTATCCGACCTCTAAAAATGACTTTGCCCAAAACTTGTAATGACTTTGCCAACCACTGTTAATCACTTATCCGACTCTAAAAATGACTTTGCCCAACAATTGTAATGACTTGCCAACCACTGTCAATCACTTATCCGACCTCTAAAATGACTTTGCCCAAAATTGTAATGACTTTGCCAACACTGTTAATCACTTATCCGACCTCTAAAATGACTTTCCCAACAATTGTAATGACTTTGCCAACCACTGTATCACTTATCCGACCTCTAAAAATGACTTTGCCCAACAATTTAATGACTTGCCAACCACTGTTAATCACTATCCGACCTCTAAAATGACTTTTCCACAACTGAAATGACTTTGCCAACCACTGTTAATCACTTATCGACTCTAAAAATGACTTTGCCCAACAATTGTAATGACTTTGCCAACCACTTTAATCACTTACCGACCTCTAAAAATGACTTTGCCACAACAATGAAATGACTTTGCCAACCACTGTTAATCACTTATCCGACCTCTAAAATGACTTTGCCCAACAATTGTAATGACTTGCCAACCACGTTAATCACTATCCGACCTCTAAAAATGACTTTGCCAACAATTGTAATGACTTTGCCAACCCACTGTTAATCACTTATCCGACCTAAAAATGACTTTGCCAACAATGTAAATGACTTTGCCAACCACTGTTAATCACTTATCCGACCTCTAAAAATGACTTTGCCCAACAATTGTAATGACTTGCCAACCACTGTTAATCACTTATCCGACCTCTAAATGACTTTGCCCAACAATTGTAATGACTTTGCCAACCACTGTTAATCACTTATCGACTCTAAAATGACTTTGCCAACAATTGTAATGACTTTGCCAACCACTTTAATCACTTATCCGACCTCTAAAAATGACTTCCCAACAAATGAAATGACTTTGCCAACCACTGTTAATCACTTATCCGAACTCTAAAAATGACTTTGCCCAACAATTGTAATGACTTTGCCAACCACTGTTAATCACTATCCGACCTCTAAAAATGACTTTGCCCAACAATGTAATGACTTTGCCAACCACTGTTAATCACTTATCCGACCTCTAAAAATGACTTTGCCCAACAATTGTAATGACTTTGCCAACCATGTTAATCACTTATCCGACTCTAAAAATGACTTTGCCCAAAAATGTAATGACTTTGCCAACCACTGTTAATCACTTATCCGACCTCTAAAATGACTTTGCCCAACAATTGTAATGACTTTGCCAACCACTGTTAATCACTTATCCGAACTCTAAAAATGACTTGCCCAAAACAATTGTAATGACTTTGCCAACCACAGTTCAATCACTTATCCGACCTCTAGAAATGACTTTGCCCAAAAATTGTAATGACTTTGCCAACCACTGTTAATCACTTATCCGAACTCTAAAATGACTTTGCCCAACAATTGTAATGACTTTGCCAACCACTTTCAATCACTTATCCGACCTCTAAAATGACTTTGCCCAAACAATTGAATGACTTTGCCAACCACTGTTAATCACTTATCCGAACTCTAAAATGACTTTGCCCAACAATGTAATGATTTGCCAACACTGTTAATCACTATCCGACCTCTAAAAATGACTTTGCCCAACAATTGTAATGACTTTGCCAACCATGGTTAATCACTTATCCGACCTCTAAAAATGACTTGCCCACAATTGTAATGACTTTGCCAACCACTGTTAATCACTTATCCGACTCTAAAAATGACTTGCCCACAATTGTAATGACTTTGCCAACCACTGTTAATCACTTATCCGACCTCTAAAATGACTTTCCAACAATTGTAATGACTTTGCCAACCACTGTTAATCACTATCCGACCTCTAAAATGACTTTGCCCAACAATTGAAATGACTTTGCCAACCACTTTCAATCAATCCGACCTCTAAAAATGACTTTGCCCAACAATTGTAATGACTTGCCAACCACTGTTAATCACTTATCCGACTCTAAAAATGACTTTGCCAACAATGTAATGACTTTGCCAACCACTTAATCACTTATCCGACCTCTAAAAATGACTTTCCCCCAACAATTGTAATGACTTTGCCAACCACGTTAATCACTTATCCGAACTCTAAAAATGACTTTGCAACAATTGTAATGACTTGCCAACCACTGCAATCACTTATCCGACTCTAAAAATGACTTGCCCAAAACTGTAATGACTTTGCCAACCACTGTTAATCACTTATCCGAACTCTAAAATGACTTTCCCAACAATTGTAATGACTTTGCAACCACTGTTAATCACTTATCCGACCTCTAAAAATGACTTTGCCCAACAATTGTAATGACTTTGCCAACCACTGTTAATCACTTATCCGACCTCTAAAAATGACTTTGCCCAACAATTGTAATGACTTTGCCAACACTGTTATCATTATCCGACCTCTAAAAATGACTTTGCCCAACAATTGTAAGACTTTGCCAACCACTGTTAATCACTTATCCGACCTCTAAAAATGACTTTGCCCAACAATTGAAATGACTTTGCCAACCACTGTTAATCACTTATCCGACCTCTAAAAGACTTTGCCAACAATTGTAATGACTTTGCCAACCACTGTAATCACTTATCCGAACTCTAAAATGACTTTGCCCAACAATTGTAATGACTTTGCCAACCACTGTTAATCACTTACCGACCTCTAAAATGACTTTGCCCAACAATTGTAATGACTTTGCCAACCACTGTTAATCACTTATCCGACCTCTAAAAATGACTTTGCCAACAACTGAAATGACTTTGCCAACCACTGTTAATCACTTATCCGACCTCTAAAATGACTTTGCCCAACAATTGTAATGACTTTGCCAACCACTGTTAATCACTTATCCGACCTCTAAAATGACTTTGCCAAATTGTAATGACTTTGCCAACACTGTTAATCACTTATCCGAACTCTAAAAATGACTTGCCCAACAATTGTAATGACTTTGCCAACCATGTTAATCACTTATCCGACCTCTAAAAATGACTTTGCCCAAATTGTAATGACTTTGCCAACCACTGTTAATCACTTATCCGAACTCAAAAATGACTTGCCAACCAAATTGTAATGACTTTGCCAACCACTTTAATCACTTACCGACTCTAAAAATGACTTTGCCAACAATTGTAATGACTTTGCCAACCACTGTTAATCACTTATCCGAACTCTAAAAATGACTTTGCCCAACAATTGTAATGACTTTGCCAACCACTGTTAATCACTTATCCGACCTCTAAAAATGACTTTTCCCAACAATGAAATGACTTTGCCAACCACTGTTAATCACTTATCCGAACTCTAAAAATGACTTTGCCCAACAATTGTAATGACTTTCCAACCACTGTAATCACTTACCGACTAAAAATGACTTTGCCCAACAATTGTAATGACTTTGCCAACCACTGTTAATCACTTATCCGAACTCTAAAAATGACTTTGCCCAACAATTGTAATGACTTTGCCAACCACTGTTAATCACTTATTCCCTCTAAAAATGACTTTGCCCAACAATTGTAATGACTTTGCCAACCACTGTAATCACTTATCCGAACTCTAAAAATGACTTGCCCCAATTGTAATGACTTTGCCAACCACTTTATCACTTATCCGACCTCTAAAAATGACTTTGCCCAACAATGTAATGACTTTGCCAACCACTGTAATCACTTATCCGACTCTTAAAATGACTTTGCCCCAACAATGTAATGACTTTGCCAACCACTGTTAATCACTTATCCGACTCTAAAAATGACTTTGCCCAAAATTGTAATGACTTTGCCAACCAACTTATCACTATCGACCTCTAAAATGACTTTGCCCAACAATTGTAATGACTTTGCAACCACTGTTAATCACAATCCGACTCTAAAAATGACTTTCCCAACATTGTAATGACTTTGCCAAACACTGTTAATCACTTATCCGACCTCTAAATGACTTTGCCAACAATTGTAATGACTTTGCCACTGTAATCACTTATCCGACCTCTAAAATGACTTTGCCCAACAATTGTAATGACTTTGCCAACCACTGTTAATCACTTACCCGACTCTAAAAATGACTTTGCCCAACAATTGTAATGACATATGACTTTGCAAACACTGTTAATCACTATCCGAACTTCTAAAATGACTTTGCCCAACAACTGAAATGACTTTGCCAACCACTGTTAATCACTTATCCGAACTCTAAAATGACTTTGCCAACAATTGTACATGACTTTTCCAACCACTTTCATCACTTACCACGACCTCTAAAAATGATCTTTGCCCAAACAATTGCTAATGACTTTGCACAACCAACTGTTTAATCACTTATCCGAACTCTTAAAATGACTTTGCCCAACAATTGTAATGACTTTGCCAACCAATGTTAATCACTTGTATCCTGACCTCTAACAATGACTTGTGCCCAACAATTGTAATGACTTTGCCAACCCCACTGTTTATCTACTACTTCTCGCCCTCTAAAATTGGCCTTTGCCCAACCATTGTAATGACTTTGCCAACCACTGTTATCACTTATCCGACCGCTAAAAATGACTTCTCCCAACAACTGAAATGACTTTGCCAACCACTGTTAATCACTTACCCGACCTCTAAAATGACTTTGCCCAACAATTGTAATGACTTTGCCAACCACTGTTAATCACTTATCCGAACTCTAAAAATGACTTTGCCCAACAATTGTAATGACTTTTCCAACCACAGTCAATCACTTATCCGACCTCTAAAAATGACTTTGCCCAAAAATTGTAATGACTTTGCCAACCACTGTTTATCACTTATCCGACCTCTAGAAATGACTTTGCCCATCAATTGTAATGACTTTGCCAACCACTTTCATCACTTACCCGACCCTCTAAAAATGACTTTGCCCAACAATTGTAATGACTTTGCCAACCACTGGTAATCACTTATCCGACCTCTAAAAATGACTTTGCCCAAAAATTGTAATGACTTTGCCAACCACTGTTAATCACTTATCCGACCTCTAGAAATGACTTTGCCCATCAATTGTAATGACTTTGCCAACCACTGTCAATCACTTATCCGAGCTCTAAAAATGACTTTGCCCAAAAATTGTAATGACTTTGCCAACCACTGTTAATCACTTATCCGACCTCTAAAATGACTTTCCCAACAATTGTAATGACTTTGCAACCACTGTTAATCACTTATCCGACTCTAAAAATGACTTGCCCAACAATTGTAATGACTTTGCAACCACTGTTCATCACTTATCCGACCTCTAAAAATGACTTTGATCATTGTAATGACTTTGCCAACCACTTTCAATCACTTACCCGACCTCTAAAAATGACTCTGCCCAACAATTGTAATGACTTTGCAAACCACTGTTAATCACTTACCCGACCTCTAAAAATGACTTTGCCCAACAATTGTAATGACTTTGCCAACCACTGTTAATCACTTATCCGACCTCTAGAAATGACTTTGCCCATCAATTGTAATGACTTTGCCAACCACTGTCAATCACTTATCCGAGACTCTAAAATGACTTTGCCCAAAATTGTAATGACTTTGCCAACCACTGTTAATCACTTATCCGACCTCTAAAAATGACTTTCCAACAATTGTAATGACTTTGCCAACCACTGTTAATCACTTATCCGATCTCTAGAAATGACTTTGCCCATCAATTGTAATGACTTTGCCAACCATTTTCAATCACTTATCCGACCTCTAAAAATGACTTTGCCCAAAAATTGTAATGACTTTTCCAACCACAGTCAATCACTTATCCGACCTCTAAAAATGACTTTGCCCAAAAATTGTAATGACTTGCCAACCACTGTTAATCACTTATCCGATCTCTAGAAATGACTTGCCCATCAATTGTAATGACTTTGCCAAACCACTTTCAATCACTTACCCGACCTCTAAAAATGACTTTGCCCAAAAATTGTAATGACTTTGCCAACCACTGTTAATCACTTATCCGAACTCTTAAAATGACTTTGCCCAACAATTGTAATGACTTTGTCAACCACTTTTAAATCACTTATCCGACCTCTAAAAATGACTTTGGCCCAACAATTTAAATGTTTTGCAACCACTTTTAATCACTTACCCGAGCTCTAAAAATGACTTTGCCCATCAATTGTAATGACTTTGCCAACCACTTTCAATCACTTACCCGGCCTCTAAAAATGACTTTGCTCAACAATTGTAATGACTTTTCCAACCACTGTTAATCACTTATCCGACCTCTAGAAATGACTTTGCCCATCAATTGTAATGACTTTGCCAACCACTGTCAATCACTTATCCGAGCTCTAAAAATGACTTTGCCCAAAAATTGTAATGACTTTGCCAACCACTGTTAATCACTTATCCGACCTCTAAAAATTATTTTTCTCAACAATTGTAATGACTTTTGCCAACCACTTTCAATCACTTACCCGAACTCCTAAAAATGACTTTGCCCATTAATTGTAATGACTTTGACAAACACTGTTAATCACTTATCTGACCTCTAAAAATGACTTTGCCCAACAATTGTAATGACTTTGCCAACCACTTATTATCACTTATCCGACCTCTAAAAAATGACTTTGCCCCAATTATTGTAATGACTTTGCTAACCACTGTTAATCACTTATCCGACCTCTAAAAATGACTTTGCCCAACAATTGTAATGACTTTTTCAACCACTGTTAATCACTTATCCGACCTCTAAAAATGATTTTGCCCATTACATTGTAAATGACTTTGCCAACCACTGTTAATCACTAATCTGACCTCTAAAAATGACTTTGTCCCAACAACTGAAATGACTTTGCCAAACCACTGTTTATCACTTATCCGACCTCTAAAAATGACTTTGCCCACATTGTAATGACTTTGTCAACCACTTTAATCACTTATCCGACCTCTAAAAATGACTTTGCCCAACAATTGTAATGTTTTTGCCAACCACTTTAATCACTTACCCGACCTCTAAAAATGACTTTGCCCATCATTGTAATGACTTGCCAACCACTTTCAATCACTTAACCCGGCCTCTAAAAATGACTTTGCCCAACAATTGTAATGACTTTTCCAACCACTGTTAATCACTTATCCGACCTCTAAAAATGACTTTGCCCAACAATTGTAATGACTTTGCCAACCACTTTCAATCACTTACCCGAACTCTAAAAATGACTTTGCCCATTAATTGTAATGACCTTTGACAACCACTGTTAATCACTTATCTGACCTCTAAAAAATGACTTTGCCCAACAATTGTAATGACTTTGCCAACCACTTTTAATCACTTATCCGACCTCTAAAAATGACTTTGCCCAATTATTGTAATGACTTTGCCAACCACTGTTAATCACTTACCCGACCTCTAAAATGACTTGCCCAACAATTGTAATGACTTTGCCAACCACTGTTAATCACTTACCGACCTCTAAACATGACTTTGCCCACAATTGTAATGACTTTGCCAACCACCTGTTAATCACTTACCCGACCTCTAAAAATGACTTGCCCAACAATTGTAATGACTTTGCAAACCACTGTTAATCACTTATCCGAACTCTAAAAATGACTTTGCCCAACAATTGTAATGACTTTGCCAACCACTGTTAATCACTTACCGATCTTAGAAATGACTCTTTTCCAACAAACTGCAAATGACTTTGCCAACCACTGTTAATCACTTACCCGACCTCTAAAATGACTTTGCCCAACAATTGTTAAGACTTTGCCAACCACTGTTAATCACTTACCCGACCTCTAAAAATGACTTTGCCCAACAATTGTAATGACTTTGCAAACCACTGTTAATCACTTATCCGACCGCTAAAAATGACTTTTTCCAACAACTGAAATGACTTTGCCAACCACTGTTAATCACTTACCCGACCTCTAAAATGACTTTGCCCAACAATTGTAATGACTTTGCCAACTACTGTTAATCACTTACCCGACCTCTAAAAATGACTTTGCCCAACAATTGTAATGACTTTGCAAACCACTGTTAATCACTTATCCGAACTCTAAAAATGACTTTGCCCAACATTGAAATGACTTTGCCAACCACTGTTAATCACTTATCCGATCTCTAGAAATGACTTTGCCCATTAATTGTAATGACTTTTTCAACCACTGTTTATCACTTATCCGACCTCTAAATATGACTTTGCCCAACAATTGTAATGACTTTGCCAACCACTGTTAATCACTTATCTGACCTCTAAAAATGACTTTTCCCAACAACTGAAATGACTTTGCAAACCACTGTTTATCACTTATCCGACCTCTAAATATGACTTTGCCCAACAATTGTAATGACTTTTTCAACCACTGTTAATCACTTATCCGACCTCTAAAAATGATTTTGCCCATTAATTGTAATGACTTGCCAACCACTGTTATCACTATCTGACCTCTAAAAATGACTTTTCCCAACAACTGAAATGAACTTTGCAAACCACTGTTTATCACTTATCCGACCCTCTAAAAATGACTTTGCCCAACAATTGTAATGACTTTGTCAACCACTTTTAATCACTTATCCGACCTCTAAAATGACTTTGCCCAACAATTGTAATGTTTTTGCCAACCCACTTTATCACTTACCCGACCTCTAAAAATGACTTTGCCCATCAATTGTAATGACTTGCCAAACCACTTTCAATCACTTACCCGGCCTCTAAAAATGACTTTGCCCAACAATTGTAATGACTTTTCCAACCACTGTTAATCACTTATCCGACCTCTAAAAATGACTTTGCCCAACAATTGTAATGACTTTGCCAACCACTTTCAATCACTTACCCGAACTCTAAAAATGACTTTTGCCCATTAATTGTAATGACTTTGGCAACTACTGTTAATCACTTATCTGACCTCTAAAAAAATGACTTTGCCCAACAATTGTAATGACTTTGCCAACCACTTTTAATCACTTATCCGACCTCTAAAAATGACTTTGCCCAATTATTGTAATGACTTTGCCAACCACTGTTAATCACTTACCCGACCTCTAAAATGACTTTGCCCAACAATTGTAATGACTTTGCCAACCACTGTTAATCACTTACCCGACCTCTAAAATGACTTTGCCCAACAATTGTAATGACTTTGCCAACCACTGTTAATCACTTACCCGACCTCTAAAAATGACTTTGCCCAACAATTGTAATGACTTTGCAACCACTGTTAATCACTTATCCGAACTCTAAAAATGACTTTGCCCAACAATTGTAATGACTTTGCCAACCACTGTTAATCACTTATCCGATCTCTAGAAATGACTTTTTCCAACAACTGAAATGACTTTGCCAACCACTGTTAATCACTTACCCGACCTCTAAAATGACTTTGCCCAACAATTGTAATGACTTTGCCAACCACTGTTAATCACTTACCCGACCTCTAAAAATGACTTTGCCCAACAATTGTAATGACTTTGCCAACCACTGTTAATCACTTATCCGACCGCTAAAAATGACTTTTTCCAACACTGAAATGACTTTGCCACCACTGTTAATCACTTACCCGACCTCTAAAATGACTTTGCCCAACAATTGTAATGACTTTGCCAACCACTGTTAATCACTTACCCGACCTCTAAAAATGACTTTGCCCAACAATTGTAATGACTTTGCAAACCACTGTTAATCACCTATCCGAACTCTAAAAATGACTTTGCCCAACAATTGTAATGACTTTGCCAACCACTTTCAATCACTTATCCGATCTCTAGAAATGACTTTTGCCCATTAATTGTAATGACTTTGTCAACCACTGTTAATCACTTATCCGACCTCTAAATATGACTTTGCCCAACAATTGTAATGACTTTGCCAACCATGTTAATCACTTATCTGACCTCTAAAAATGACTTTTCCCAACAACTGAAATGACTTTGCAAACCACTGTTTATCACTTATCCGACCTCTAAATATGACTTTGCCCAACAATTGTAATGACTTTGCCAACCACTGTTAATCACTTATCCGACCTCTAAAAATAACTTTTCCCAACAACTGAAATGACTTTGCCAACCATTTTTAATCACTTATCCGACCTCTAAAAATGA
Organism: Brachionus asplanchnoidis; assembly: GCA_025491095.1. Taxonomy (NCBI): domain Eukaryota; kingdom Metazoa; phylum Rotifera; class Eurotatoria; order Ploima; family Brachionidae; genus Brachionus; species Brachionus asplanchnoidis. The sequence goes on along the minus strand of JAILYF010000091.1, from coordinate 324,668 downwards.
CTTTGCCCAAAAATTGTAATGACTTTTCCAACCACAGTCAATCACTTATCCGACCTCTAAAAATGACTTTGCACAAAAATTGTAATGACTTTGCCAACCACTGTTAATCACTTATCCGATCTCTAGAAATGACTTTGCCCATCAATTGTAATGACTTTGCCAACCACTTTCAATCACTTACCCGACCTCTAAAAATGACTTTGCCCAAAAATTGTAATGACTTTGCAACCACTGTTAATCACTTATCCGAACTCTTAAAATGACTTTGCCCAACAATTGTAATGACTTTGTCAACCACTTTTAATCACTTATCCGACCTCTAAAAATGACTTTGCCCAAAAATTGTAATGACTTTGCCAACCACTGTTAATCACTTATCCGAACTCTTAAAATGACTTTGCCCAACAATTGTAATGACTTTGCCAACCACTTTCAATCACTTACCCGAACTCTAAAAATGACTTTGCCCATTAATTGTAATGACTTTGACAACCACTTTTAATCACTTATCTGACCTCTAAAAATGACTTTGCCCAACAATTGTAATGACTTTGCCAACCACTTTTAATCACTTATCCGACCTCTAAAAATGACTTTGCCCAATTATTGTAATGACTTTGCCAACCACTGTTAATCACTTATCCGACCTCTAAAAATGACTTTGCCCAACAATTGTAATGACTTTTTCAACCACTGTTAATCACTTATCCGACCTCTAAAAATGATTTTGCCCATTAATTGTAATGACTTTGCCAACCACTGTTAATCACTTATCTGACCTCTAAAAATGACTTTGCCCAACAATTAAAATGTTTTTGCCAACCACTGTTAATCACTTACCCGACCTCTAAAAATGACTTTGCCCAACAATTGTAATGACTTTGCCAACCACTGTTAATCACTTACCCGACCTCTAAAAATGACTTTGCCCAACAATTGTAATGACTTTGCAAACCACTGTTAATCACCTATCCGAACTCTAAAAATGACTTTGCCCAACAATTGTAATGACTTTGTCAACCACTTTTAATCACTTATCCGACCTCTAAAAATGACTTTGCCCAACAATTGTAATGTTTTTGCCAACCACTTTTAATCACTTACCCGACCTCTAAAAATGACTTTGCCCAATTATTGTAATGACTTTGTCAACCACTTTTAATCACTTATCCGACCTCTAAAAATGACTTTGCCCAATTATTGTAATGACTTTGCCAACCACTGTTAATCACTTATCCGACCTCTAAAAATGACTTTGCCCAACAATTGTAATGACTTTGCCAACCACTTTTAATCACTTATCCGACCTCTAAAAATGACTTTGCCCAATTATTGTAATGACTTTGCCAACCACTGTTAATCACTTATCCGACCTCTAAAAATGACTTTGCCCAACAATTGTAATGACTTTTTCAACCACTGTTAATCACTTATCCGACCTCTAAAAATGATTTTGCCCATTAATTGTAATGACTTTGACAACCACTTTTAATCACTTATCTGACCTCTAAAAATGACTTTGCCCAACAACTGTAATGACTTTGCCAACCACTTTTAATCACTTATCCGACCTCTAAAAATGACTTTGCCCAATTATTGTAATGACTTTGTCAACCACTTTTAATCACTTATCCGACCTCTAAAAATGACTTTGCCCAACAATTGTAATGACTTTGCCAACCACTGTTAATCACTTACCCGACCTCTAAAAATGACTTTGCCCAACAATTGTAATGACTTTGCAAACCACTGTTAATCACCTACCCGAACTCTAAAAATGACTTTGCCCATTAATTGTAATGACTTTGACAACCACTTTTAATCACTTATCTGACCTCTAAAAATGACTTTGCCCAACAATTGTAATGACTTTGCCAACCACTTTTAATCACTTATCCGACCTCTAAAAATGACTTTGCCCAATTATTGTAATGACTTTGCCAACCACTGTTAATCACTTATCCGACCTCTAAAATGACTTTGCCCAACAATTGTAATGACTTTTTCAACCACTGTTAATCACTTATCCGACCTCTAAAAATGATTTTGCCCATTAATTGTAATGACTTTGCCAACCACTGTTAATCACTTATCTGACCTCTAAAATGACTTTGCCCAACAATTAAAATGTTTTTGCCAACCACTGTTAATCACTTACCCGACCTCTAAAAATGACTTTGCCCACAATTGTAATGACTTTGCCAACCACTGTTAATCACTTACCCGACCTCTAAAAATGACTTTGCCCAACAATTGTAATGACTTTGCAAACCACTGTTAATCACCTATCCGAACTCTAAAAATGACTTTGCCCAACAATTGTAATGACTTTGTCAACCACTTTTAATCACTTATCCGACCTCTAAAAATGACTTTGCCCAACAATTGTAATGTTTTTGCCAACCACTTTTAATCACTTACCCGACCTCTAAAAATGACTTTGCCCATCAATTGTAATGACTTTGCCAACCACTTTCAATCACTTACCCGGCCTCTAAAAATGACTTTGCCCAACAATTGTAATGACTTTTCCAACCACTGTTAATCACTTATCCGACCTCTAAAAATGACTTTGCCCAACAATTGTAATGACTTTGCCAACCACTTTCAATCACTTACCCGAACTCTAAAAATGACTTTGCCCATTAATTGTAATGACTTTGGCAACTACTGTTAATCACTTATCTGACCTCTAAAAATGACTTTGCCCAACAATTGTAATGACTTTGCCAACCACTTTTAATCACTTATCCGACCTCTAAAAATGACTTTGCCCAATTATTGTAATGACTTTGCCAACCACTGTTAATCACTTACCCGACCTCTAAAATGACTTTGCCCAACAATTGTAATGACTTTGCCAACCACTGTTAATCACTTACCCGACCTCTAAAATGACTTTGCCCAACAATTGTAATGACTTTGCCAACCACTGTTAATCACTTACCCGACCTCTAAAAATGACTTTGCCCAACAATTGTAATGACTTTGCAAACCACTGTTAATCACTTATCCGAACTCTAAAAATGACTTTGCCCAACAATTGTAATGACTTTGCCAACCACTGTTAATCACTTATCCGATCTCTAGAAATGACTTTTTCCAACAACTGAAATGACTTTGCCAACCACTGTTAATCACTTACCCGACCTCTAAAATGACTTTGCCCAACAATTGTAATGACTTTGCCAACCACTGTTAATCACTTACCCGACCTCTAAAAATGACTTTGCCCAACAATTGTAATGACTTTGCCAACCACTGTTAATCACTTATCCGACCGCTAAAAATGACTTTTTCCAACAACTGAAATGACTTTGCCAACCACTGTTAATCACTTACCCGACCTCTAAAATGACTTTGCCCAACAATTGTAATGACTTTGCCAACCACTGTTAATCACTTACCCGACCTCTAAAAATGACTTTGCCCAACAATTGTAATGACTTTGCAAACCACTGTTAATCACCTATCCGAACTCTAAAAATGACTTTGCCCAACAATTGTAATGACTTTGCCAACCACTTTCAATCACTTATCCGATCTCTAGAAATGACTTTGCCCATTAATTGTAATGACTTTGTCAACCACTGTTAATCACTTATCCGACCTCTAAATATGACTTTGCCCAACAATTGTAATGACTTTGCCAACCACTGTTAATCACTTATCTGACCTCTAAAAATGACTTTTCCCAACAACTGAAATGACTTTGCAAACCACTGTTTATCACTTATCCGACCTCTAAATATGACTTTGCCCAACAATTGTAATGACTTTGCCAACCACTGTTAATCACTTATCCGACCTCTAAAAATAACTTTTCCCAACAACTGAAATGACTTTGCCAACCATTTTTAATCACTTATCCGACCTCTAAAAATGACTTTGCCCAAAAATTGTAATGACTTTTCCAACCACAGTCAATCACTTATCCGACCTCTAAAAATGACTTTGCCCAAAAATTGTAATGACTTTGCCAACCACTGTTAATCACTTATCCGATCTCTAGAAATGACTTTGCCCATCAATTGTAATGACTTTGCCAACCACTTTCAATCACTTACCCGACCTCTAAAAATGACTTTGCCCAAAAATTGTAATGACTTTGCCAACCACTGTTAATCACTTATCCGAACTCTTAAAATGACTTTGCCCAACAATTGTAATGACTTTGTCAACCACTTTTAATCACTTATCCGACCTCTAAAAATGACTTTGCCCAAAAATTGTAATGACTTTGCCAACCACTGTTAATCACTTATCCGAACTCTTAAAATGACTTTGCCCAACAATTGTAATGACTTTGCCAACCACTTTCAATCACTTACCCGAACTCTAAAAATGACTTTGCCCATTAATTGTAATGACTTTGACAACCACTTTTAATCACTTATCTGACCTCTAAAAATGACTTTGCCCAACAATTGTAATGACTTTGCCAACCACTTTTAATCACTTATCCGACCTCTAAAAATGACTTTGCCCAATTATTGTAATGACTTTGCCAACCACTGTTAATCACTTATCCGACCTCTAAAAATGACTTTGCCCAACAATTGTAATGACTTTTTCAACCACTGTTAATCACTTATCCGACCTCTAAAAATGATTTTGCCCATTAATTGTAATGACTTTGCCAACCACTGTTAATCACTTATCTGACCTCTAAAAATGACTTTGCCCAACAATTAAAATGTTTTTGCCAACCACTGTTAATCACTTACCCGACCTCTAAAAATGACTTTGCCCATCAATTGTAATGACTTTGCCAACCACTTTCAATCACTTACCCGGCCTCTAAAAATGACTTTGCCCAACAATTGTAATGACTTTTCCAACCACTGTTAATCACTTATCCGACCTCTAAAAATGACTTTGCCTAACAATTGTAATGACTTTGCCAACCACTGTTAATCACTTATCCGACCTCTAAAAATGACTTTGCCCAACAATTGTAATGACTTTGCCAACCACTGTTAATCACTTATCCGACCTCTAAAAATAACTTTTCCCAACAACTGAAATGACTTTGCCAACCATTTTTAATCACTTATCCGACCTCTAAAAATGACTTAGCCCAATTATTGTAATGACTTTGCTAACCACTGTTAATCACTTATCCGACCTCTAAAAATGACTTTGCCCAACAATTGTAATGACTTTTTCAACCACTGTTAATCACTTATCCGACCTCTAAAAATGATTTTACCCATTAATTGTAATGACTTTGCCAACCACTGTTAATCACTAATCTGACCTCTAAAAATGACTTTTCCCAACAACTGAAATGACTTTGCAAACCACTGTTTATCACTTATCCGACCTCTAAAAATGACTTTGCCCAACAATTGTAATGACTTTGTCAACCACTTTTAATCACTTATCCGACCTCTAAAAATGACTTTGCCCAACAATTGTAATGTTTTTGCCAACCACTTTTAATCACTTACCCGACCTCTAAAAATGACTTTGCCCATCAATTGTAATGACTTTGCCAACCACTTTCAATCACTTACCCGGCCTCTAAAAATGACTTTGCCCAACAATTGTAATGACTTTTCCAACCACTGTTAATCACTTATCCGACCTCTAAAATGACTTTGCCCAACAATTGTAATGACTTTGCCAACCACTTTCAATCACTTACCCGAACTCTAAAAATGACTTTGCCCATTAATTGTAATGACTTTGACAACCACTGTTAATCACTTATCTGACCTCTAAAAATGACTTTGCCCAACAATTGTAATGACTTTGCCAACCACTTTTAATCACTTATCCGACCTCTAAAAATGACTTTGCCCAATTATTGTAATGACTTTGACAACCACTGTTAATCACTTATCCGACCTCTAAAAATGACTTTGCCCAACAATTGTAATGACTTTTTCAACCACTGTTAATCACTTATCCGACCTCTAAAAATGATTTTGCCCATTAATTGTAATGACTTTGCCAACCACTGTTAATCACTTATCTGACCTCTAAAAATGACTTTGCCCAACAATTAAAATGTTTTTGCCAACCACTGTTAATCACTTACCCGACCTCTAAAAATGACTTTGCCCATCAATTGTAATGACTTTGCCAACCACTTTCAATCACTTACCCGGCCTCTAAAAATGACTTTGCCCAACAATTGGAATGACTTTTCCAACCACTGTAAATCACTTATCCGACCTCTAAAAATGACTTTGCCCAACAATTGTAATGACTTTGCCAACCACTGTTAATCACTTATCCGACCTCTAAAAATAACTTTGCCCAAAAATTGTAATGACTTTGCCAACCACTGTTAATCACTAACCCGACCTCTAAAAATTATTTTTCTCAACAATTGTAATGACTCTGCCAACCACTTTCAATCACTTACCCGAACTCTAAAAATGACTTTGCCCATTAATTGTAATGACTTTGACAACCACTGTTAATCACTTATCTGACCTCTAAAAATGACTTTGCCCAACAATTGTAATGACTTTGCCAACCCCTGTTAATCACTTATCCGACCTCTAAAAATGACTTTGCCCAATTATTGTAATGACTTTGCCAACCACTGTTAATCACTTATCCGACCTCTAAAAATGACTTTGCCCAACAATTGTAATGACTTTTTCAACCACTGTTAATCACTTATCCGACCTCTAAAAATGACTTTGCCCAACAATTGTAATGACTTTTCCAACCACAGTCAATCACTTATACGACCTCTAAAAATTACTTTGCCCAAAAATTGAAATGACTTTGCAAACCACTGTTAATCACTTATCCGATCTCTAGAAATGACTTTGCCCATCAATTGTAATGACTTTGCCAACCACTTTCAATCACTTACCCGACCTCTAAAAATGACTTTGCCCAACAATTGTAATGACTTTGCCAACCACTGTTAATCACTTATCCGACCTCTAAAAATGACTTTGCCCAACCACTGTAATTCACTTATCCGACCTCAAGAAATGACTTTGCCCATCAATTGTAATGACTTTGCCAACCACTTTCAATCACTTATCCGACCTCTAAAAATGACTTTGCCCAACAATTGTAATGACTTTTCCAACCACTGTTAATCACTTATCCGACCTCTAAAAATGACTTTGCCCATTAATTGTAATGACTTTGTCAACCACTGTTTATCACTTATCCGACCTCTAAATATGACTTTGCCCAACAATTGTAATGACTTTGCCAACCACTGTTAATCACTTATCCGACCTCTAAAAATGACTTTTCCCAACAACTGAAATGACTTTTCCAACCATTTTTAATCACTTATCCGACCTCTAAAAATGACTTTGCCCAAAAATTGAAATGACTTTTCCAACCACAGTCAATCACTTATCCGACCTCTAAAAATGACTTTGCCCAAAAATTGTAATGACTTTGCCAACCACTGTTAATCACTTATCCGATCTCTAGAAATGACTTTGCCCATCAATTGTAATGACTTTGCCAACCACTTTCAATCACTTACCTGACCTCTAAAAATGACTTTGCCCAACAATTGTAATGACTTTGCCAACCACTGTTAATCACTTATCCGAACTCTTAAAATGACTTTGCCCAACAATTGTAATGACTTTGTCAACCACTTTTAATCACTTATCCGACCTCTAAAAATGACTTTGCCCAACAATTTAAATGTTTTTGCCAACCACTTTTAATCACTTACCCGAGCTATAAAAATGACTTTGCCCATCAATTGTAATGACTTTGCCAACCACTTTCAATCACTTACCCGGCCTCTAAAAATGACTTTGCCCAACAATTGTAATGACTTTTCCAACCACTGTTAATCACTTATCCGACCTCTAAAAATGACTTTGCCCAACAATTGTAATGACTTTGCCAACCACTGTTAATCACTTATCCGACCTCTAAAAATGACTTTGCCCAAAAATTGTAATGACCTTGCCAACCACTGTTAATCACTAACCCGACCTCTAAAAATGACTTTGCCCATCAATTGTAATGACTTTGCCAACCACTTTCAATCACTTACCCGGCCTCTAAAAATGACTTTGCCCAACAATTGTAATGACTTTTCCAACCACTGTTAATCACTTATCTGACCTCTAAAAATGACTTTGCCCAACAATTGTAATGACTTTGCCAACCCCTGTTAATCACTTATCCGACCTCTAAAAATGACTTTGCCCAATTATTGTAATGACTTTGCCAACCACTGTTAATCACTTATCCGACCTCTAAAAATGACTTTGCCCAACAATTGTAATGACTTTTTCAACCACTGTTAATCACTTATCCGACCTCTAAAAATGATTTTGCCCATTAATTGTAATGACTTTGCCAACCACTGTTAATCACTAATCTGACCTCTAAAAATGACTTTTCCCAACAACTGAAATGACTTTGCAAACCACTGTTTATCACTTATCCGACCTCTAAAAATGACTTTGCCCAACAATTGTAATGACTTTGTCAACCACTTTTAATCACTTATCCGACCTCTAAAAATGACTTTGCCCAACAATTGTAATGTTTTTGCCAACCACTTTTAATCACTTACCCGACCTCTAAAAATGACTTTGCCCATCAATTGTAATGACTTTGCCAACCACTTTCAATCACTTACCCGGCCTCTAAAAATGACTTTGCCCAACAATTGTAATGACTTTTCCAACCACTGTTAATCACTTATCCGACCTCTAAAAATGACTTTGCCCAACAATTGTAATGACTTTGCCAACCACTTTCAATCACTTACCCGGCCTCTAAAAATGACTTTGCCCAACAATTGTAATGACTTTTCCAACCACTGTTAATCACTTATCCGACCTCTAAAAATGACTTTGCCCAACAATTGTAATGACTTTTTCAACCACTGTTAATCACTTATCCGACCTCTAAAAATGATTTTGCCCATTAATTGTAATGACTTTGCCAACCACTGTTAATCACTAATCTGACCTCTAAAAATGACTTTTCCCAACAACTGAAATGACTTTGCAAACCACTGTTTATCACTTATCCGACCTCTAAAAATGACTTTGCCCAACAATTGTAATGACTTTGTCAACCACTTTTAATCACTTATCCGACCTCTAAAAATGACTTTGCCCAACAATTGTAATGTTTTTGCCAACCACTTTTAATCACTTACCCGACCTCTAAAAATGACTTTGCCCATCAATTGTAATGACTTTGCCAACCACTTTCAATCACTTACCCGGCCTCTAAAAATGACTTTGCCCAACAATTGTAATGACTTTTCCAACCACTGTTAATCACTTATCCGACCTCTAAAAATGACTTTGCCAAACAATTGTAATGACTTTGCCAACCACTTTCAATCACTTACCCGAACTCTAAAAATGACTTTGCCCATTAATTGTAATGACTTTGACAACCACTCTTAATCACTTATCTGACCTCTAAAAATGACTTTGCCCAACAATTGTAATGACTTTGCCAACCACTTTTAATCACTTATCCGACCTCTAAAAATGACTTTGCCCAATTATTGTAATGACTTTGCCAACCACTGTTAATCACTTATCCGACCTCTAAAAATGACTTTGCCCAACAATTGTAATGACTTTTTCAACCACTGTTAATCACTTATCCGACCTCTAAAAATGATTTTGCCCATTAATTGTAATGACTTTGCCAACCACTGTTAATCACTTATCTGACCTCTAAAAATGACTTTGCCCAACAATTGTAATGACTTTGCCAACCCCTGTTAATCACTTATCCGACCTCTAAAAATGACTTTGCCCAATTATTGTAATGACTTTGCCAACCACTGTTAATCACTTATCCGACCTCTAAAAATGACTTTGCCCAACAATTGTAATGACTTTTTCAACCACTGTTAATCACTTATCCGACCTCTAAAAATGACTTTGCCCAACAATTGTAATGACTATTCCAACCACAGTCAATCACTTATACGAACTCTAAAAATTACATTGCCCAAAAATTGAAATGACTTTGCCAACCACTGTTAATCACTTATCCGATCTCTAGAAATGACTTTGCCCATCAATTGTAATGACTTTGCCAACCACTTTCAATCACTTACCCGACCTCTAAAAATGACTTTGCCCAACAATTGTAATGACTTTGCCAACCACTGTTAATCACTTATCCGACCTCTAAAAATGACTTTGCCCAACCACTGTAATTCACTTATCCGACCTCAAGAAATGACTTTGCCCATCAATTGTAATGACTTTGCCAACCACTTTCAATCACTTATCCGAACTCTAAAAATGACTTTGCCCATTAATTGTAATGACTTTGACAACCACTGTTAATCACTTATCTGACCTCTAAAAATGACTTTGCCCAACAATTGTAATGACTTTGCCAACCCCTGTTAATCACTTATCCGACCTCTAAAAATGACTCTGCCCAATTATTGTAATGACTTTGCCAACCACTGTTAATCACTTATCCGACCTCTAAAAATGACTTTGCCCAACAATTGTAATGACTTTTCCAACCACAGTCAATCACTTATACGACCTCTAAAAATTACTTTGCCCAAAAATTGAAATGACTTTGCCAAAAACTGTTAATCACTTATCCGATCTCTAGAAATGACTTTGCCCATCAATTGTAATGACTTTGCCAACCACTTTCAATCACTTACCCGACCTCTAAAAATGACTTTGCCCAACAATTGTAATGACTTTGCCAACCACTGTTAATCACTTATCCGACCTCTAAAAATGACTTTGCCCAACCACTGTAATTCACTTATCCGACCTCAAGAAATGACTTTGCCCATCAATTGTAATGACTTTGCCAACCACTTTCAATCACTTATCCGACCTCTAAAAATGACTTTGCCCAACAATTGTAATGACTTTTCCAACCACTGTTAATCACTTATCCGACCTCTAAAAATGACTTTGCCCATTAATTGTAATGACTTTGCCAACCACTGTTTATCACTTATCCGACCTCTAAATATGACTTTGCCCAACAATTGTAATGACTTTGCCAACCAATGTTAATCACTTATCCGACCTCTAAAAATGACTTTTCCCAACAACTGAAATGACTTTGCCAACCATTTTTAATCACTTATCCGACCTCTAAAAATGACTTTGCCCAAAAATTGTAATGACTTTTCCAACCACAGTCAATCACTTATCCGACCTCTAAAAATGACTTTGCCCAAAAATTGTAATGACTTTGCCAACCACTGTTAATCACTTATCCGATCTCTAGAAATGACTTTGCCCATCAATTGTAATGACTTTGCCAACCACTTTCAATCACTTACCCGACCTCTAAAAATGACTTTGCCCAACAATTGTAATGACTTTGCCAACCACTGTTAATCACTTATCCGAACTCTTAAAATGACTTTGCCCAACAATTGTAATGACTTTGTCAACCACTTTTAATCACTTATCCGACCTCTAAAAATGACTTTGCCCAACAATTTAAATGTTTTTGCCAACCACTTTTAATCACTTACCCGAGCTCTAAAAATGACTTTGCCCATCAATTGTAATGACTTTGCCAACCACTTTCAATCACTTACCCGGCCTCTAAAAATGACTTTGCCCAACAATTGTAATGACTTTTCCAACCACTGTTAATCACTTATCCGACCTCTAAAAATGACTTTGCCCAACAATTGTAATGACTTTGCCAACCACTGTTAATCACTTATCCGACTTCTAAAAATGACTTTGCCCAACAATTGGAATGACTTTGCCAACCACTGTTAATAACTAACCCGACCTCTAAAAATTATTTTTCTCAACAATTGTAATGACTTTGTCAACCACTTTCAATCACTTACCCGGCCTCTAAAAATGACTTTGCCCAACAATTGTAATGACTTTTCCAACCACTGTTAATCACTTATCCGACCTCTAAAAATGAATTTGCCCAACAATTGTAATGACTTTGCCAACCACTTTCAATCACTTACCCGAACTCTAAAAATGACTTTGCCCATTAATTGTAATGACTTTGGCAACTACTGTTAATCACTTATCTGACCTCTAAAAATGACTTTGCCCAACAATTGTAATGACTTTGCCAACCACTTTTAATCACTTATCCGACCTCTAAAAATAACTTTGCCCAAAAATTGTAATGACTTTGCCAACCACTGTTAATCACTAACCCGACCTCTAAAAATTATTTTTCTCAACAATTGTAATGACTTTTCCAACCACTGTTAATCACTTATCCGACCTCTAAAAATGACTTTGCCCAACAATTGTAATGACTTTGCCAACCACTTTCGATCACTTACCCGAACTCTAAAAATGACTTTGCCCATTAATTGTAATGACTTTGACAACCACTGTTAATCACTTATCTGACCTCTAAAAATGACTTTTCCCAACAACTGAAATTCACTTATCCGACCTCAAGAAATGACTTTGCCCATCAATTGTAATGACTTTGCCAACCACTTTCAATCACTTATCCGACCTCTAAAAATGACTTTGCCCAACAATTGTAATGACTTTTCCAACCACTGTTAATCACTTATCCGACCTCTAAAAATGACTTTGCCCATTAATTGTAATGACTTTGCCAACCACTGTTTATCACTTATCCGACCTCTAAATATGACTTTGCCCAACAATTGTAATGACTTTGCCAACCAATGTTAATCACTTATCCGACCTCTAAAAATGACTTTTCCCAACAACTGAAATGACTTTGCCAACCATTTTTAATCACTTATCCGACCTCTAAAAATGACTTTGCCCAAAAATTGTAATGACTTTTCCAACCACAGTCAATCACTTATCCGACCTCTAAAAATGACTTTGCCCAAAAATTGTAATGACTTTGCCAACCACTGTTAATCACTTATCCGATCTCTAGAAATGACTTTGCCCATCAATTGTAATGACTTTGCCAACCACTTTCAATCACTTACCCGACCTCTAAAAATGACTTTGCCCAACAATTGTAATGACTTTGCCAACCACTGTTAATCACTTATCCGAACTCTTAAAATGACTTTGCCCAACAATTGTAATGACTTTGTCAACCACTTTTAATCACTTATCCGACCTCTAAAAATGACTTTGCCCAACAATTTAAATGTTTTTGCCAACCACTTTTAATCACTTACCCGAGCTCTAAAAATGACTTTGCCCATCAATTGTAATGACTTTGCCAACCACTTTCAATCACTTACCCGGCCTCTAAAAATGACTTTGCCCAACAATTGTAATGACTTTTCCAACCACTGTTAATCACTTATCCGACCTCTAAAAATGACTTTGCCCAACAATTGTAATGACTTTGCCAACCACTGTTAATCACTTATCCGACTTCTAAAAATGACTTTGCCCAACAATTGGAATGACTTTGCCAACCACTGTTAATCACTAACCCGACCTCTAAAAATTATTTTTCTCAACAATTGTAATGACTTTGTCAACCACTTTCAATCACTTACCCGGCCTCTAAAAATGACTTTGCCCAACAATTGTAATGACTTTTCCAACCACTGTTAATCACTTATCCGACCTCTAAAAATGACTTTGCCCAACAATTGTAATGACTTTGCCAACCACTTTCAATCACTTACCCGAACTCTAAAAATGACTTTGCCCATTAATTGTAATGACTTTGGCAACTACTGTTAATCACTTATCTGACCTCTAAAAATGACTTTGCCCAACAATTGTAATGACTTTGCCAACCACTTTTAATCACTTATCCGACCTCTAAAAATAACTTTGCCCAAAAATTGTAATGACTTTGCCAACCACTGTTAATCACTAACCCGACCTCTAAAAATTATTTTTCTCAACAATTGTAATGACTTTTCCAACCACTGTTAATCACTTATCCGACCTCTAAAAATGACTTTGCCCAACAATTGTAATGACTTTGCCAACCACTTTCGATCACTTACCCGAACTCTAAAAATGACTTTGCCCATTAATTGTAATGACTTTGACAACCACTGTTAATCACTTATCTGACCTCTAAAAATGACTTTTCCCAACAACTGAAATGACATTGCAAACCACTGTTTATCACTTATCCGACCTCTAAAAATGACTTTGCCCAACAATTGTAATGACTTTGTCAACCACTTTTAATCACTTATCCGACCTCTAAAAATGACTTTGCCCAACAATTAAAATGTTTTTGCCAACCACTTTTAATCACTTACCCGACCTCTAAAAATGACTTTGCCCATCAATTGTAATGACTTTGCCAACCACTTTCAATCACTTACCCGGCCTCTAAAAATGACTTTGCCCAACAATTGTAATGACTTTTCCAACCACTGTTAATCACTTATCCGACCTCTAAAAATGACTTTGCCCAACAATTGTAATGACTTTGCCAACCACTTTCAATCACTTACCCGAACTCTAAAAATGACTTTGCCCATTAATTGTAATGACTTTGATAACCACTGTTAATCACTTATCTGACCTCTAAAAATGACTTTGCCCAACAATTGTAATGACTTTGCCAACCACTTTTAATCACTTATCCGACCTCTAAAAATGACTTTGCCCAATTATTGTAATGACTTTGCCAACCACTGTTAATCACTTATCCGACCTCTAAAAATGACTTTGCCCAACAATTGTAATGACTTTTTCAACCACTGTTAATCACTTATCCGACCTCTAAAAATGATTTTGCCCATTAATTGTAATGACTTTGCCAACCACTGTTAATCACTTATCTGACCTCTAAAAATGACTTTTCCCAACAACTGAAATGACTTTGCAAACCACTGTTTATCACTTATCCGACCTCTAAAAATGACTTTGCCCAACAACTGAAATGACTTTGCCAACCACTTTTAATCACTTATCCGACCTCTAAAAATGACTTTGCCCAATTATTGTAATGACTTTGCCAACCACTGTTAATCACTTATCCGAACTCTAAAAATGACTTTGCCCAACAATTGTAATGACTTTTCCAACCACAGTCAATCACTTATACGACCTCTAAAAATGACTTTGCCCAAAAATTGAAATGACTTTGCCAACCACTGTTAATCACTTATCCGATCTCGAGAAATGACTTTGCCCAACAATTAAAATGTTTTTGCCAACCACTGTTAATCACTGACCCGACCTCTAAAAATGACTTTGCCCATCAATTGTAATCACTTTGCCAACCACTTTCAATCACTTACCCGGCCTCTAAAAATGACTTTGCCCAACAATTGTAATGACTTTTCCAACCACTGTTAATCACTTATCCGACCTCTAAAAATGACTTTGCCCAACAATTGTAATGACTTTGCCAACCACTGTTAATCACTTATCCGACCTCTAAAATTGACTTTGCCCAAAAATTGTAATGACTTTGCCAACCACTGTTAATCACTAACCCGACCTCTAAAAATTATTTTTCTCAACAATTGTAATGACTTTGCCAACCACTTTCAATCACTTACCCGAACTCTAAAAATGACTTTGCCCATTAATTGTAATGACTTTGACAACCACTGTTAATCACTTATCTGACCTCTAAAAATGACTTTGCCCAACAATTGTAATGACTTTTTCAACCACTGTTAATCACTTATCCGACCTCTAAAAATGACTTTGCCCAACAATTGTAATGACTTTTCCAACCACAGTCAATCACTTATACGACCTCTAAAAATTACTTTGCCCAAAAATTGAAATGACTTTGCCAACCACTGTTAATCACTTATCCGATCTCTAGAAATGACTTTGCCCATCAATTGTAATGACTTTGCCAACCACTTTCAATCACTTACCCGACCTCTAAAAATGACTTTGCCCAACAATTGTAATTCACTTATCCGACCTCTAAAAATGACTTTGCCCAAAAATTGTAATGACTTTTCCAACCACAGTCAATCACTTATACGCCCTCTAAAAATGACTTTGCCCAAAAATTGAAATGACTTTGCCAACCACTGTTAATCACTAATCCGACCTCTAAAAATTATTTTTCTCAACACTTAAAATGTTTTTGCCAACCACTGTTAATCACTTACCCGACCTCAAAAAATGACTTTGCCCAACAATTGTAATGACTTTGCCAACCACTTTTAATCACTTATCCGACCTCTAAAAATGACTTTTCCCAACAACTGAAATGACTTTGATAACCACTGTTAATCACTTATCCGACCTCTAAAAATGACTTTGCCCATCAATTGAAATGACTTTGCCAACCACTTTTAATCACTTACCCGAACTCTAAAAATGACTTTGCCCATTAATTGTAATGACTTTGCCAACCACTGTTAATCACTTATCCGACCTCTAAAAATGACTTTGCCCAACAATTGTAATGACTTTTTCAACCACTGTTAATCACTTATCCGACCTCTAAAAATGATTTTGCCCATTAATTGTAATGACTTTGCCAACCACTGTTAATCACTTATCTGACCTCTAAAAATGACTTTTCCCAACAACTGAAATGACTTTGCAAACCACTGTTTATCACTTATCCGACCTCTAAAAATGACTTTGCCCAACAACTGAAATGACTTTGCCAACCACTTTTAATCACTTATCCGACCTCTAAAAATGACTTTGCCCAATTATTGTAATGACTTTGCCAACCACTGTTAATCACTTATCCGAACTCTAAAAATGACTTTGCCCAACAATTGTAATGATTTTTCCAACCACAGTCAATCACTTATACGACCTCTAAAAATGACTTTGCCCAAAAATTGAAATGACTTTGCCAACCACTGTTAATCACTTATCCGATCTCTAAAAATGACTTTGCCCATCAATTGTAATGACTTTGCCAACCACTTTCAATCACTTACCCGGCCTCTAAAAATGACTTTGCCCAACAATTGTAATGACTTTTCCAACCACTGTTAATCACTTATCCGACCTCTAAAAATGACTTTGCCCAACAATTGTAATGACTTTGCCAACCACTGTTAATCACTTATCCGACCTCTAAAAATGACTTTGCCCAAAAATTGTAATGACTTTGCCAACCACTGTTAATCACTAACCCGACCTCTAAAAATTATTTTTCTCAACAATTGTAATGACTTTGCCAACCACTTTCAATCACTTACCCGAACTCTAAAAATGACTTTGCCCATTAATTGTAATGACTTTGACAACCACTGTTAATCACTTATCTGACCTCTAAAAATGACTTTGCCCAACAATTGTAATGACTTTTTCAACCACTGTTAATCACTTATCCGACCTCTAAAAATGACTTTGCCCAACAATTGTAATGACTTTTCCAACCACAGTCAATCACTTATACGACCTCTAAAAATTACTTTGCCCAAAAATTGAAATGACTTTGCCAACCACTGTTAATCACTTATCCGATCTCTAGAAATGACTTTGCCCATCAATTGTAATGACTTTGCCAACCACTTTCAATCACTTACCCGACCTCTAAAAATGACTTTGCCCAACAATTGTAATTCACTTATCCGACCTCTAAAAATGACTTTGCCCAAAAATTGTAATGACTTTTCCAACCACAGTCAATCACTTATACGCCCTCTAAAATGACTTTGCCCAAAAATTGAAATGACTTTGCCGACCACTGTTAATCACTAATCCGACCTCTAAAAATTATTTTTCTCAACACTTAAAATGTTTTTGCCAACCACTGTTAATCACTTACCCGACCTCAAAAAATGACTTTGCACAACAATTGTAATGACTTTGCCAACCACTTTTAATCACTTATCCGACCTCTAAAAATGACTTTTCC
The DNA here is from genome assembly GCA_025491095.1 of Brachionus asplanchnoidis. Taxonomy (NCBI): domain Eukaryota; kingdom Metazoa; phylum Rotifera; class Eurotatoria; order Ploima; family Brachionidae; genus Brachionus; species Brachionus asplanchnoidis. The sequence goes on along the minus strand of JAILYF010000091.1, from coordinate 306,977 downwards.
CAACAACTGAAATGACTTTGCCAACCACTGTTAATCACTTATCCGACCTATAAAAATGACTTTGCCCAATAATTGTAATGACTTTGCCAACCACTGTTAATCACTTATCCGTACTCTAAAAATGACTTTGCCCATCAATTGAAATGACTTTGCCAAGCACTTTCAATCACTTACCCGACCTCTAAAAATGACTTTGCCCAACAATTGTAATGACTTTTCCAACCACTGTTAATCACTTATCCGAACTCTAAAAATGACTTTGCCCAAAAATTGTAATGACTTTGCCAACCACTGTTAATCACTTATCCGATCTCTAGAAATGACTTTGCCCATCAATTGAAATGACTTTGCCAACCACTGTTAATCACTTATCTGACCTCTAAAAATGACTTTGCCCAACAATTGTAATGACTTTGCCAACCCCTGTTAATCACTTATCCGACCTCTAAAAATGACTTTGCCCAATTATTGTAATGACTTTGCCAACCACTGTTAATCACTTATCCGACCTCTAAAAATGACTTTGCCCAACAATTGTAATGACTTTTTCAACCACTGTTAATCACTTATCCGACCTCTAAAAATGACTTTGCCCAACAATTGTAATGACTTTTCCAACCACTGTTAATCACTTATCCGATCTCTAGAAATGACTTTGCCCAAAAATTGAAATGACTTTGCCAACCACTGTTAATCACTTATCCGATCTCTAGAAATGACTTTGCCCATCAATTGTAATGACTTTGCCAACCACTTTCAATCACTTACCCGACCTCTAAAAATGACTTTGCCCAACAATTGTAATTCACTTATCCGACCTCTAAAAATGACTTTGCCCAACAATTGTAATGACTTTTCCAACCACTGTCAATCACTTATCCGACCTCTAAAAATGACTTTGCCCAAAAATTGTAATGACTTTGCCAACCACTGTTAATCACTAATCCGACCTCTTAAAATTATTTTTCTCAACACTTAAAATGTTTTTGCCAACCACTGTTAATCACTTACCCGACCTCAAAAAATGACTTTGCCCAACAATTGTAATGACTTTGCCAACCACTTTTAATCACTTATCCGACCTCTAAAAATGACTTTTCCCAACAACTGAAATGACTTTGCCAACCACTGTTAATCACTTATCCGACCTCTAAAAATGACTTTGCCCAATAATTGTAATGACTTTGCCAACCACTGTTAATCACTTATCCGTACTCTAAAAATGACTTTGCCCATCAATTGAAATGACTTTGCCAACCACTTTCAATCACTTACCCGACCTCTATAAATGACTTTGCCCAACAATTGTAATGACTTTTCCAACCACTGTTAATCACTAATCCGAACTCTAAAAATGACTTTGCCCAAAAATTGTAATGACTTTGCCAACCACTGTTAATCACTTATCCGATCTCTAGAAATGACTTTGCCCATCAATTGAAATGACTTTGCCAACCACTTTCATTCACTTATCCGACCTCTAAAAATGACTTTGCCAAGCAATTGTAATGACTTTGCCAACCACTGTTAATCACTTATCCGAACTCTAAAAATGACTTTGCCCAACAATTGTAATGACTTTGCCAACCATTGTTAATCACTTATCCGAACTCTAAAATTGACTTTGCCCAAAAATTGTAATGACTTTGCCAACCACTGTTAATCACTTATCCGACCTCTAAAAATGACTTTTCCCAACAACTGAAATGACTTTGCCAACCACTGTTTATCACTTATCCGACCTCTAAAAATGACTTTTCCCAATAATTTTAATGACTATGCCAACCACTATTAATCACTTATCCGAACTCTAAAAATGACTTTGCCCAAAAATTGTAATGACTTTGCCAACCACTGTTAATCACTTATCCGACCTCTAAAAATGACTTTGCCCAACAATTGTAATGACTTTTTCAACCACTGTTAATCACTTATCCGACCTCTAAAAATGACTTTTCCCAACAACTGAAATGACTTTGCCAACCACTGTTTATCACTTATCCGACCTCTAAAAATGACTTTACCCAGCAATTGTAATGACTTTACCAACCACTGTTAATCACTTACCCGACCTCTAAAAATGACTTTGCCCAACAATTGTAATGACTTTGCCAAACACTGTTTATCACTTACCCGACCTCTAAAAATGACTTTGCCCAACAATTGTAATGACTTTGCCAACCACTGTCAATTACTTATCCGACCTCTAAAAATGACTTTTCCCAACAACTGAAATGACTTTTTCAACCACTGTTAATCACTTATCCGACCTCTAAAAATGACTTTGCCCATTAATTGTAATGACTTTGCCAACCACTGTTAATCACTTATCTGACCTCTAAAAATGACTTTGCCCAACAATTGTAATGACTCTGCCAACTATTGTTATTCACTTATCCGACCTCTAAAAATGACTTTGCCCAACAATTGTAATGACTTTGCCAACCACTGTTAATCACTTATCCGATCTCTAGAAATGACTTTGCCCATCAATTGTAATGACTCTGCCAACCATTGTTATTCACTTATCCGACCTCTAAAAATGACTTTGCCCAACAATTGTAATGACTTTGCCAACCACTGTTAATCACTTATCCGAACTCTAAATATGACTTTGCCCAACAATTGTAATGACTTTGCCAACCACTGTTAATCACTTATCCGAACTTTAAAAATGACTTTGCCCAACAATTGTAATGACTTTGCCAACCACTGTTAATCACTTATCCGAACTTTAAAAATGACTTTTCCCAACAACTGAAATGACTTTGCCAACCACTGTTTATCACTTATCCGACCTCTAAAAATGACTTTGCCCAGCAATTGTAATGACTTTACCAACCACTGTTAATCACTTATCCGACCTCTAAAAATGACTTTTCCCAACAACTCAAATGACTTTGTCAACCACTTTTAATCACTTATCCGACCTCTAAAAATGACTTTGCCCAACTATTAAAATGTTTTTGCCAACCACTGTTAATCACTTACCCGACCTCTAAAAATGACTTTGCCCAACAGTTGTAATGACTTTGCCAAACACTGTTTATCACTTACCCGACCTCTAAAAATGACTTTGCCCAACAATTGTAATGACTTTGCCAACCACTGTCAATCACTTATCCGACCTCTAAAAATGACTTTTCCCAACAACTGAAATGACTTTTTCAACCACTGTTAATCACTTATCCGACCTCTAAAAATGACTTTGCCTATTAATTGTAATGACTTTGCCAACCACTTTCAATCACTTATCCGACCTCTAAAAATGACTTTGCCCAACAATTGTAATGACTTTTTCAACCACTGTTAATCACTTATCCGACCTCTAAAAATGACTTTGCCCATTAATTGTAATGACTTTGCCAACCACTGTTAATCACTTATCTGACCTCTAAAAATGACTTTGCCCAACAATTGTAATGACTCTGCCAACCATTGTTATTCACTTATCCGACCTCTAAAAATGACTTTGCCCAACAATTGTAATGACTTTGCCAACCACTGTTAATCACTTATCCGATCTCTAGAAATGACTTTGCCCATCAATTGTAATGACTCTGCCAACCATTGTTATTCACTTATCCGACCTCTAAAAATGACTTTGCCCAACAATTGTAATGACTTTGCCAACCACTGTTAATCACTTATCCGAACTCTAAATATGACTTTGCCCAACAATTGTAATGACTTTGCCAACCACTGTTAATCACTTATCCGAACTTTAAAAATGACTTTGCCCAACAATTGTAATGACTTTGCCAACCACTGTTAATCACTTATCCGAACTCTAAAAATGACTTTGCCCAAAAATTGTAATGACTTTGCCAACCACTGTTAATTACTTATCCGACCTCTAAAAATGACTTTGCCCAACAATTGTAATGACTTTGCCAACCACTGTTAATCACTTATCCGACCTCTAAAAATGACTTTTCCCAACAACTCAAATGACTTTGTCAACCACTTTTAATCACTTATCCGACCTCTAAAAATGACTTTGCCCAACTATTAAAATGTTTTTGCCAACCACTGTTAATCACTTACCCGACCTCTAAAAATGACTTTGCCCAACAGTTGTAATGACTTTGCCAAACACTGTTTATCACTTACCCGACCTCTAAAAATGACTTTGCCCAACAATTGTAATGACTTTGCCAACCACTGTCAATCACTTATCCGACCTCTAAAAATGACTTTTCCCAACAACTGAAATGACTTTTTCAACCACTGTTAATCACTTATCCGACCTCTAAAAATGACTTTGCCTATTAATTGTAATGACTTTGCCAACCACTTTCAATCACTTATCCGACCTCTAAAAATGACTTTGCCCAACAATTGTAATGACTTTTTCAACCACTGTTAATCACTTATCCGACCTCTAAAAATGACTTTGCCCATTAATTGTAATGACTTTGCCAACCACTGTTAATCACTTATCTGACCTCTAAAAATGACTTTGCCCAACAATTGTAATGACTCTGCCAACCATTGTTATTCACTTATCCGACCTCTAAAAATGACTTTGCCCAACAATTGTAATGACTTTGCCAACCACTGTTAATCACTTATCCGAACTCTAAAAATGACTTTGCCCAACAATTGTAATGACTTTGCCAACCACTGTTAATCACTTATCCGAACTTTAAAAATGACTTTGACCAACAATTGTAATGACTTTGCCAACCACTGTTAATCACTAATCCGAACTTTAAAAATGACTTTGCCCAACAATTGTAATGACTTTTCCAACCACTGTTAATCACTTATCCGACCTCTAAAAATGACTTGGCCCAACAATTGAAATGACTTTGCCAACCACTGTTAATCACTTATCTGACCTCTAAAAATGACTTTGCCCAACAATTGTAATGACTCTGCCAACCATTGTTATTCACTTATCCGACCTCTAAAAATGACTTTGCCCAACAATTGTAATGACTTTGCCAACCACTGTTAATCACTTATCCGAACTTTAAAAATGACTTTGCCCAACAATTGTAATGACTTTGCCAACCACTGTTAATCACTTACCCGACCTCTAAAAATGACTTTGCCCAGCAATTGTAATGACTTTGCCAACAGCTGTTAATCACTTATCCGAACTCTAAAAATGACTTTGCCCAACAATTGTAATGACTTTGCCAACCACTGTTAAACACTGACCCGACCTCTAAAAATGACTTTGCCCAACAATTGTAATGACTTTGCCAAACAATTAAAATGTTTTTGCCAACCACTGTTAATCACTTATCCGACCTCTAAAAATGACTTTTCCCAACAACTCAAATGACTTTGTCAACCACTTTTAATCACTTATCCGACCTCTAAAAATGACTTTGCCCAACTATTAAAATGTTTTTGCCAACCACTGTTAATCACTTACCCCACCTCTAAAAATGACTTTTCCCAACAATTGTAATGACTTTGCCAAACACTGTTTATCACTTACCCGACCTCTAAAAATGACTTTGCCCAACAATTGTAATGACTTTGCCAACCACTGTCAATCACTTATCCGACCTCTAAAAATGACTTTTCCCAACAACTGAAATGACTTTTTCAACCACTGTTAATCACTTATCCGACCTCTAAAAATGACTTTGCCCATTAATTGTAATGACTTTGCCAACCACTTTCAATCACTTATCCGACCTCTAAAAATGACTTTGCCCAACAATTGTAATGACTCTGCCAACCATTGTTATTCACTTATCCGACCTCTAAAAATGACTTTGCCCAACAATTGTAATGACTTTGCCAACCACTGTTAATCACTTATCCGAACTCTAAAAATGACTTTGCCCAACAATTGTAATGACTTTGCCAACCACTGTTAATCACTTATCCGAACTTTAAAAATGACTTTGCCCAACAATTGTAATGACTTTGCCAACCACTGTTAATCACTTATCCGAACTTTAAAAATGACTTTGCCCAACAATTGTAATGACTTTGCCAACCACTGTTAATCACTTATCCGACCTCTAAAAATGACTTTGCCCAACAATTGTAATGACTTTGCCAAACACTGTTTATCACTTACCCGACCTCTAAAAATGACTTTGCCCAACAATTGTAATGACTTTGCCAACCACTGTCAATCACTTATCCGACCTCTAAAAATGACTTTTCCCAACAACTGAAATGACTTTTTCAACCACTGTTAATCACTTATCCGACCTCTAAAAATGACTTTGCCCATTAATTGTAATGACTTTGCCAACCACTTTCAATCACTTATCCGACCTCTAAAAATGACTTTGCCCAACTATTAAAATGTTTTTGCCAACCACTGTTAATCACTTACCCGACCTCTAAAAATGACTTTGCCCAACAATTGTAATGACTTTGCCAAACACTGTTTATCACTTACCCGACCTCTAAAAATGACTTTGCCCAACAATTGTAATGACTTTGCCAACCACTGTCAATCACTTATCCGACCTCTAAAAATGACTTTTCCCAACAACTGAAATGACTTTTTCAACCACTGTTAATCACTTATCCGACCTCTAAAAATGACTTTGCCCATTAATTGTAATGACTTTGCCAACCACTTTCAATCACTTATCCGACCTCTAAAAATGACTTTGCCCAACAATTGTAATGACTTTGCCAACCACTGTTAATCACTTATCCGAACTTTAAAAATGACTTTGCCCAACAATTGTAATGACTTTGCCAACCACTGTTAATCACTTATCCGACCTCTAAAAATGACTTGGCCCAACAATTGTAATGACTTTGCCAACCACTGTTAATCACTTATCTGACCTCTAAAAATGACTTTGCCCAACAATTGTAATGACTCTGCCAACCATTGTTATTCACTTATCCGACCTCTAAAAATGACTTTGCCCAACAATTGTAATGACTTTGCCAACCACTGTTAATCACTTATCCGAACTTTAAAAATGACTTTTCCCAACAACTGAAATGAATTTGACAACCACTGTTAATCACTTAGCCGACCTCTAAAAATGACTTTGCCCAACAATTGTAATGACTTTGCCAACCACTGTTAATCACTTATCCGACCTCTAAAAATGACTTGGCCCAACAATTGTAATGACTTTGCCAACCACTGTTAATCACTTATCCGAACTCTAAAAATGACTTTGCCCAACAATTGTAATGACTTTGCCAACCACTGTTAATCACTTACCAGACCTCTAAAAATGACTTTGCCCAGCAATTGTAATGACTTTGCCAACAGCTGTTAATCACTTATCCGAACTCTAAAAATGACTTTGCCCAACAATTGTAATGACTTTGCCAACCACTGTTAAACACTGACCCGACCTCTAAAAATGACTTTGCCCAACAATTGTAATGACTTTGCCAAACAATTAAAATGTTTTTGCCAACCACTGTTAATCACTTACCCGACCTCTAAGAATGACTTGGCCCATCAATTGTAATGACTTTGCCAACCACTTTCAATCACTTACCCGACCTCTAAAAATGACTTTGCCCAACAATTGTAATGACTTTTCCAACCACTGTTAATCACTTATCCGACCTCTAAAAATGACTTTGCCCAACAATTGTAATGACTTTGCCAACCACTGTTAATCACTTATCCGATCTCTAGAAATGACTTTGCCCATCAATTGTAATGACTTTGCCAACCACTGTTAATCACTTACCCGACCTCTAAAAATGACTTTGCCCAGCAATTGTAATGACTTTGCCAACAGCTGTTAATCACTTATCCGAACTCTAAAAATGACTTTGCCCAACAATTGTAATGACTTTGCCAACCACTGTTAAACACTGACCCGACCTCTAAAAATGACTTTGCCCAACAATTGTAATGACTTTGCCAAACAATTAAAATGTTTTTGCCAACCACTGTTAATCACTTACCCGACCTCTAAGAATGACTTTGCCCATCAATTGTAATGACTTTGCCAACCACTTTCAATCACTTACCCGACCTCTAAAAATGACTTTGCCCAACAATTGTAATGACTTTTCCAACCACTGTTAATCACTTATCCGACCTCTAAAAATGACTTTGCCCAACAATTGTAATGACTTTGCCAACCACTGTTAATCACTTATCCGATCTCTAGAAATGACTTTGCCCATCAATTGTAATGACTCTGCCAACCACTTTCAATCACTTATCCGACCTCTAAAAATGACTTTGCCCAACAATTGTAATGACTTTTTCAACCACTGTTAATCACTTATCCGACCTCTAAAAATGACTTTGCCCATTAATTGTAATGACTTTGCCAACCACTGTTAATCACTTATCTGACCTCTAAAAATGACTTTTCCCAACAATTGTAATGACTCTGCCAACCATTGTTATTCACTTATCCGACCTCTAAAAATGACTTTGCCCAACAATTGTAATGACTTTGCCAACCACTGTTAATCACTTATCCGAAACCTAAAAATGACTTTGCCCAACAATTGTAATGACTTTTCCAACCACTGTTAATCACTTATCCGAACTTTAAAAATGACTTTGCCCAACAATTGTAATGACTTTGCCAACCATTGTAAATCACTTATCCGAACTCTAAAAATGACTTTGCCAACCACTGTTAATCACTTATCCGACCTCTAAAAATGACTTTGCCCAACAATTGTAATGACTTTGCCAACCACTGTTAATCACTTATCCGACCTCTAAAAATGACTTTTCCCAACAACTCAAATGACTTTGTCAACCACTTTTAATCACTTATCCGACCTCTAAAAATGACTTTGCCCAACTATTAAAATGTTTTTGCCAACCACTGTTAATCACTTACCCGACCTCTAAAAATGACTTTGCCCAACAATTGTAATGACTTTGCCAACCACTGTTAATCACTTATCCGAAACCTAAAAATGACTTTGCCCAGCAATTGTAATGACTTTACCAACCACTGTTAATCACTTATCCGACCTCTAAAAATGACTTTGCCCAACAATTGTAATGACTTTGCCAACCACTGTTAATCACTTATCCGACCTCTAAAAATGACTTTGCCCAAAAATTGTAATGACTTTGCCAACCACTGTTAATCACTTATCCGACCTCTAAAAATGACTTTGCCCAACAATTGTAATGACTTTGCCAACCACTGTTAATCACTTATCCGACCTCTAAAAATGACTTCTCCCAACAACTCAAATGACTTTGTCAACCACTTTAAATCACTTATCCGACCTCTAAAAATGACTTTGCCCAACTATTAAAATGTTTTTGCCAACCACTGTTAATCACTTACCCGACCTCTAAAAATGACTTTGCCCAACAATTGTAATGACTTTGCCAAACACTGTTTATCACTTACCCGACCTCTAAAAATGACTTTGCCCAACAATTGTAATGACTTTGCCAACCACTGTCAATCACTTATCCGACCTCTAAAAATGACTTTTCCCAACAACTGAAATGACTTTTTCAACCACTGTTAATCACTTATCCGACCTCTAAAAATGACTTTGCCCATTAATTGTAATGACTTTGCCAACCACTTTCAATCACTTATCCGACCTCTAAAAATGACTTTGCCCAACAATTGTAATGACTTTTTCAACCACTGTTAATCACTTATCCGACCTCTAAAAATGACTTTGCCCATTAATTGTAATGACTTTGCCAACCACTGTTAATCACTTATCTGACCTCTAAAAATGACTTTGCCCAACAATTGTAATGACTCTGCCAACCATTGTTATTCACTTATCCGACCTCTAAAAATGACTTTGCCCAACAATTGTAATGACTTTGCCAACTACTGTTAATCACTTATCCGAACTCTAAAAATGACTTTGCCCAACAATTGTAATGACTTTGCCAACCACTGTTAATCACTTATCCGAACTTTAAAAATGACTTTGCCCAACAATTGTAATGACTTTGCCAACCACTGTTAATCACTTATCCGAACTTTAAAAATGACTTTGCCCAACAATTGTAATGACTTTGCCAACCACTGTTAATCACTTATCCGACCTCTAAAAATGACTTGGCCCAACAATTGTAATGACTTTGCCAACCACTGTTAATCACTTATCTGACCTCTAAAAATGACTTTGCCCAACAATTGTAATGACTCTGCCAACCATTGTTATTCACTTATCCGACCTCTAAAAATGACTTTGCCCAACAATTGTAATTACTTTGCCAACCACTGTTAATCACTTATCCGACCTCTAAAAATGACTTTGCCCAACAATTGTAATGACTTTGCCAACCACTGTTAATCACTTATCCGAACTCTAAAAATGACTTTGCCCAACAATTGTAATGACTTTGCCAACCACTGTGAATCACTTACACGACCTCTAAAAATGACTTTGCCCAGCAATTGTAATGACTTTGCCAACAGCTGTTAATCACTTATCCGAACTCTAAAAATGACTTTGCCCAACAATTGTAATGACTTTGCCAACCACTGTTAACACTGACCCGACCTCTAAAAATGACTTTGCCCAACAATTGTAATGACTTTGCCAAACAATTAAAATGTTTTTGCCAACCACTGTTAATCACTTACCCGACCTCTAAAAATGACTTTGCCCATCAATTGTAATGACTTTGCCAACCACTTTCAATCACTTACCCGACCTCTAAAAATGACTTTGCCCAACAATTGTAATGACTTTTCCAACCACTGTTAAGCACTTATCCGACCTCTAAAAATGACTTTGCCCAACAATTGTAATGACTTTGCCAACCACTGTTAATCACTTATCCGATCTCTAGAAATGACTTTGCCCATCAATTGTAATGACTCTGCCAAACACTTTCAATCACTTATCCGACCTCTAAAAATGACTTTGCCCAACAATTGTAATGACTTTTTCAACCACTGTTAATCACTTATCCGACCTCTAAAAATGACTTTGCCCACTAATTGTAATGACTTTGCCAACCACTGTTAATCACTTATCTGACCTCTAAAAATGACTTTTCCCAACAATTGTAATGACTCTGCCAACCATTGTTATTCACTTATCCGACCTCTAAAAATGACTTTGCCCAACAATTGTAATGACTTTGCCAACCACTGTTAATCACTTATCCGAAACCTAAAAATGACTTTGCCCAACAATTGTAATGACTTTTCCAACCACTGTTAATCACTTATCTGACCTCTAAAAATGACTTTGCCCAACAATTGTAATGACTCTGCCAACCATTGTTATTCACTTATCCGACCTCTAAAAATGACTTTGCCCAACAATTGTAATGACTTTGCCAACCACTGTTAATCACTTATCCGAACTTTAAAAATGACTTTTCCCAACAACTGAAATGAATTTGACAACCACTGTTAATCACTTAGCCGACCTCTAAAAATGACTTTGCCCAACAATTGTAATGACTTTGCCAACCACTGTTAATCACTTATCCGACCTCTAAAAATGACTTGGCCCAACAATTGTAATGACTTTGCCAACCACTGTTAATCACTTATCCGAAACCTAAAAATGACTTTGCCCAACAATTGTAATGACTTTGCCAACCACTGTTAATCACTTACACGACCTCTAAAAATGACTTTGCCCAGCAATTGTAATGACTTTGCCAACAGCTGTTAATCACTTATCCGAACTCTAAAAATGACTTTGCCCAACAATTGTAATGACTTTGCCAACCACTGTTAAACACTGACCCGACCTCTAAAAATGACTTTGCCCAACAATTGTAATGACTTTGCCAAACAATTAAAATGTTTTTGCCAACCACTGTTAATCACTTACCCGACCTCTAAAAATGACTTTGCCCATCAATTGTAATGACTTTGCCAACCACTTTCAATCACTTACCCGACCTCTAAAAATGACTTTGCCGAACAATTGTAATGATTTTTCCAACCACTGTTAATCACTTATCCGACCTCTAAAAATGACTTTGCCCAACAATTGTAATGACTTTGCCAACCACTGTTAATCACTTATCCGATCTCTAGAAATGACTTTGCCCATCAATTGTAATGACTCTGCCAACCACTTTCAATCACTTATCCGACCTCTAAAAATGACTTTGCCCAACAATTGTAATGACTTTTTCAACCACTGTTAATCACTTATCCGACCTCTAAAAATGACTTTGCCCATTAATTGTAATGACTTTGCCAACCACTGTTAATCACTTATCTGACCTCTAAAAATGACTTTTCCCAACAATTGGAATGACTCTGCCAACCATTGTTATTCACTTATCCGACCTCTAAAAATGACTTTGCCCAACAATTGTAATTACTTTGCCAACCACTGTTAATCACTTACCCGACCTCTAAAAATGACTTTGCCAACCACTGTTAATCACTTATCCGACCTCTAAAAATGACTTTGCCCAACAATTGTAATGACTTTGCCAACCACTGTTAATCACTTATCTGACCTCTAAAAATGACTTTTCCCAACAATTGTAATGACTCTGCCAACCATTGTTATTCACTTATCCGACCTCTAAAAATGACTTTGCCCAACAATTGTAATGACTTTGCCAACCATTGTAAATCACTTATCCGAACTCTAAAAATGACTTTGCCAACCACTGTTAATCACTTATCCGACCTCTAAAAATGACTTTGCCCAACAATTGTAATGACTTTGCCAACCACTGTTAATCACTTATCCGACCTCTAAAAATGACTTTTCCCAACAACTCAAATGACTTTGTCAACCACTTTTAATCACTTATCCGACCTCTAAAAATGACTTTGCCCAACTATTAAAATGTTTTTGCCAACCACTGTTAATCACTTACCCGACCTCTAAAAATGACTTTGCCCAACAATTGTAATGACTTTGCCAACCACTGTTAATCACTTATCCGAAACCTAAAAATGACTTTGCCCAGCAATTGTAATGACTTTACCAACCACTGTTAATCACTTATCCGACCTCTAAAAATGACTTTGCCCAACAATTGTAATGACTTTGCCAACCACTGTTAATCACTTATCCGACCTCTAAAAATGACTTTGCCCAAAAATTGTAATGACTTTGCCAACCACTGTTAATCACTTATCCGACCTCTAAAAATGACTTTGCCCAACAATTGTAATGACTTTGCCAACCACTGTTAATCACTTATCCGACCTCTAAAAATGACTTCTCCCAACAACTCAAATGACTTTGTCAACCACTTTAAATCACTTATCCGACCTCTAAAAATGACTTTGCCCAACTATTAAAATGTTTTTGCCAACCACTGTTAATCACTTACCCGACCTCTAAAAATGACTTTGCCCAACAATTGTAATGACTTTGCCAAACACTGTTTATCACTTACCCGACCTCTAAAAATGACTTTGCCCAACAATTGTAATGACTTTGCCAACCACTGTCAATCACTTATCCGACCTCTAAAAATGACTTTTCCCAACAACTGAAATGACTTTTTCAACCACTGTTAATCACTTATCCGACCTCTAAAAATGACTTTGCCCATTAATTGTAATGACTTTGCCAACCACTTTCAATCACTTATCCGACCTCTAAAAATGACTTTGCCCAACAATTGTAATGACTTTTTCAACCACTGTTAATCACTTATCCGACCTCTAAAAATGACTTTGCCCATTAATTGTAATGACTTTGCCAACCACTGTTAATCACTTATCTGACCTCTAAAAATGACTTTGCCCAACAATTGTAATGACTCTGCCAACCATTGTTATTCACTTATCCGACCTCTAAAAATGACTTTGCCCAACAATTGTAATGACTTTGCCAACTACTGTTAATCACTTATCCGAACTCTAAAAATGACTTTGCCCAACAATTGTAATGACTTTGCCAACCACTGTTAATCACTTATCCGAACTTTAAAAATGACTTTGCCCAACAATTGTAATGACTTTGCCAACCACTGTTAATCACTTATCCGAACTTTAAAAATGACTTTGCCCAACAATTGTAATGACTTTGCCAACCACTGTTAATCACTTATCCGACCTCTAAAAATGACTTGGCCCAACAATTGTAATGACTTTGCCAACCACTGTTAATCACTTATCTGACCTCTAAAAATGACTTTGCCCAACAATTGTAATGACTCTGCCAACCATTGTTATTCACTTATCCGACCTCTAAAAATGACTTTGCCCAACAATTGTAATTACTTTGCCAACCACTGTTAATCACTTATCCGACCTCTAAAAATGACTTTGCCCAACAATTGTAATGACTTTGCCAACCACTGTTAATCACTTATCCGAACTCTAAAAATGACTTTGCCCAACAATTGTAATGACTTTGCCAACCACTGTGAATCACTTACACGACCTCTAAAAATGACTTTGCCCAGCAATTGTAATGACTTTGCCAACAGCTGTTAATCACTTATCCGAACTCTAAAAATGACTTTGCCCAACAATTGTAATGACTTTGCCAACCACTGTTAAACACTGACCCGACCTCTAAAAATGACTTTGCCCAACAATTGTAATGACTTTGCCAAACAATTAAAATGTTTTTGCCAACCACTGTTAATCACTTACCCGACCTCTAAAAATGACTTTGCCCATCAATTGTAATGACTTTGCCAACCACTTTCAATCACTTACCCGACCTCTAAAAATGACTTTGCCCAACAATTGTAATGACTTTTCCAACCACTGTTAAGCACTTATCCGACCTCTAAAAATGACTTTGCCCAACAATTGTAATGACTTTGCCAACCACTGTTAATCACTTATCCGATCTCTAGAAATGACTTTGCCCATCAATTGTAATGACTCTGCCAAACACTTTCAATCACTTATCCGACCTCTAAAAATGACTTTGCCCAACAATTGTAATGACTTTTTCAACCACTGTTAATCACTTATCCGACCTCTAAAAATGACTTTGCCCACTAATTGTAATGACTTTGCCAACCACTGTTAATCACTTATCTGACCTCTAAAAATGACTTTTCCCAACAATTGTAATGACTCTGCCAACCATTGTTATTCACTTATCCGACCTCTAAAAATGACTTTGCCCAACAATTGTAATGACTTTGCCAACCACTGTTAATCACTTATCCGAAACCTAAAAATGACTTTGCCCAACAATTGTAATGACTTTTCCAACCACTGTTAATCACTTATCTGACCTCTAAAAATGACTTTGCCCAACAATTGTAATGACTCTGCCAACCATTGTTATTCACTTATCCGACCTCTAAAAATGACTTTGCCCAACAATTGTAATGACTTTGCCAACCACTGTTAATCACTTATCCGAACTTTAAAAATGACTTTTCCCAACAACTGAAATGAATTTGACAACCACTGTTAATCACTTAGCCGACCTCTAAAAATGACTTTGCCCAACAATTGTAATGACTTTGCCAACCACTGTTAATCACTTATCCGACCTCTAAAAATGACTTGGCCCAACAATTGTAATGACTTTGCCAACCACTGTTAATCACTTATCCGAAACCTAAAAATGACTTTGCCCAACAATTGTAATGACTTTGCCAACCACTGTTAATCACTTACACGACCTCTAAAAATGACTTTGCCCAGCAATTGTAATGACTTTGCCAACAGCTGTTAATCACTTATCCGAACTCTAAAAATGACTTTGCCCAACAATTGTAATGACTTTGCCAACCACTGTTAAACACTGACCCGACCTCTAAAAATGACTTTGCCCAACAATTGTAATGACTTTGCCAAACAATTAAAATGTTTTTGCCAACCACTGTTAATCACTTACCCGACCTCTAAAAATGACTTTGCCCATCAATTGTAATGACTTTGCCAACCACTTTCAATCACTTACCCGACCTCTAAAAATGACTTTGCCGAACAATTGTAATGATTTTTCCAACCACTGTTAATCACTTATCCGACCTCTAAAAATGACTTTGCCCAACAATTGTAATGACTTTGCCAACCACTGTTAATCACTTATCCGATCTCTAGAAATGACTTTGTCCATCAATTGTAATGACTCTGCCAACCACTTTCAATCACTTATCCGACCTCTAAAAATGACTTTGCCCAACAATTGTAATGACTTTTTCAACCACTGTTAATCACTTATCCGACCTCTAAAAATGACTTTGCCCATTAATTGTAATGACTTTGCCAACCACTGTTAATCACTTATCTGACCTCTAAAAATGACTTTTCCCAACAATTGTAATGACTCTGCCAACCATTGTTATTCACTTATCCGACCTCTAAAAATGACTTTGCCCAACAATTGTAATTACTTTGCCAACCACTGTTAATCACTTACCCGACCTCTAAAAATGACTTGGCCCAACAATTGTAATGACTTTGCCAACCACTGTTAATCACTTATCCGAACTCTAAAAATGACTTTGCCCAACAATTGTAATGACTTTGCCAACCACTGTTAATCACTTATCCGAACTCTAAAAATGACTTTGCCCAACAATTGTAATTACTTTGCCAACCACTGTTAATCACTTATCCGACCTCTAAAAATGACTTTGCCCAACAATTGTAATGACTTTGCCAACCACTGTTAATCACTTATCCGAACTCTAAAAATGACTTTGCCCAACAATTGTAATGACTTTGCCAACCACTGTTAATCACTTACCCGACCTCTAAAAATGACCTTGCCCAGCAATTGTAATGACTTTGACAACCACTGTTAATCACTTATCCGAACTCTAAAAATGACTTTGCCCAACAATTGTAATTACTTTGCCAACCACTGTTAATCACTTATCTGACCTCTAAAAATGACTTTGCCCAACAATTGTAATGACTTTGCCAACCACTGTTAATCACTTATCCGAACTCTAAAAATGACTTTGCCCAACAATTGTAATGACTTTTCCAACCACTGTTAATCACTTATCCGAACTTTAAAAATGTCTTTGCCCAACAATTGTAATAACTTTGCCAACCACTGTTAATCACTTATCCGAACTTTAAAAATGTCTTTGCCCAACAATTGTAATGACTTTGCCAACCACTGTTAATCACTTATCCGACCTCTAAAAATGACTTGGCCCAACAAATGTAATGACTTTGCCAACCACTGTTAATCACTTATCCGATCTCTAGAAATGACTTTGCCCATCAATTGTAATGACTCTGCCAACCACTTTCAATCACTTATCCGACCTCTAAAAATGACTTTGCCCAACAATTGTAATGACTTTTTCAACCACTGTTAATCACTTATCCGACCTCTAAAAATGACTTTGCCCATTAATTGTAATGACTTTGCCAACCACTGTTAATCACTTACCCGACCTCTAAAAATGACCTTGCCCAGCAATTGTAATGACTATGCCAACAGCTGTTAATCTCTTATCCGAACTCTAAAAATGACTTTGCCCAACAATTGTAATGACTTTGCCAACCACTGTTAAACACTGACCCGACCTCTAAAAATGACTTTGCCCAACAATTGTAATGACTTTGCCAAACAATTAAAATGTTTTTGCCAACCACTGTTAATCACTTACCCGACCTCTAAAAATGACTTTGCCCATCAATTGTAATGACTTTGCCAACCACTTTCAATCACTTACCCGACCTCTAAAAATGACTTTGCCGAACAATTGTAATGACTTTTCCAACCACTGTTAATCACTTATCCGACCTCTAAAAATGACTTTGCCCAACAATTGTAATGACTTTGCCAACCACTGTTAATCACTTATCCGATCTCTAGAAATGACTTTGCACATCAATTGTAATGACTCTGCCAACCACTTTCAATCACTTATCCGACCTCTAAAAATGACTTTGCCCAACAATTGTAATGACTTTTTCAACCACTGTTAATCACTTATCCGACCTCTAAAAATGACTTTGCCCATTAATTGTAATGACTTTGCCAACCACTGTTAATCACTTATCTGACCTCTAAAAATGACTTTTCCCAACAATTGTAATGACTCTGCCAACCATTGTTATTCACTTATCCGACCTCTAAAAATGACTTTGCCCAACAATTGTAATGACTTTGCCAACCACTGTTAATCACTTATCCGAAACCTAAAAATGACTTTGCCCAACAATTGTAATGACTTTTCCAACCACTGTTAATCACTTATCCGAACTTTAAAAATGACTTTGCCCAACAATTGTAATGACTTTGCCAACCACTGTTAATCACTTATCCGACCTCTAAAAATGACTTGGCCCAACAATTGTAATGACTTTGCCAACCACTGTTAATCACTTATCCGAACTCTAAAAATGACTTTGCCCAACAATTGTAATGACTTTGCCAACCACTGTTAATCACTTACCCGACCTCTAAAAATGACCTTGCCCAGCAATTGTAATGACTTTGACAACCACTGTTAATCACTTATCCGAACTCTAAAAATGACTTTGCCCAACAATTGTAATTACTTTGCCAACCACTGTTAATCACTTACCCGACCTCTAAAAATGACTTTGCCCAACAATTGTAATTACTTTGCCAAACAATTAAAATGTTTTTGCCAACCACTGTTAATCACTTACCCGACCTCTAAAAATGACCTTGCCCAGCAATTGTAATGACTTTGACAACCACTGTTAATCACTTATCCGAACTCTAAAAATGACTTTGCCCAACAATTGTAATGACTTTGCCCAACACTGTTTATCACTTACCCGACCTCTAAAAATGACTTTGCCCAACAATTGTAATGACTTTGCCAACCACTGTTAAACACTTACCCGACCTCTAAAAATAACTTTGCCCAACAATTGTAATGACTTTGCCAAACAATTAAAATGTTTTTGCCAACCACTGTTAATCACTTACCCGACCTCTAAAAATGACTTTGCCCATCAATTGTAATGACTTTGCCAACAACTTTCAATCACTTACCCAACCTCTAAAAATGACTTTGCCCAACAATTGTAATGACATTTCCAACCACTGTTAATCACTTATCCGATCTCTAGAAATGACTTTGCCCATCAATTGTAATGACTCTGCCAACCACTTTCAATCACTTATCCGACCTCTAAAAATGACTTTGCCCATCAATTGTAATGACTTTTTCAACCACTGTTAATCACTTATCCGACCTCTAAAAATGACTTTGCCCATTAATTGTAATGACTTTGCCAACCACTGTTAATCACTTATCTGACCTCTAAAAATGACTTTGCCCAACAATTGTAATGACTCTGCCAACCATTGTTATTTACTTATCCGACCTCTAAAAATGACTTTGCCCAACAATTGTAATGACTTTGCCAACCACTGTTAATCACTTATCCGAACTCTAAAAATGACTTTGCTTAACAATTGTAATGACTTTTCCAACCACTGTTAATCACTTATCCGAACTTTAAAAATGTCTTTGCCCAACAATTGTAATGACTTTGCCAACCACTGTTAATCACTTATCCGAACTCTAAAAATGACTTTGCCCAACAATTGTAATTACTTTGCCAACCACTGTTAATCACTTACCCGACCTCTAAAAATGACTTTGCCCAACAATTGTAATGACTTTGCCAAACAATTAAAATGTTTTTGCCAACCACTGTTAATCACTTACCCGACCTCTAAAAATGACCTTGCCCAGCAATTGTAATGACTTTGACAACCACTGTTAATCACTTATCCGAACTCTAAAAATGACTTTGCCCAACAATTGTAATGACTTTTTCAACCACTGTTAATCACTTATCCGACCTCTAAAAATGACTTTGCCCATTAATTGTAATGACTTTGCCAACCACTGTTAATCACTTATCTGACCTCTAAAAATAACTTTGCCCAACAATTGTAATGACTTTGCCAAACAATTAAAATGTTTTTGCTAACCACTGTTAATCACTTACCCGACCTCTAAAAATGACTTTGCCCATCAATTGTAATGACTTTGCCAACAACTTTCAATCACTTACCCAACCTCTAAAAATGACTTTGCCCAACAATTGTAATGACATTTCCAACCACTGTTAATCACTTATCCGATCTCTAGAAATGACTTTGCCCATCAATTGTAATGACTCTGCCAACCACTTTCAATCACTTATCCGACCTCTAAAAATGACTTTGCCCATCAATTGTAATGACTTTTTCAACCACTGTTAATCACTTATCCGACCTCTAAAAATGACTTTGCCCATTAATTGTAATGACTTTGCCAACCACTGTTAATCACTTATCTGACCTCTAAAAATGACTTTGCCCAACAATTGTAATGACTCTGCCAACCATTGTTATTTACTTATCCGACCTCTAAAAATGACTTTGCCCAACAATTGTAATGACTTTGCCAACCACTGTTAATCACTTATCCGAACTCTAAAAATGACTTTGCCCAACAATTGTAATGACTTTTCCAACCACTGTTAATCACTTATCCGAACTTTAAAAATGTCTTTGCCCAACAATTGTAATGACTTTGCCAACCACTGTTAATCACTTATCCGACCTCTAAAAATGACTTGGCCCAACAAATGTAATGACTTTGCCAACCACTGTTAATCACTTATCCGAACTCTAAAAATGACTTTGCCCAACAATTGTAATGACTTTGCCAACCACTGTTAATCACTTACCCGACCTCTAAAAATGACCTTGCCCAGCAATTGTAATGACTTTGACAACCACTGTTAATCACTTATCCGAACTCTAAAAATGACTTTGCCCAACAATTGTAATGACTTTGCCAACCACTGTTAATCACTTACCCGACCTCTAAAAATGACCTTGCCCAGCAATTGTAATGACTTTGACAACCACTGTTAATCACTTATCCGAACTCTAAAAATGACTTTGCCCAACAATTGTAATGACTTTTTCAACCACTGTTAATCACTTATCCGACCTCTAAAAATGACTTTGCCCATTAATTGTAATGACTTTGCCAACCACTGTTAATCACTTATCTGACCTCTAAAAATGACTTTGCCCAACAATTGTAATGACTCTGCCAACCATTGTTATTTACTTATCCGACCTCTAAAAATGACTTTGCCCAACAATTGTAATGACTTTGCCAACCACTGTTAATCACTTATCTGACCTCTAAAAATGACTTTCCCTAACAATTGTAATGACTCTGCCAACCACTGTTAATCACTTATCCGAACTTTAAAAATGACTTTGCCCAACAATTGTAATGACTTTGCCAACCACTGTAAATCACTTATCCGACCTTTAAAAATGACTTGGCCCAACAATTGTAATGACTTTGCCAACCACTGTAAATCACTTATCCGAACTCTAAAAATGACTTTGCCCAACAATTGTAATGACTTTGCCAACCACTGTTAATCACTTACCCGACCTCTAAAAATGACTTTGCCCATCAATTGTAATGACTTTGCCAACCACTTTCAATCACTTACCCGACCTCTAAAAATGACTTTGCCCAACAATTGTAATGACTTTTCCAACCACTGTTAATCACTTATCCGACCTCTAAAAATGACTTTGCCCAACAATTGTAATGACTTTACCAACCACTGTTAATCAGTTATCCGACCTCTAAAAATGACTTTGCCCAAAAATTGTAATGACTTTGCCAACCACTGTTAATCACTAATCCGACCTCTAAAAATTATTTTTCTCAACAATTGTAATGACTTTGCCAACCACTTTCAATCACTTATCCGACCTCTAAAAATGACTTTGCCCAACAATTGTAATCACTTTTTCAACCACTGTTAATCACTTATCCGACCTCTAAAAATGACTTTGCCCATTAATTGTAATGACTTTGCCAACCACTGTAAATCACTTATCCGACCTTTAAAAATGACTTGGCCCAACAATTGTAATGACTTTGCCAACCACTGTTAATCACTTATCCGAACTCTAAAAATGACTTTGCCCAACAATTGTAATGACTTTGCCAACCACTGTTAATCACTTACCCGACCTCTAAAAATGACTTTGCCCATCAATTGTAATGACTTTGCCAACCACTTTCAATCACTTACCCGACCTCTAAAAATGACTTTGCCCAACAATTGTAATGACTTTTCCAACCACTGTTAATCACTTATCCGACCTCTAAAAATGACTTTGCCCAACAATTGTAATGACTTTACCAACCACTCTTAATCACTTATCCGACCTCTAAAAATGACTTTGCCCAAAAATTGTAATGACTTTGCCAACCACTGTTAATCACTAATCCGACCTCTAAAAATTATTTTTCTCAACAATTGTAATGACTTTGCCAACCACTTTCAATCACTTATCCGACCTCTAAAAATGACTTTGCCCAACAATTGTAATGACTTTTTCAACCACTGTTAATCACTTATCCGACCTCTAAAAATGACTTTGCCCATTAATTGTAATGACTTTGCCAACCACTGTTAATCACTTATCTGACCTCTAAAAATGACTTTGCCCAACAATTGTAATGACTCTGCCAACGATTGTTATTCACTTATCCGACCTCTAAAAATGACTTTGCCCAACAATTGTAATGACTTTGCCAACCACTGTAAATCACTTATCCGATCTCTAGAAATGACTTTGCCCATCAATTGTAATGACTTTGCCAACCACTTTCAATCACTTACCCGACCTCTAAAAATGACTCTGCCCAACAATTGTAATGACTTTGCCAACCACTGTTAATCACTTACCCGACCACTAAAAATGACCTTGCCCAGCAATTGTAATGACTTTGACAACCACTGTTAATCACTTATCCGAACTCTAAAAATGACTTTGCCCAACAATTGTAATGACTTTGCCAAACACTGTTTATCACTTACCCGACCTCTAAAAATGACTTTGCCCAACAATTGTAATGACTTTGCCAACCACTGTCAATCACTTATCCGACCTCTAAAAATGACTTTTCCCAACAACTGAAATGAATTTGACAACCACTGTTAATCACTTATCTGACCTCTAAAAATGACTTTGCCTAACAATTGTAATGACTCTGCCAACCACTGTTAATCACTTATCCGACCTTTAAAAATGACTTGGCCCAACAATTGTAATGACTTTGCCAACCACTGTTAATCACTTATCCGAACTCTAAAAATGACTTTGCCCAACAATTGTAATGACTTTGCCAACCACTGTTAATCACTTACCCGACCTCTAAAAATGACTTTGCCCATCAATTGTAATGACTTTGCCAACCACTTTCAATCACTTACCCGACCTCTAAAAATGACTTTGCCCAAAAATTGTAATGACTTTGCCAACCACTGTTAATCACTAATCCGACCTCTTAAAATTATTTTTCTCAACAATTGTAATGACTTTGCCAACCACTTTCAATCACTTATCCGACCTCTAAAAATGACTTTGCCCAACAATTGTAATGACTTTTTCAACCACTGTTAATCACTTATCCGACCTCTAAAAATGACTTTGCCCATTAATTGTAATGACTTTGCCAACCACTGTTAATCACTTATCTGACCTCTAAAAATGACTTTGCCCAACAATTGTAATGACTCTGCCAACCATTGTTATTCACTTATCCGACCTCTAAAAATGACTTTGCCCAACAATTGTAATGACTTTGCCAACCACTTTCAATCACTTATCCGACCTCTAAAAATGACTTTGCCCAACAATTGTAATGACTTTTTCAACCACTGTTAATCACTTATCCGACCTCTAAAAATGACTTTGCCCATTAATTGTAATGACTTTGCCAACCACTGTAAATCACTTATCCGACCTTTAAAAATGACTTGGCCCAACAATTGTAATGACTTTGCCAACCACTGTTAATCACTTATCCGAACTCTAAAAATGACTTTGCCCAACAATTGAAATGACTTTGCCAACCACTGTTAATCACTTACCCGACCTCTAAAAATGACTTTGCCCATCAATTGTAATGACTTTGCCAACCACTTTCAATCACTTACCCGACCTCTAAAAATGACTTTGCCCAACAATTGTAATGACTTTTCCAACCACTGTTAATCACTTATCCGACCTCTAAAAATGACTTTGCCCAACAATTGTAATGACTTTACCAACCACTGTTAATCACTTATCCGACCTCTAAAAATGACTTTGCCCAAAAATTGTAATGACTTTGCCAACCACTGTTAATCACTAATCCGACCTCTTAAAATTATTTTTCTCAACAATTGTAATGACTTTGCCAACCACTTTCAATCACTTATCCGACCTCTAAAAATGACTTTGCCCAACAATTGTAATGACTTTTTCAACCACTGTTAATCACTTATCCGACCTCTAAAAATGACTTTGCCCATTAATTGTAATGACTTTGCCAACCACTGTTAATCACTTATCTGACCTCTAAAAATGACTTTGCCCAACAATTGTAATGACTCTGCCAACCATTGTTATTCACTTATCCGACCTCTAAAAATGACTTTGCCCAACAATTGTAATGACTTTGCCAACCACTGTAAATCACTTATCCGATCTCTAGAAATGACTTTGCCCATCAATTGTAATGACTTTGCCAACCACTTTCAATCACTTACCCGACCTCTAAAAATGACTTTGCCCAACAATTGTAATGACTTTGCCAACCACTGTTAATCACTAATCCGACCTCTTAAAATTATTTTTCTCAACAATTGTAATGACTTTGCCAACCACTTTCAATCACTTACCCGACCTCTAAAAATGACTTTGCCCAACAATTGTAATGACTTTTCCAACCACTGTTAATCACTTATCCGACCTCTAAAAATGACTTTGCCCAACAATTGTAATGACTTTGCCAACCACTGTTAATCACTTACCCGACCTCTAAAAATGACTTTGCCCATCAATTGTAATGACTTTGCCAACCACTACCAATCACTTACCCGACCTCTAAAAATGACTTTGCCCAACAATTGTAATGACTTTTCCAACCACTGTTAATCACTTATCCGACCTCTAAAAATGACTTTGCCCAACAATTGTAATGACTTTACCAACCACTGTTAATCACTTATCCGACCTCTAAAAATGACTTTGCCCAAAAATTGTAATGACTTTGCCAACCACTGTTAATCACTAATCCGACCTCTTAAAATTATTTTTCTCAACAATTGTAATGACTTTGCCAACCACTTTCAATCACTTATCCGACCTCTAAAAATGACTTTGCCCAACAATTGTAATGACTTTTTCAACCACTGTTAATCACTTATCCGACCTCTAAAAATGACTTTGCCCATTAATTGTAATGACTTTGCCAACCACTGTTAATCACTTATCTGACCTCTAAAAATGACTTTGCCCAACAATTGTAATGACTCTGCCAACCATTGTTATTCACTTATCCGACCTCTAAAAATGACTTTGCCCAACAATTGTAATGACTTTGCCAACCACTGTAAATCACTTATCCGATCTCTAGAAATGACTTTGCCCATCAATTGTAATGACTTTGCCAACCACTTTCAATCACTTACCCGACCTCTAAAAATGACTTTGCCCAACAATTGTAATGACTTTGTCAACCACTGTTAATCACTTATCCGAACTCTAAAAATGACTTTGCCCAACAATTGTAATGACTTTGCCAAACACTGTTTATCACTTACCCGACCTCTAAAAATGACTTTGCCCAACAATTGTAATGACTTTGCCAACCACTGTCAATCACTTATCCGACCTCTAAAAATGACTTTTCCCAACAACTGAAATGAATTTGACAACCACTGTTAATCACTTATCTGACCTCTAAAAATGACTTTGCCTAACAATTGTAATGACTCTGCCAACCACTGTTAATCACTTATCCGACCTTTAAAAATGACTTGGCCCAACAATTGTAATGACTTTGCCAACCACTGTTAATCACTTATCCGAACTCTAAAAATGACTTTGCCCAACAATTGTAATGACTTTACCAACCACTGTTAATCACTTACCCGACCTCTAAAAATGACTTTGCCCATCAATTGTAATGACTTTGCCAACCACTTTCAATCACTTACCCGACCTCTAAAAATGACTTTGCCCAACAATTGTAATGACTTTTCCAACCACTGTTAATCACTTATCCGACCTCTCAAAATGACTTTGCCCAACAATTGTAATGACTTTACCAACCACTGTTAATCACTAATCCGACCTCTAAAAATTATTTTTCTCACGAATTGTAATGACTTTGCCAACAACTTTCAATCACTTATCCGACCTCTAAAAATGACTTTGCCCAACAATTGTAATGACTTTTTCAACCACTGTTAATCACTTATCCGACCTCTAAAAATGACTTTGCCCATTAATTGTAATGACTTTGCCAACCACTGTTAATCACTTATCTGACCTCTAAAAATGACTTTACCCAACAATTGTAATGACTCTGCCAACCATTGTTATTCACTTATCCGACCTCTAAAAATGACTTTGCCCAACAATTGTAATGACTTTGCCAACCACTGTAAATCACTTATCCGATCTCTAGAAATGACTTTGCCCATCAATTGTAATGACTTTGCCAACCACTTTCAATAACTTACCCGACCTCTAAAAATGACTTTGCCCAACAATTGTAATGACTTTGCCAACCACTGTTAAACACTTATCCGAACTCTTAAAATAACTTTGCCCAAAAATTGAAATGACTTTGCCAACCACTGTTAATCACTAATCCGACCTCTAAAAATTATTTTTCTCAGCAATTGTAATGACTTTGCCAACCACTGTTTATCACTTATCCGACCTCTAAAAATGACTTTGCCCAACAATTGTAATGACTTTTCCAACCACTGTTAATCACTTATCCGACCTCTAAAAATGACTTTGCCCAACAATTGTAATGACTTTGCCAACCACTGTAAATCACTTATCCGACCTCTAAAAATGACTTTGCCCAAAAATTGTAATGACTTTGCCAACCACTGTTAATCACTAATCCGACCTCTAAAAATTATTTTTCTCAACAATTGTAATGACTTTGCCAACCACTTTCAATCACTTACCCGAACTCTAAAAATGACTTTGCCCATTAATTGTAATGACTTTGCCAACCACTGTTAATCACTTATCTGACCTCTAAAATGACTTTGCCCAACAATTGTAATGACTCTGCCAACCACTGTTAATCACTTATCCGAACTTTAAAAATGATTTTGCCCAACAATTGTAATGACTTTGCCAACCACTGTTAATCACTTATCCGACCTCTAAAAATGACTTGGCCCAACAATTGTAATGACTTTGCCAACCACTGTTAATCACTTATCCGAACTCTAAAAATGACTTAGCCCAACAATTGTAATGACTTTGCCAAACACTGTTTATCACTTATCCGACCTCTAAAAATGACTTTGCCCAACAATTGTAATGACTTTGCCAACCACTGTTAATCACTTAACCGACCGCTAAAAATGACTTTTCCCAACAACTGAAATGACTTTGCCAACCACTTTTAATCACTTATCCGACCTCTAAAAAAGACTTTGCCCAACAATTGTAATGACTTTGCCAACCACTGTTAATCACTTATCCGACCTCTAGAAATGACTTTGCCCATCAATTGTAATGACTTTGCCAAACACTTTCAATCACTTACCCGACCTCTAAAAATGACTTTGCCCAAAAATTGTAATGACTTTGCCAACCACTGTTAATCACTTATCCGACCTTTAAAAATGACTTTTCCCAACAACTGAAATGACTTTGCCAACCACTGTTAATCACTTATCCGAACTCTAAAAATGACTTTTCCCAACAACTGAAATGACTTTGCCAACCACTGTTAATCACTTATCCGACCTCTAAAAATGACTTTGCCCAACAATTGTAATGACTTTGCCAACCACTGTTAATCACTTATCCGACCTCTAAAAATGACTTTGCCCATCAATTGTAATGTCTTTGCCAAACACTTTCAATCACTTACCCGACCTCTAAAAATGACTTTGCCCAACAATTGTAATGACTTTGCCAACCACTGTCAATCACTTATCCGACCTCTAAAAATGACTTTGCCCAAAAATTGTAATGACTTTGCCAACCACTGTTAATCACTTAACCGACCGCTAAAAATGACTTTTCCCAACAACTGAAATGACTTTGCCAACCACTTTCAATCACTTATCCGACCTCTAAAAATGACTTTGCCCAACAATTGTAATGACTTTTTCAACCACTGTTAATCACTTATCCGACCTCTAAAAATGACTTTGCCCAACAATTGTAATGACTTTGCCAACCACTGTTAATCACTTATCCGAACTCTAAAAATGACTTTGCCCAACAATTGTAATGACTTTGCCAAACACTGTTTATCACTTATCCGACCTCTAAAAATGACTTTGCCCAACAACTTAAATGACTTTGCCAACCACTTTTAATCACTTATCCGACCTCTAAAAATGACTTTGCCCAACAATTGTAATGACTTTGCCAACCACTGTTAATCACTTATCCGACCTCTAGAAATGACTTTTCCCAACAACTTAAATGACCTTGCCAACCACTTTTAATCACTTATCCGACCTCTAAAAATGACTTTTCCCAACAACTGAAATAAATTTTCCAACCACTTTTAATCACTTATCCGAACTCTAAAAATGACTTTGCCCATCAATTGTAATGACTTTGCCAACCACTTTCAATCACTTACCCGACCTCTAAAAATGACTTTGCCCAACAATTGTAATGACTTTGCCAACCACTGTCAATCACTTATCCGACCTCTAAAAATGACTTTTCCCAACAACTGAAATGACTTTGCCAACCACTGTTAATCACTTATCCGAACTCTAAAAATGACTTTGCCCAACAATTGTAATGACTTTACCAACCACTGTTAATCACTTATCCGACCTTTAAAAATGACTTTTCCCAACAACTGAAATGACTTTGCCAACCACTGTTAATCACTTATCCGAACTCTAAAAATGACTTTGCCCAACAATTGTAATGACTTTGCCAACCACTGTTAATCACTAAACCGACCGCTAAAAATGACTTTTCCCAACAACTGAAATGACTTTGCCAACCACTTTTAATCACTTATCCGACCTCTAAAAATGACTTTGCCAACCACTGTTAATCACTTATCCGAACTCTAGAAATGACTTTGCCCATCAATTGTAATGACTTTGCCAACCACTGTCAATCACTTATCCGACCTCTTAAAATAACTTTACCCAAAAATTGTAATGACTTTGCCAACCACTGTTAATCACTTATCCGACCTCTAAAAATGACTTTTCCCAACAACTGAAATGACTTTGCCAACCACTGTTAATCACTTATCCGAACTCTAAAAATGACTTTGCCCAACAATTGTAATGACTTTGCCAACCACTGTCAATCACTTATCCGACCTCTAAAAATGACTTTTCCCAACAACTGAAATGAATTTGCCAACCACTGTTAATATCTTATCCGACCTCTAGAAATGACTTTGCCCAAAAATTGTAATGACTTTGCCAACCACTGTTAATCACTTATCCGACCTTTAAAATGACTTTTCCCAACAACTGAAATGACTTTGCCAACCACTGTTAATCACTTATCCGAACTCTAAAAATGACTTTGCCCAACAATTGTAATGACTTTGCCAACCACTGTTAATCACTAAACCGACCGCTAAAAATGACTTTTCCCAACAACTGAAATGACTTTGCCAACCACTTTTAATCACTTATCCGACCTCTAAAAATGACTTTGCCAACCACTGTTAATCACTTATCCGAACTCTAGAAATGACTTTGCCCATCAATTGTAATGACTTTGCCAACCACTGTCAATCACTTATCCGACCTCTAAAAATAACTTTACCCAAAAATTGTAATGACTTTGCCAACCACTGTTAATCACTTATCCGAACTCTAAAAATGACTTTGCCCAACAATTGTAATGACTTTTCCAACCACAGTCAATCACTTATCCGACCTCTAAAAATGACTTTGCCCAAAAATTGTAATGACTTTGCCAACCACTGTTAATCACTTATCCGACCTCTAGAAATGACTTTGCCCATCAATTGTAATGACTTTGCCAACCACTTTCAATCACTTACCCGACCTCTAAAAATGACTTTGCCCAACAATTGTAATGACTTTGCCAACCACTGTCAATCACTTATCCGACCTCTAAAAATGACTTTGCCCAAAAATTGTTATGACTTTGCCAACCACTGTTAATCACTTATCCGACCTTTAAAAATGACTTTTCCCAACAACTGAAATGACTTTGCCAACCACTGTTAATCACTTATCCGAACTCTAAAAATGACTTTGCCCAAAAATTGTAATGACTTTGCCAACCACTGTAAATCACTTATCCGATCTCTAGAAATGACTTTGCCCATCAATTGTAATGACTTTGCCAACCACTTTCAATCACTTACCCGACCTCTAAAAATGACTTTGCCCAACAATTGTAATGACTTTGCCAACCACTGTTAATCACTTATCCGAACTCTTAAAATGACTTTGCCCATCAATTGTAATGACTTTGCCAACCACTGTTAATCACTTATCCGAACTCTAAAAATGACTTTGCCCAACAATTGTAATGACTTTGCCAACCACTGTTAATCACTTATCCGACCTCTAGAAATGACTTTGCCCAAAAATTGTAATGACTTTGCCAACCACTGTTAATCACTTATCCGACCTCTAGAAATGACTTTGCCCATCAATTGTAATGACTTTGCCAACCACTTTCAATCACTTACCCGACCTCTAAAAATGACTTTGCCCAACAATTGTAATGACTTTGCCAACCACTGTCAATCACTTATCCGACCTCTAAAAATGACTTTGCCCAAAAATTGTTATGACTTTGCCAACCACTGTTAATCACTTATCCGACCTTTAAAAATGACTTTTCCCAACAACTGAAATGACTTTGCCAACCACTGTTAATCACTTATCCGAACTCTAAAAATGACTTTGCCCAAAAATTGTAATGACTTTGCCAACCACTGTAAATCACTTATCCGATCTCTAGAAATGACTTTGCCCATCAATTGTAATGACTTTGCCAACCACTTTCAATCACTTACCCGACCTCTAAAAATGACTTTGCCCAACAATTGTAATGACTTTGCCAACCACTGTTAATCACTTATCCGAACTCTTAAAATGACTTTGCCCATCAATTGTAATGACTTTGCCAACCACTGTTAATCACTTATCCGAACTCTAAAAATGACTTTGCCCAACAATTGTAATGACTTTGCCAACCACTGTTAATCACTTATCCGACCTCTAGAAATGACTTTGCCCAAAAATTGTAATGACTTTGCCATCCACTGTAAATCACTTATCCGATCTCTAGAAATGACTTTGCCCATCAATTGTAATGACTTTGCCAACCACTTTCAATCACTTACCCGACCTCTAAAAATGACTTCGCCCAACAATTTTAATGACTTTGCCAACCACTGTTAATCACTTATCCGAACTCTTAAAATGACTTTGCCCAAAAATTGAAATGACTTTGCCAACCACTGTTAATCACTAATCAGACCTCTAAAAATTATTTTTCTCAACAATTGTAATGACTTTGCCAACCACTGTTAATCACTTATCCGACCTCTAAAAATGACTTTGCCCAACAATTGTAATGACTTTGCCAACCACTGTTAATCACTTATCCGACCGCTAAAAATGACTTTTCCCAACAACTGAAATGAATTTGCCAACCACTGTTAATATCTTATCCGACCTCTAGAAATGACTTTGCCCAAAAATTGTAATGACTTTGCCAACCACTGTTAATCACTTATCCGACCTTTAAAAATGACTTTTCCCAACAACTGAAATGACTTTGCCAACCACTGTTAATCACTTATCCGAACTCTAAAAATGACTTTGCCCAACAATTGTAATGACTTTGCCAACCACTGTTAATCACTAAACCGACCGCTAAAAATGACTTTTCCCAACAACTGAAATGACTTTGCCAACCACTTTTAATCACTTATCCGACCTCTAAAAATGACTTTGCCAACCACTGTTAATCACTTATCCGAACTCTAGAAATGACTTTGCCCATCAATTGTGATGACTTTGCCAACCACTGTCAATCACTTATCCGACCTCTAAAAATAACTTTACCCAAAAATTGTAATGACTTTGCCAACCACTGTTAATCACTTATCCGAACTCTAAAAATGACTTTGCCCAACAATTGTAATGACTTTTCCAACCACAGTCAATCACTTATCCGACCTCTAAAAATGACTTTGCCCAAAAATTGTAATGACTTTGCCAACCACTGTTAATCACTTATCCGACCTCTAGAAATGACTTTGCCCATCAATTGTAATGACTTTGCCAACCACTTTCAATCACTTACCCGACCTCTAAAAATGACTTTGCCCAACAATTGTAATGACTTTGCCAACCACTGTCAATCACTTATCCGACCTCTAAAAATGACTTTGCCCAAAAATTGTTATGACTTTGCCAACCACTGTTAATCACTTATCCGACCTTTAAAAATGACTTTTCCCAACAACTGAAATGACTTTGCCAACCACTGTTAATCACCTATCCGAACTCTAAAAATGACTTTGCCCAAAAATTGTAATGACTTTGCCAACCACTGTAAATCACTTATCCGATCTCTAGAAATGACTTTGCCCATCAATTGTAATGACTTTGCCAACCACTTTCAATCACTTACCCGACCTCTAAAAATGACTTTGCCCAACAATTGTAATGACTTTGCCAACCACTGTTAATCACTTATCCGAACTCTTAAAATGACTTTGCCCATCAATTGTAATGACTTTGCCAACCACTGTTAATCACTTATCCGAACTCTAAAAATGACTTTGCCCAACAATTGTAATGACTTTGCCAACCACTGTTAATCACTTATCCGACCTCTAGAAATGACTTTGCCCAAAAATTGTAATGACTTTGCCATCCACTGTAAATCACTTATCCGATCTCTAGAAATGACTTTGCCCATCAATTGTAATGACTTTGCCAACCACTTTCAATTACTTACCCGACCTCTAAAAATGACTTTGCCCAACAATTTTAATGACTTTGCCAACCACTGTTAATCACTTATCCGAACTCTTAAAATGACTTTGCCCAAAAATTGAAATGACTTTGCCAACCACTGTTAATCACTAATCAGACCTCTAAAAATTATTTTTCTCAACAATTGTAATGACTTTGCCAACCACTGTTAATCACTTATCCGACCTCTAAAAATGACTTTGCCCAACAATTGTAATGACTTTGCCAACCACTGTTAATCACTTATCCGACCGCTAAAAATGACTTTTCCCAACAACTGAAATGACTTTGCCAACCACTGTTAATCACTTACCCGACCTCTAAAAATGACTTTGCCCAACAATTGCAATGACTTTGCCAACCACTGTTAATCACTTATCCGAACTCTTAAAATGACTTTGCCCATCAATTGTAATGACTTTGCCAACCACTTTCAATCACTTACCCGACCTCTAAAAATGACTTTGCCCATCAATTGTAATGACTTTGCCAACCACTTTCAATCACTTACCCGACCTCTAAAAATGACTTTGCCCATTAATTGTAAAGACTTTGCCAACCACTGTCAATCACTTATCCGACCTCTAAAAATTATTTTTCTCAAAAATTGTAATGACTTTGCCAACCACTGTTTATCACTTATCCGACCTCTAAAAATGACTTTGCCCAACAATTGTAATGACTTTGCGAACCACTGTTAATCACTTATCCGACCGCTAAAAATGACTTTTCCCAACAACTGAAATGACTTTGCCAACCACTGTTAATCACTTACCCGACCTCTAAAAATGACTTTGCCGAACAATTGTAATGACTTTGCCAACCACTGTTAATCACTTATCCGACATCTAGAAATGACGTTGCCCATCAATTGTAATGACTTTGCCAACCACTTTCAATCACTTACCCGACCTCTAAAAATGAATTTGCCCAACAATTGTAATGACTTTGCCAACCACTGTTAATCACTTATCCGAACTCTTAAAATGACTTTGCCCAACAATTGTAATGACTTTGCCAACCACTGTTAATCACTTATCCGATCTCTAGAAATGACTTTGCCCATCAATTGTAATGACTTTGCCAACCACTTTCAATCACTTACCCGACCTCTAAAAATGACTTTGCCCATTAATTGTAATGACTTTGCCAACCACTGTCAATCACTTATCCGACCTCTAAAAATGACTTTGCCCAAAAATTGTAATGACTTTGCCAACCACTGTTAATCACTTATCCGACCTTTAAAAATGACTTTTCCCAACAACTGAAATGACTTTGCCAACCACTGTTAATCACTTATCCGAACTCTAAAAATTATTTTTCTCAACAATTGTAATGACTTTGCCAACCACTGTTTATCACTTATCCGACCTCTAAAAATGACTTTGCCCAACAATTGTAATGACTTTGCCAACCACTGTTAATCACTTATCCGACCGCTAAAAATGACTTTTCCCAAAAATTGTAATGACTTTGCCAACCACTGTAAATCACTTATCCGATCTCTAGAAATGACTTTGCCCATCAATTGTAATGACTTTGCCAACCACTGTATATCACTTATCCGATCTCTAGAAATGACTTTGCCCATCAATTGTAATGACTTTGCCAACCACTGTTAATCACTTATCCGAACTCTAAAAATGACTTTGCCCAAAAATTGTAATGACTTTGCCAACCACTGTTTATCACTTATCCGACCTTTAAAAATGATTTTTCCCAACAACTGAAATGACTTTGCCAACCACTGTTAATCACTTATCCGAACTCTAAATATGACTTTGCCCAACAATTGTAATGACTTTGCCAACCACTGTTAATCACTTATCCGACCTCTAAAAATGACTTTGCCCAACCACTGTAATTCACTTATCCGACCTCTAAAAATGACTTTCCCCAACAATTGTAATGACTTTTCCAACCACTGTAAATCACTTATCCGACCTCTAAAAGTGACTTTGCCCAACAATTGTAATGACTTTGCCAACCACTGTTAATCACTTATCCGACCGCTAAAAATGACTTTTCCCAACAACTGAAATGACTTTGCCAACCACTGTTAATCACTTACCCGGCCTCTAAAAATGACTTTGCCCAACAATTGTAATGACTTTGCCAACCACTGTTAATCACTTATCCGACCTCTAGAAATGACTTTGCCCATCAATTGTAATGACTTTGCCAACCACTTTCAATCACTTACCCGACCTCTAAAAA
This sequence comes from Brachionus asplanchnoidis, assembly GCA_025491095.1. Lineage (NCBI taxonomy): Eukaryota > Metazoa > Rotifera > Eurotatoria > Ploima > Brachionidae > Brachionus > Brachionus asplanchnoidis. Next base: position 271,920 of record JAILYF010000091.1, on the reverse strand, counting down.
TGACTTTGCCCAACAATTGTAATGACTTTGCCAACCACTGTTAATCACTTATCCGACCTTTAAAAATGACTTTTCCCAACAACTGAAATGACTTTGCCAACCACTGTAAATCACTTATCCCAACTCTAAAAATGACTTTGCCCAACAATTGTAATGACTTTTCCAACCACAGTCAATCACTTATCCGACCTCTAAAAATGACTTTGCCCAAAAATTGTAATCACTTTGCCAACCACTGTAAATCACTTATCCGATCTCTAGAAATGACTTTGCCCATCAATTGTAATGACTTTGCCAACCACTTTCAATCACTTACCCGAACTCTTAAAATGACTTTGCCCAAAAATTGAAATGACTTTGCCAGCCACTGTAAATCACTAATCCGACCTCTAAAAATTATTTTTCTCAACAATTGTAATGACTTTGCCAACCACTGTTAATCACTTATCCGACCGCTAAAAATGACTTTTCCCAACAACTGAAATGACTTTGCCAACCACTGTTAATCTCTTACCCGACCTCTAAAAATTACTTTGCCCAACAATTGTAATGACTTTGCCAACCACTGTTAATCACCTATCCGACCTCTAAAAATGACTTTGCCCAACAATTGTAATGACTTTTCCAACCACAGTCAATCACTTATCCGACCTCTAAAAATGACTTTGCCCAAAAATTGTAATGACTTTGCCAACCACTGTAAATCACTTATCCGATCTCTAGAAATGACTTTGCCCATCAATTGTAATGACTTTGCCAACCACTGTTTATCACTTATCCGACCTCTAAAAATGACTTTGCCCAACAATTGTAATGACTTTGCCAACCACTGTTAATCACTTATCCGACCGCTAAAAATGACTTTTCCCAACAACTGAAATGACTTTGCCAACCACTGTTAATCACTTACCCGACCTCTAAAAATTACTTTGCCCAACAATTGTAATGACTTTGCCAACCACTGTTAATCACTTATCCGACCTCTAGAAATGACTTTGCCCAAAAATTGTAATGACTTTGCCAACCACTGTAAATCACTTATCCGATCTCTAGAAATGACTTTGCCCATCAATTGTAATGACTTTGCCAACCACTTTCAATCACTTACCCGACCTCTAAAAATGACTTTGCCCAACAATTGTAATGACTTTGCACACCACTGTTAATTACTTATCGGAACTCTTAAAATGACTTTGCCCAAAAATTGAAATGACTTTGCCAACCACTGTTAATCACTAATCCGACCCCTAAAAATTATTTTTCTCAACAATTGTAATGACTTTGCCAACCACTGTTTATCACTTATCCGACCTCTAAAAATGACTTTGCCCAACAATTGTAATGACTTTGCCAACCACTGTTAATCACTTATCCGACCGCTAAAAATGACTTTTCCCAACAACTGAAATGACTTTGCCAACCACTGTTAATCACTTACACGACCTCTAAAAATTACTTTGCCCAACAATTGTAATGACTTTGCCAACCACTGTTAATCACTTATCCGACCTCTAGAAATGACTTTGCCCAAAAATTGTAATGACTTTGCCAACCACTGTTAATCACTTATCCGAACTCTTAAAATGACTTTGCCCAAAAATTGAAATAACTTTGCCAACCACTGTTAATCACTAATCCGACCTCTAAAAATTATTTTTCTCAACAATTGTAATGACTTTGCCAACCACTGTTTATCACTTATCCGACCTCTAAAAATGACTTTGCCCAACAATTGTAATGACTTTGCTAACCACTGTTAATCACTTATCCGACCGCTAAAAATGACTTTTCCCAACAACTGAAATGACTTTGCCAACCACTGTTAATCACTTACCCGACATCTAAAAATTACTTTGCCCATCAATTGTAATGACTTTGCCAACCACTGTTAATCACTTATCCGACCTCTAGAAATGACTTTGCCCAAAAATTGTAATGACTTTGCCAACCACTGTAAATCACTTATCCGATCTCTAGAAATGACTTTGCCCATCAATTTTAATGACTTTGCCAACCACTGTTAATCACTTATCCGAACTCTTAAAATGACTTTGCCCAAAAATTGAAATGACTTTGCCAACCACTGTTAATCACTAATCCGACCTCTAAAAATTATTTTTCTCAACAATTGTAATGACTTTGCCAACCACTGTTTATCACTTATCCGACCTCTAAAAATGACTTTGCCCAACAATTGTAATGACTTTGCCAACCACTGTTAATCACTTATCCGACCGCTAAAAATGACTTTTCCCAACAACTGAAATGACTTTGCCAACCACTGTTAATCACTTACCCGACCTCTAAAAATTACTTTGCCCAACAATTGTAATGACTTTGCCAACCACTTTCAATCACTTACCCGACCTCTAAAAATGACTTTGCCCAACAATTGTAATGACTTTGCCAACCACTGTTAATCACTTATCCGAACTCTTAAAATGACTTTGCCCAAAAATGAAATGACTTTGCCAACCACTGTTAATCACTAATCCGACCTCTAAAAATTATTTTTCTCAACAATTGTAATGACTTTGCCAACCACTGTTTATCACTTATCCGACCTCTTAAAATGACTTTGCCCAACAATTGTAATGATTTTGCCAACCACTGTTAATCACTTATCCGATCTCTAGAAATGACTTTGCCCATCAATTGTAATGACTTTGCCAACCACTGTTAATCACTTATCCGAACTCTAAAAATGACTTTGCCCAACAATTGTTATGACTTTGCCAACCACTGTTAATCACTTATCCGACCTCTAGAAATGACTTTGCCCATCAATTGTAATGACTTTGCCAACCACTTTCAATCACTTATCCGAACTCTAAAAATGACTTTGCCCAACAATTGTAATGACTTTGCCAACCACTGTTAATCACTTATCCGATCTCTAGAAATGACTTTGCCCATCAATTGTAACGACTTTGCTAACCACTTTCAATCACTTACCCGACCTCTAAAAATGACTTTGCCCAACAATTGTAATGACTTTGCCAACCACTGTTAATCACTTATCCGACCTCTAAAAATGACTTTGCCCAAAAATTGTAATGACTTTGCCAACCACTGTTAATCACTTATCCGACCTTTAAAAATGACTTTTCCCAACAACTGAAATGACTTTGCCAACCACTGTTAATCACTTATCCGAACTCTAAAAATGACTTTGCCCAACAATTGTAATGACTTTTCCAACCACAGTCAATCACTTATCCGACCTCTAAAAATGACTTTTCCCCAAAAATTGTAATGACTTTGCCAACCACTGTAAATCACTTATCCGATCTCTAGAAATGACTTTGCCCATCAATTGTAATGACTTTGCCAACCACTGTATATCACTTATCCGAACTCTAAAAATGACTTTGCCCAACAATTGTAATGACTTTGCCAACCACTGTTAATCACTTATCCGACCTCTAAAAATGACTTTTCCCAACAACTGAAATGACTTTGCCAACCACTTTTAATCACTTATCCGATCTCTAGAAATGACTTTGCCCATCAATTGTAATGACTTTGCCAACCACTGTTAATCACTTATCCGAACTCTAAAAATGACTTTGCCCAACAATTGTAATGACTTTTCCAACCACAGTCAATCACTTATACGACCTCTAAAAATGACTTTGCCCAAAAATTGTAATGACTTTGCCAACCACTGTTAATCACTTATCCGATCTCTAGAAATGACTTTGCCCATCAATTGTAATGACTTTGCCAACCACTTTCAATCACTAACCCGACCTCTAAAAATGATTTTGCCCAACAATTGTAATGACTTTGCCAACCACTGTTAATCACTTATCCGAACTCTAAAAATGACTTTGCCCAACAATTGTAATGACTTTGCCAACCACTGTTAATCACTTATCCGACCTCTAAAAATGACTTTGCCCAAACACTGTAATTCACTTATCCGACCTCTAAAAATGACTTTGCCCAACAATTGTAATGACTTTTCCAACCACTGTCAATCACTTATCCGACCTCTAAAAATGACTTTGCCCAAAAATTGTAATGACTTTGCCAACCACTGTTAATCACTAATCCGACCTCTAAAAATTATTTTTCTCAACAATTGTAATGACTTTGCCAACCACTTTCAATCACTTACCCGAACTCTAAAAATGACTTTGCCCAACAATTGTAATGACTTTGGCAACCACTGTTAATCACTTATCCGAACTCTAAAAATGACTTTTCCCAACAACTGAAATGACTTTGCCAACCACTGTTAATCACTTATCCGAACTCTAAAAATGACTTTTCCCAACAATTGTAATGACTTTTCCAACCACAGTCAATCACTTATACGACCTCTAAAAATGACTTTGCCCAAAAATTGTAATGACTTTGCCAACCACTGTTAATCACTTATCCGATCTCTAGAAATGACTTTGCCCATCAATTGTAATGACTTTGCCAACCACTTTCAATCACTTACCCGACCTCTAAAAATGATTTTGCCCAACAATTGTAATGACTTTCCCAACCACTGTTAATCACTTATCCGAACTCTAAAAATGACTTTGCCCAACAATTGTAATGACTTTGCCAACCACTGTTAATCACTTATCCGACCTCTAAAAATGACTTTGCCCAACCACTGTAATTCACTTATCCGACCTCTAAAAATGACTTTGCCCAACAATTGTAATGACTTTGGCAACCACTGTTAATCACTTATCCGAACTCTAAAAATGACTTTTCCCAACAACTGAAATGACTTTGCCAACCACTTTTAATCACTTATCCGACCTCTAAAAATGACTTTGCCCAAAAATTGTAATGACCTTGCCAACCACTGTTAATCACTAATCCGACCTTGTAAAATTATTTTTCTCAACAATTGTAATGACTTTGCCAACCACTTTCAATCACTTACCCGAACTCTAATAATGACTTTGCCCAACAATTGTAATGACTTTTCCAACCACTGTCAATCACTTATCCGACCTCTAAAAATGACTTTGCCCAAAAATTGTAATGACTTTGCCAACCACTGTTAATCACTTATCCGATCTCTAGAAATGACTTTGCCCATCAATTGAAATGACTTTGCCAACCTTTTTCAATCACTTACCCGACCTCTAAAAATGACTTTGCCCAACAATTGTAATGACTTTGCCAACCACTGTTTATCACTTATCCGACCTTTAAAAATGACTTTGCCCAACAATTGTAATGACTTTGCCAACCACTGTTAATCACTTATCCGACCGCTAAAAATGACTTTGCCCAACAATTGTAATGACTTTGCCAACCACTTTAATCACTTATCCGACCTCGAAAAATGACTTTGCCCAACAATTAAAATGTTTTTGCCAACCACTGCTAATCACTTACCCGACGTCAAAAAATGACTTTGCCCAACAATTGTAATGACTTTGCCAACCACTGTTAATCACTTATCCGATCTCTAGAAATGACTTTGCCCATCAATTGAAATGACTTTGCCGACCACTTTCAATCACTTACCCGAACTCTAATAATGACTTTGCCCAACAATTGTAATGACTTTTCCAACCACTGTCAATCACTTATCCGACCTCTAATAATGACTTTGCCCAAAAATTGTAATGACTTTGCCAACCACTGTTAATCACTTATCCGATCTCTAGAAATGACTTTGCCCATCAATTGAAATGACTTTGCCAACCTTTTTCAATCACTTACCCGACCTCTAAAAATGACTTTGCCCAACAATTGTAATGACTTTGCCAACCACTGTTTATCACTTATCCGACCTTTAAAAATGACTTTGCCCAACAATTGTAATGACTTTGCCAACCACTGTTAATCACTTATCCGACCGCTAAAAATGACTTTGCCCAACAATTGTAATGACTTTGCCAACCACTTTTAATCACTTATCCGACCTCTAAAAATGACTTTGCCCAACAATTAAAATGTTTTTGCCAACCACTGCTAATCACTTACTAGACGTCAAAAAATGACTTTGCCCAACAATTGTAATGACTTTGCCAACCACTGTTAATCACTTATCCGATCTCTAGAAATGACTTTGCCCATCAATTGAAATGACTTTGCCAACCACTTTCAATCACTTACCCGACCTCTAAAAATGACTTTGCCCAACAATTGTAATGACTTTGCCAACCACTGTTTATCACTTATCCGACCTTTAAAAATGAATTTGCCCAACAATTGTAATGACTTTGCCAACCACTGTTAATCACTTATCCGACCGCTAAAAATGACTTTGCCCAACAATAGTAATGACTTTGCCAACCACTGTTAATCACTTATCCGACCTCTAAAAATGACTTTTCCCAACAACTGAAATGACTTTGCCAACCACTGTTAATCACTTATCCGACCTCTAAAAATGACTTTGCCCAAAAATTGTAATGACCTTGCCAACCACTGTCAATCACTAATCCGACCTTGTAAAATTATTTTTCTCAACAATTGTAATGACTTTGCCAACCACTTTTAATCACTTATCCGACCTCTAAAAATGACTTTGCCCAACAATTAAAATGTTTTTGCCAACCACTGCTAATCACTTACCCGACCTCAAAAAATGACTTTGCCCAACAATTGTAAAATCTTTGCCAACCACTGTTAATCACTTATCCGACCTCTAAAAATTACTTTTCCCAACAACTGAAATGACTTTGCCAACCACTGTTAATCACTTATCCGACCTCTAAAAATGACTTTGCCCAATAATTGTAATGACTTTGCCAACCACTGTTAATCACTTGTCCGAACTCTAAAAATGACTTTGCCCAACAATAGTAATGACCTTGCCAACCACTGTTAATCACTAATCCGACCTTGTAAAATTATTTTTCTCAACAATTGTAATGACTTTGCCAACCACTTTCAATCACTTACCCGAACTCTAATAATGACTTTGCCCAACAATTGTAATGACTTTTACAACCACTGTCAATCACTTATCCGACCACAAAAAAACGACTTTGCCCAAAAAATGTAATGACTTTGCCAACCACTGTAAATCACTAATCCGACCTCTAAAAATTATTTTTCTCAACATATGTAATGACTTTGCCAACCACTTTCAATCACTTACCCGAACTCTAAAATGACTTTGCCCAACAATTGTAATGACTTTGCCAACCACTGTTTATCACTTATCCGAACTCTAAAAATGACTTTTCCCAACAACTGAAATGACTTTGCCAACCACTTTTAATCACTTACCCGACCTCTAAAAATGACTTTTCCCAACAACTGAAATGACTTTGCCAACCACTGTTTATCACTTATCCGACCTTTAAAAATGACTTTGCCCAACAATTGTAATGACTTTGCCAACCACTGTTAATCACTTATCCGACCGCTAAAAATGACTTTGCCCAACAAAAGTAATGACTTTGCCAACCATGGTTAATCACTTATCCGACCTCTAAAAATGACTTTTCCCAACAACTGAAATGACTTTGCCAACCACTGTTAATCACTTATCCGACCTCTAAAAATGACTTTGCCCAAAAATTGTAATGACCTTGCCAACCACTGTTAATCACTAAACCGACCTTGTAAAATTATTTTTCTCAACAATTGTAATGACTTTGCCAACCACTTTTAATCACTTATCCGACCTCTAAAAATGACTTTGCCCAACAATTAAAATGTTTTTGCCAACAACTGTTAATCACTTCCCCGACCTCAAAAAATGACTTTGCCCAACAATTGTAATGACTTTGCCAACCACTGTTAATCACTTATCCGACCTCTAAAAATTACTTTTCCCAACAACTGAAATGACTTTGCCAACCACTGTTAATCACTTATCCGACCTCTAAAAATGACTTTGCCCAATAATTGTAATGACTTTGCCAACCACTGTTAATCACTTATCCGACCTCTAAAAATGACTTTGCCCAAAAATTGTAATGACCTTGCCAACCACTGTTAATCACTAATCCGACCTTGTAAAATTATTTTTCTCAACAATTGTAATGACTTTGCCAACCATTTTCAATCACTTACCCGAACTCTAAAAATGACTTTGCCCAACAATTGTAATGACTTTTACAACCACTGTCAATCACTTATCCGACCACAAAAAATGACTTTGCCCAAAAATTGTAATGACTTTGCCAACCACTGTAAATCACTAATCCGACCTCTAAAAATTATTTTTCTCAACATATGTAATGACTTTGCCAAACACTTTCAATCACTTACCCGAACTCTAAAAATGACTTTGCCCAGCAATTGTAATGACTTTGCCAACCACTGTTAATCACTTATCCGAACTCTAAAAATGACTTTGCCCAACAATTGTAATGACTTTGCCAACCACTGTTAATCACTTATCCGATCTCTAGAAATGACTTTGCCCATCAATTGTAATGACTTTGCCAACCACTGTATATCACTTATCCGAACTCTAAAAATGACTTTGCCCAGCAATTGTAATGACTTTGCCAACCACTGTTAATCACTTATCCGACATCTAAAAATGACTTTTCCCAACAACTGAAATGACTTTGCCAACCACTTTTAATCACTTATCCGACCTCTAAAAATGACTTTGCCCAACAATTAAAATGTTTTTGCCAACCACTGCTAATCACTTACCCGACCTCAAAAAATGACTTTGCCCAACAATTGTAATGACTTTGCAAACCACTGTTAATCACTTATCCGACCTCTAAAAATTACTTTTCCCAACAACTGAAATGACTTTGCCAACCACTGTTAATCACTTATCCGACCTCTAAAAATGACTTTGCCCAATAATTGTAATGACTTTGCCAACCACTGTTAATCACTTATCCGAACTCTAAAAATGAATTTGCCCAACAATAGTAATGACTTTGCCAACCACTGTAATTCACTTACCCGACCTCTAAAAATGACTTTTTCCAACAACTGAAATCACTTTGCCAACCACTGTTAATCACTTATCCGACCTCTAAAAATGACTTTGCCCAAAAATTGTAATGACCTTGCCAACCACTGTTAATCACTAATCCGACCTTGTAAAATTATTTTTCTCAACAATTGTAATGACTTTTCCAACCACTTTCAATCACTTACCCGAACTCTAAAAATGACTTTGCCCAACAATTGTAATGACTTTTACAACCACTGTCAATCACTTATCCGACCACAAAAAATGACTTTGCCCAAAAATTGTAATGACTTTGCCAACCACTGTAAATCACTAATCCGACCTCTAAAAATTATTTTTCTCAACATATGTAATGACTTTGCCAACCACTTTCAATCACTTACCCGAACTCTAAAAATGACTTTACCCAACAATTGTAATGACTTTGCCAACCACTGTTAATCACTTATCCGATCTCTAGAAATGACTTTGCCCATCAATTGTAATGACTTTGCCAACCACTGTATTTCACTTATCCGACCTCTAAAAATGACTTTGCCCAATTATTGTAATGACTTTGCCAACCACTGTTAATCACTTATCCGAACTCTAAAAATGACTTTGCCCAACAATTGTAATGACTTTTCCAACAACAGTCAATCACTTATACGACCTCTAAAAATGACTTTGCCCAAAAATTGTAATGACTTTGCCAACCACTGTTAATCACTTATCCGATCTCTAGAAATGACTTTGCCCATCAATTGTAATGACTTTGCCAACCACTTTCAATCACTTACCCGACCTCTAAAAATGACTTTGCCCAACAATTGTAATGACTTTCCCAACCACTGTTAATCACTTATCCGAACTCTAAAAATGACTTTGCCCAACAATTGTAATGACTTTGCAAACCACTGTTAATCACTTATCCGACCTCTAAAAATGACTTTGCCCAACCACTGTAATTCACTTATCCGACCTCTAAAAATGACTTTGCCCAACAATTGTAATGACTTTTCCAACCACTGTCAATCACTTATCCGACCACTAAAACTGACTTCGCCCAAAAATTGTAATGACTTTGCCAACCACTGTTAATCACTAATCCGACCTCTAAAAATTATTTTTCTCAACAATTGTAATGACTTTGCCAACCACTTTCAATCACTTACCCGAACTCTAAAAATGACTTTGCCCAACAATTGTAATGACTTTGGCAACCACTGTTAATCACTTATCCGAACTCTAAAAATGACTTTTCCCAACAACTGAAATGACTTTGCCAACCACTTTTAATCACTTATCCCACCTCTAAAAATGACTTTGCCCAACAATTAAAATGTTTTTGCCAACCACTGTTAATCACTTACCCGACCTCAAAAAATGACTTTGCCCAACAATTGTAATGACTTTGCCAACCACTGTTAATCACTTATCCGACCTCTAAAAATTACTTTTCCCAACAACTGAAATGACTTTGCCAACCACTGTTAATCACTTATCCGACCTCTAAAAATGACTTTGCCCAATAATTGTTATGACTTTGCCAACCACTGTTAATCACTTATCCGAACTCTAAAAATGACTTTGCCCAATAATTGTAATGACTTTTCCAACCACTGTCAATCACTTATCCGACCTCTAAAAATGACTTTGCCCAAAAATTGTAATGACTTTGCCAACCACTGTTAATCACTTATCCGATCTCTAGAAATGACTTTGCCCATCAATTGAAATGACTTTGCCAGTCACTTTCAATCACTTACCCGACCTCTAAAAATGACTTTGCCCAACAATTGTAATGACTTTGCCAACCACTGTTTATCACTTATCCGACCTTTAAAAATGACTTTGCCCAACAATTGTAATGACTTTGCCAACCACAGTTAATCACTTATCCGACCGCTAAAAATGACTTTGCCCAACAATAGTAATGACTTTGCCAACCACTGTTAATCACTTATCCGACCTCTAAAAATGACTTTTCCCAACAACTGAAATGACTTTGCCAACCACTGTTAATCACTTATCCGACCTCTAAAAATGACTTTGCCCAAAAATTGTAATGACCTTGCCAACCACTGTCAATCACTAATCCGACCTTGTAAAATTATTTTTCTCAACAATTGTAATGACTTTGCCAACCACTTTTAATCACTTATCCGACCTCTAAAAATGACTTTGCCCAACAATTAAAATGTTTTTGCCAACCACTGCTAATCACTTACCCGACCTCAAAAAATGACTTTGCCCAACAATTGTAATGACTTTGCCAACCACTGTTAATCACTTATCCGACCTCTAAAAATTACTTTTCCCAACAACTGAAATGACTTTGCCAACCAGTGTTAATCACTTATCCGACCTCTAAAAATGACTTTGCCCAATAATTGTAATGACTTTGCCAACCACTGTTAATCACTTGTCCGAACTCTAAAAATGACTTTGCCCAACAATATTATGACTTTGCCAACCACTGTAATTCACTTACCCGACCTCTAAAAATGACTTTTTCCAACAACTGAAAAGACTTTGCCAACCACTGTTAATCACTTATCCGAACTCTAAAAATGACTTTTCCCAACAACTGAAATGACTTTGCCAACCACTTTTAATCACTTATCCCACCTCTAAAAATGACTTTGCCCAACAATTAAAATGTTTTTGCCAACCACTGTTAATCACTTACCCGACCTCAAAAAATGACTTTGCCCAACAATTGTAATGACATTGCCAACCACTGTTAATCACTTATCCGACCTCTAAAAATTACTTTTCCCATCAATTGAAATGACTTTGCCAACCACTTTCAATCACTTACCCGACCTCTAAAAATGACTTTGCCCAACAATTGTAATGACTTTGCCAACCACTGTTTATCACTTATCCGACCTTTAAAAATGACTTTGCCCAACAATTGTAATGACTTTGCCAACCACTGTTAATCACTTATCCGACCGCTAAAAATGACTTTGCCCAACAATAGTAATGACTTTGCCAACCACTGTTAATCACTTATCCGACCTCTAAAAATGACTTTTCCCAACAACTGAAATGACTTTGCCAACCACTGTTAATCACTTATCCGACTTCTAAAAATGACTTTGCCCAAAAATTGTAATGACCTTGCCAACCACTGTCAATCACTAATCCGACCTTGTAAAATTATTTTTCTCAACAATTGTAATGACTTTGCCAACCAGTGTTAATCACTTATCCGACCTCTAAAATGACTTTGCCCAATAATTGTAATGACTTTGCCAACCACTGTTAATCACTTGTCCGAACTCTAAAAATGACTTTGCCCAACAATATTATGACTTTGCCAACCACTGTAATTCACTTACCCGACCTCTAAAAATGACTTTTTCCAACAACTGAAATGACTTTGCCAACCACTGTTAATCACTTATCCGAACTCTAAAAATGACTTTTCCCAACAACTGAAATGACTTTGCCAACCACTTTTAATCACTTATCCCACCTCTAAAAATGACTTTGCCCAACAATTAAAATGTTTTTGCCAACCACTGTTAATCACTTACCCGACCTCAAAAAATGACTTTGCCCAACAATTGTAATGACTTTGCCAACCACTGTTAATCACTTATCCGACCTCTAAAAATTACTTTTCCCATCAATTGAAATGACTTTGCCAACCACTTTCAATCACTTACCCGACCTCTAAAAATGACTTTGCCCAACAATTGTAATGACTTTGCCAACCACTGTTTATCACTTATCCGACCTTTAAAAATGACTTTGCCCAACAATTGTAATGACTTTGCCAACCACTGTTAATCACTTATCCGACCGCTAAAAATGACTTTGCCCAACAATAGTAATGACTTTGCCAACCACTGTTAATCACTTATCCGACCTCTAAAAATGACTTTTCCCAACAACTGAAATGACTTTGCCAACCACTGTTAATCACTTATCCGACTTCTAAAAATGACTTTGCCCAAAAATTGTAATGACCTTGCCAACCACTGTCAATCACTAATCCGACCTTGTAAAATTATTTTTCTCAACAATTGTAATGACTTTGCCAACCAGTGTTAATCACTTATCCGACCTCTAAAAATGACTTTGCCCAATAATTGTAATGACTTTGCCAACCACTGTTAATCACTTACCCGACCTCAAAAAATGACTTTGCCCAACAATTGTAATGACTTTGCCAACCACTGTTAATCACTTATCCGACCTCTAAAAATTACTTTTCCCAACAACTGAAATGACTTTGCCAACCACTGTTAATCACTTATCCGACCTCTAAAAATGACTTTGCCCAATAATTGTAATGACTTTGCCAACCACTGTTAATCACTTGTCCGAACTCTAAAAATGACTTTGCCCAACAATATTATGACTTTGCCAACCACTGTAATTCACTTACCCGAACTCTAATAATGACTTTGCCCAACAATTGTAATGACTTTTACAACCTCTGTCAATCACTTATCCGACCACAAAAAATGACTTTGCCCAAAAATTGTAATGACTTTGCCAACCACTGTTAATCACAAATCCGACCTCTAAAAATTATTTTTCTCAACATATGTAATGACTTTGCCAACCACTTTCAATCACTTACCCGAACTCTAAAAATGACTTTGCCCAACAATTGTAATGACTTTGCCAACCACTGTTAATCACTTATCCGAACTCTAAAAATGACTTTTCCCAACAACTGAAATGACTTTGCCAACCACTTTTAATCACTTACCCGACCTCTAAAAATGACTTTTCCCAACAACTGAAATGACTTTGCCAACCACTGTTTATCACTTATCCGACCTTTAAAAATGACTTTGCCCAACAATTGTAATGACTTTGCCAACCACTGTTAATCACTTATCCGATCTATAGAAATGACTTTGCCCATCAATTGAAATGACTTTGCCAACCACTTTCAATCACTTACCCGACCTCTAAAAATGACTTTGCCCAACAATTGTAATGACTTTGCCAACCACTGTTTATCACTTATCCGACCTTTAAAAATGACTTTGCCCAACAATTGTAATGACTTTGCCAACCACTGTTAATCACTTATCCGACCGCTAAAAATGACTTTGCCCAACAATGGTAATGACTTTGCCAACCACTGTTAATCACTTATCCGAACTCTAAAAATGACTTTGCCCAACAATTGTAATGACTTTTCCAACCACTGTCAATCACTTATCCGACCTCTAAAAATGACTTTGCCCAACAATTGTAATGACTTTGCCAACCACTGTTTATCACTTATCCGACCTTTAAAAATGACTTTGCCCAACAATTGTAATGACTTTGCCAACCACTGTTAATCACTTATCCGACCGCTAAAAATGACTTTGCCCAACAATAGTAATGACTTTGCCAACCACTGTTAATCACTTATCCGACCTCTAAAAATGACTTTTCCCAACAACTGAAATGACTTTGCCAACCACTGTAATTCACTTACCCGACCTCTAAAAATGACTTTTTCCAACAACTGAAATGACTTTGCCAACCACTGTTAATCACTTATCCGAACTCTAAAAATGACTTTTCCCAACAACTGAAATGACTTTGCCAACCACTTTTAATCACTTATCCCACCTCTAAAAATGACTTTGCCCAACAATTAAAATGTTTTTGCCAACCACTGTTAATCACTTACCCGACCTCAAAAAATGACTTTGCCCAACAATTGTAATGACTTTGCCAACCACTGTTAATCACTTATCCGACCTCTAAAAATTACTTTTCCCATCAATTGAAATGACTTTGCCAACCACTTTCAATCACTTACCCGACCTCTAAAAATGACTTTGCCCAACAATTGTAATGACTTTGCCAACCACTGTTTATCACTTATCCGACCTTTAAAAATGACTTTGCCCAACAATTGTAATGACTTTGCCAACCACTGTTAATCACTTATCCGACCGCTAAAAATGACTTTGCCCAACAATAGTAATGACTTTGCCAACCACTGTTAATCACTTATCCGACCTCTAAAAATGACTTTTCCCAACAACTGAAATGACTTTGCCAACCACTGTTAATCACTTATCCGACCCCTAAAAATGACTTTGCCCAAAAATTGTAATGACCTTGCCAACCACTGTCAATCACTAATCCGACCTTGTAAAATTATTTTTCTCAACAATTGTAATGACTTTGCCAACCACTTTTAATCACTTATCCGACCTCTAAAAATGACTTTGCCCAACAATTAAAATGTTTTTGCCAACCACTGCTAATCACTTACCCGACCTCAAAAAATGACTTTGCCCAACAATTGTAATGACTTTGCCAACCACTGTTAATCACTTATCCGACCTCTAAAAATTACTTTTCCCAACAACTGAAATGACTTTGCCAACCACTGTTAATCACTTATCCGACCTCTAAAAATGACTTTGCCCAATAATTGTAATGACTTTGCCAACCACTGTTAATCACTTGTCCGAACTCTAAAAATGACTTTGCCCAACAATATTATGACTTTGCCAACCACTGTAATTCACTTACCCGAACTCTAATAATGACTTTGCCCAACAATTGTAATGACTTTTACAACCACTGTCAATCACTTATCCGACCACAAAAAATGACTTTGCCCAAAAATTGTAATGACTTTGCCAACCACTGTTAATCACAAATCCGACCTCTAAAAATTATTTTTCTCAACATATGTAATGACTTTGCCAACCACTTTCAATCACTTACCCGAACTCTAAAAATGACTTTGCCCAACAATTGTAATGACTTTGCCAACCACTGTTAATCACTTATCCGAACTCTAAAAATGACTTTTCCCAACAACTGAAATGACTTTGCCAACCACTTTTAATCACTTACTCGACCTCTAAAAATGACTTTTCCCAACAACTGTAATGACTTTGCCAACCACTGTTTATCACTTATCCGACCTTTAAAAATGACTTTGCCCAACAATTTTAATGACTTTGCCAACCACTGTTAATCACTTATCCGATCTATAGAAATGACTTTGCCCATCAATTGAAATGACTTTGCCAACCACTTTCAATCACTTACCCGACCTCTAAAAATGACTTTGCCCAACAATTGTAATGACTTTGCCAACCACTGTTTATCACTTATCCGACCTTTAAAAATGACTTTGCCCAACAATTGTAATGACTTTGCCAACCACTGTTAATCACTTATCCGACCGCTAAAAATGACTTTGCCCAACAATGGTAATGACTTTGCCAACCACTGTTAATCACTTATCCGAACTCTAAAAATGACTTTGCCCAACAATTGTAATGACTTTTCCAACCACTGTCAATCACTTATCCGACCTCTAAAAATGACTTTGCCCAACAATTGTAATGACTTTGCCAACCACTGTTTATCACTTATCCGACCTTTAAAAATGACTTTGCCCAACAATTGTAATGACTTTGCCAACCACTGTTAATCACTTATCCGACCGCTAAAAATGACTTTGCCCAACAATAGTAATGACTTTGCCAACCACTGTTAATCACTTATCCGACCTCTAAAAATGACTTTTCCCAACAACTGAAATGACTTCGCCAACCACTGTTAATCACTTATCCGACCTCTAAAAATGACTTTGCCCAAAAATTGTAATGACCTTGCCAACCACTGTCAATCACTAATCCGACCTTGTAAAATTATTTTTCTCAACAATTGTAATGACTTTGCCGACCACTTTTAATCACTTATCCGACCTCTAAAAATGACTTTGCCCAACAATTAAAATGTTTTTGCCAACCACTGCTAATCACTTACCCGACCTCAAAAAATGACTTTGCCCAACAATTGTAATGACTTTGCCAACCACTGTAATTCACTTACCCGACCTCTAAAAATTACTTTTCCCAACAACTGAAATGACTTTGCCAACCACTGTTAATCACTTATCCGACCTCTAAAAATGACTTTGCCCAAAAATTGTAATGACCTTGCCAACCACTGTCAATCACTAATCCGACCTTGTAAAATTATTTTTCTCAACAATTGTAATGACTTTGCCAACCACTTTTAATCACTTATCCGACCTCTAAAAATGACTTTGCCCAACAATTAAAATGTTTTTGCCAACCACTGCTAATCACTTACCCGACCTCAAAAAATGACTTTGCCCAACAATTGTAATGACTTTGCCAACCCCTGTTAATCACTTATCCGACCTCTAAAAATGACTTTTTCCAACAACTGAAATGACTTTGCCAACCACTGTTAATCACTTATCCGACCTCTAAAAATGACTTTGCCCAAAAATTGTAATGACCTTGCCAACCACTGTTAATCACTAATCCGACCTTGTAAAATTATTTTTCTCAACAATTGTAATGACTTTGCCAACCACTGTTAATCACTTATCCGACCTCTAAAAATGACTTTGCCCAACAATGGTAATGACTTTGCCAACCACTGTTAATCACTTATCCGAACTCTAAAAATGACTTTGCCCAAAAATTGTAATGACTTTGCCAACCACTGTTAATCACTAATCCGACCTCTAAAAATTATTTTTCTCAACATATGTAATGACTTTGCCAACCACTTTCAATCACTTACCCGAACTCTAAAAATGACTTTGCCTAACAATTGTAATGACTTTGCCAACCACTGTTAATCACTTATCCGAACTCTAAAAATGACTTTTCCCAACAACTGAAATGACTTTGCCAACCACTTTTAATCACTTACCCGACCTCTAAAAATGACTTTTCCCAACAACTGTTTATCACTTATCCGACCTTTAAAAATGACTTTGCCCAACAATTGTAATGACTTTTCCAACCACTGTCAATCACTTTTCCGACCTCTAAAAATGACTTTGCCAACCACTGTTTATCACTTATCCGACCTTTAAAAATGACTTTGCCCAACAATTGTAATGACTTTGCCAACCACTGTTAATCACTTATCCGACCGCTAAAAATGACTTTGCCCAACAATAGGAATGACTTTGCCAACCACTGTTAATCACTTATCCGACCTCTAAAAATGACTTTTCCCAACAACTGAAATGACTTTGCCAACCACTGTTAATCACTTATCCGACCTCTAAAAATGACTTTGCCAAAAAATTGTAATGACCTTGCAAACCACTGTCAATCACTAATCCGACCTTGTAAAATTATTTTTCTCAACAATTGTAATGACTTTGCCAACCACTTTTAATCACTTATCCGACCTCTAAAAATGACTTTGCCCAACAATTAAAATGTTTTTGCCAACCACTGCTAATCACTTACCCGACCTCAAAAAATGACTTTGCACAACAATAGTAATGACTTTGCCAACCACTGTTAATCACTTATCCGACCGCTAAAAATGACTTTGCCCAACAATGGTAATGACTTTGCCAACCACTGTTAATCACTTATCCGAACTCTAAAAATGACTTTGCCCAAAAATTGTAATGACTTTGCCAACCACTGTTAATCACTAATCCGACCTCTAAAAATTATTTTTCTCAACATATGTAATGACTTTGCCAACCACTTTCAATCACTTACCCGAACTCTAAAAATGACTTTGCCCAACAATTGTAATGACTTTGCCAACCACTGTTAATCACTTATCCGAACTCTAAAAATGACTTTTCCCAACAACTGAAATGACTTTGCCAACCACTTTTAATCACTTACCCGACCTCTAAAAATGACTTTTCCCAACAACTGTTTATCACTTATCCGACCTTTAAAAATGACTTTGCCCAACAATTGTAATGACTTTTCCAACCACTGTCAATCACTTTTCCGACCTCTAAAAATGACTTTGCCAACCACTGTTTATCACTTATCCGACCTTTAAAAATGACTTTGCCCAACAATTGTAATGACTTTGCCAACCACTGTTAATCACTTATCCGACCGCTAAAATGACTTTGCCCAACAATAGTAATGACTTTGCCAACCACTGTTAATCACTTATCCGACCTCTAAAAATGACTTTTCCCAACAACTGAAATGACTTTGCCAACCACTGTTAATCACTTATCCGACCTCTAAAAATGACTTTGCCCAAAAATTGTAATGACCTTGTCAATCACTAATCCGACCTTGTAAAATGACTTTGCCCAACAATTGTAATGACTTTGCCAACCACTGTTAATCACTTATCCGACCTCTAAAAATTACTTTTCCCATCAATTGAAATGACTTTGCCAACCACTTTCAATCACTTACCCCACCTCAAAAAATGACTTTGCCCAACAATTGTAATGACTTTGCCAACCACTGTTAATCACTTATCCGACCTCTAAAAATTACTTTTCCCAACAACTGAAATGACTTTGCCAACCACTGTTAATCACTTATCCGACCTCTAAAAATGACTTTGCCCAATAATTGTAATGACTTTGCCTACCACTGTTAATCACTTGTCCGAACTCTAAAAATGACTTTGCACAACAATAGTAATGACTTGGCCAACCACTGTAATTCACTTACCCGACCTCTAAAAATGACTTTTTCCTACAACTGAAATGACTTTGCCAACCACTGTTAATCACTTATCCGACCTCTAAAAATGACTTTGCCCAAAAATTGTAATGACCTTGCCAACCACTGTTAATCACTAATCCGACCTTGTAAAATTATTTTTCTCAACAATTTTAATGACTTTGCCAACCACTTTCAATCACTTACACCAACTCTAATAATGACTTTGCCCAACAATTGTAATGACTTTTACAACCACTGTCAATCACTTATCCGACCACAAAAAATGACTTTGCCCAAAAATTGTAATGACTTTGCCAACCACTGTTAATCACTAATCCGACCTCTAAAAATTATTTTTCTCAACATATGTAATGACTTTGCCAACCACTTTCAATCACTTACCCGAACTCTAAAAATGACTTTGCCCAACAATTGTAATGACTTTGCCAACCACTGTTAATCACTTATCCGAACTCAAAAAATGACTTTGCCCAACAATTGTAATGACTTTGCCAACCACTGTTAATCACTTATCCGACCTCTAAAAATTACTTTTCCCATCAATTGAAATGACTTTGCCAACCACTTTCAATCACTTACCCGACCTCTAAAAATGACTTTGCCCAACAATTGTAATGACTTTGCCAACCACTGTTAATCACTTATCCGACCGCTAAAAATGACTTTGCCCAACAATAGTAATGACTTTGCCAAACACTGTTAATCACTTATCCGACCTCTAAAAATGACTTTTCCCAACAACTGAAATGACTTTGCCAACCACTGTTAATCACTTATCCGACCTCTAAAAATGACTTTGCCCAAAAATTGTAATGACCTTGCCAACCACTGTTAATCACTAATCCGACCTTGTAAAATTATTTTTCTCAACAATTGTAATGACTTTGCCAACCACTGTTAATCACTTATCCGAACTCTAAAAATGACTTTGCCCAAAAATTGTAATGACTTTGCCAACCACTGTTAATCACTAATCCGACCTCTAAAAATTATTTTTCTCAACATATGTAATGACTTTGCCAACCACTTTCAATCACTTACCCGAACTCTAAAAATGACTTTGCCCAACAATTGTAATGACTTTGCCAACCACTGTTAATCACTTATCCGAACTCTAAAAATGACTTTTCCCAACAACTGAAATGACTTTGCCAACCACTTTTAATCACTTACCCGACCTCTAAAAATGACTTTTCCCAACAACTGTTTATCACTTATCCGACCTTTAAAAATGACTTTGCCCAACAATTGTAATGACTTTTCCAACCACTGTCAATCACTTTTCCGACCTCTAAAAATGACTTTGCCAACCACTGTTTATCACTTATCCGACCTTTAAAAATGACTTTGCCCAACAATTGTAATGACTTTGCCAACCACTGTTAATCACTTATCCGACCGCTAAAAATGACTTTGCCCAACAATAGTAATGACTTTGCCAACCACTGTTAATCACTTATCCGACCTCTAAAAATGACTTTTCCCAACAACTAAAATGACTTTGCCAACCACTGTTAATCACTTATCCGACCTCTAAAAATGACTTTGCCCGAAAATTGTAATGACCTTGCCAACCACTGTCAATCACTAATCCGACCTTGTAAAATTATTTTTCTCAACAATTGTAATGACTTTGCCAACCACTTTTAATCACTTATCCGACCTCTAAAAATGACTTTGCCCAACAATTAAAATGTTTTTGCCAACCACTGCTAATCACTTACCCGACCTCAAAAAATGACTTTGCCCAACAATGGTAATGACCTTGCCAACCACTGTTAATCACTTATCCGAACTCTAAAAATGACTTTGCCCAACAATTGTAATGACTTTTCCAACCACTGTCAATCTCTTATCCGACCTCTAAAAATGACTTTGCCCAACAATTGTAATGACTTTGCCAACCACTGTTTATCACTTATCCGACCTTTAAAAATGACTTTGCCCAACAATTGTAATGACTTTGCCAACCACTGTTAATCACTTATCCGACAGCTAAAAATGACTTTGCCCAACAATAGTAATGACTTTGCCAACCACTGTTAATCACTTATCCGACCTCTAAAAATGACTTTTCCCAACAACTGAAATGACTTTGCCAACCACTGTTAATCACTTATCCGACCTCTAAAAATGACTTTGCCCAAAAATTGTAATGACCTTGTCAATCACAAATCCGACCTTGTAAAATTATTTTTCTCAACAATTGTAATGACTTTGCCAACCACTTTTTATTACTTATCCGACCTCTAAAAATGACTTTGCCCAACAATTAAAATGTTTTTGCCAACCACTGCTAATCACTTACCCGACCTCAAAAAATGACTTTGCCCAACAATTGAAATGACTTTGCCAACCACTGTTAATCACTTATCCGACCTCTAAAAATTACTTTTCCCAACAACTGAAATGACTTTGCCAACCACTGTTAATCACTTATCCGACCTCTAAAAATGACTTTGCCCAATAATTGTAATGACTTTGCCAACCACTGTTAATCACTTGTCCGAACTCTAAAAATGACTTTGCACAACAATAGTAATGACTTTGCCAACCATTGTAATTCACTTACCCGACCTCTAAAAATGACTTTGCCCAACAATTGTAATGACTTTGCCAACCACTGTTAATCACTTATCCGACCTCTAAAAATGACTTTTGCCAACAACTGAAATGACTTTGCCAACCACTTTTAATCACTTACCCGACCTCTAAAAATGACTTTTCCCAACAACTGAAATGACTTTGCCAACCACTGTTTATCACTTACCCGAACTCTAAAAATGACTTTGCCCAAAAATTGTAATGACTTTGCCAACCACTGTTAATCACTTATCCGACCTCTAAAAATGACTTTTCCCAAAAACTGAAATGACTTTGCCAACCACTGTTAATCACTTATCCGACCACTAAAAATGACTTTGCCCAAAAATTGTAATGACCTTGCCAACCACTGTTAATCACTAATCCGACCTTGTAAAATTATTTTTCTCAACAATTGTAATGACTTTGCCAACCACTTTTAATCACTAATACGACCTCTAAAAATGACTTTGCTAAACAATTAAAATGTTTTTGCCAACCACTGTTAATCACTTACCCGACCTCAAAAAATGACTTTGCCCAACAATTGTAATGACTTTGCCAACCACTGTTAATCACTTATCCGACCTCTAAAAATTACTTTTCCCAACAACTGAAATGACTTTGCCAACCACTGTTAATCGCTTATCCGACCTCTAAAAATGACTTTGCCCAACAATTGTAATGACTTTTACAACCACTGTCAATCACTTATCCGACCACAAAAAATGACTTTGCCCAAAAATTGTAATGACTTTGCCAACCACTGTTAATCACTTATCCGACCTCTAAAAATGACTTTTCCCAACAACTGAAATGACTTTGCCAACCACTGTTAATCACTTATCCGACCTCTAAAAATGACTTTGCCCAATAATTGTAATGACTTTGCCAACCACTGTTAATCACTTGTCCGAACTCTAAAAATGACTTTGCACAACAATAGTAATGACTTTGCCAACCATTGTAATTCACTTACCCGACCTCTAAAAATGACTTTGCCCAACAATTGTAATGACTTTGCCAACCACTGTTAATCACTTATCCGACCTCTAAAAATGACTTTTGCCAACAACTGAAATGACTTTGCCAACCACTTTTAATCACTTACCCGACCTCTAAAAATGACTTTTCCCAACAACTGAAATGACTTTGCCAACCACTGTTTATCACTTACCCGAACTCTAAAAATGACTTTGCCCAAAAATTGTAATGACTTTGCCAACCACTTTTTATTACTTATCCGACCTCTAAAAATGACTTTGCCCAACAATTAAAATGTTTTTGCCAACCACTGCTAATCACTTACCCGACCTCAAAAAATGACTTTGCCCAACAATTGAAATGACTTTGCCAACCACTGTTAATCACTTATCCGACCTCTAAAAATTACTTTTCCCAACAACTGAAATGACTTTGCCAACCACTGTTAATCACTTATCCGACCTCTAAAAATGACTTTGCCCAATAATTGTAATGACTTTGCCAACCACTGTTAATCACTTGTCCGAACTCTAAAAATGACTTTGCACAACAATAGTAATGACTTTGCCAACCATTGTAATTCACTTACCCGACCTCTAAAAATGACTTTGCCCAACAATTGTAATGACTTTGCCAACCACTGTTAATCACTTATCCGACCTCTAAAAATGACTTTTGCCAACAACTGAAATGACTTTGCCAACCACTTTTAATCACTTACCCGACCTCTAAAAATGACTTTTCCCAACAACTGAAATGACTTTGCCAACCACTGTTTATCACTTACCCGAACTCTAAAAATGACTTTGCCCAAAAATTGTAATGACTTTGCCAACCACTGTTAATCACTTATCCGACCTCTAAAAATGACTTTTCCCAAAAACTGAAATGACTTTGCCAACCACTGTTAATCACTTATCCGACCACTAAAAATGACTTTGCCCAAAAATTGTAATGACCTTGCCAACCACTGTTAATCACTAATCCGACCTTGTAAAATTATTTTTCTCAACAATTGTAATGACTTTGCCAACCACTTTTAATCACTAATACGACCTCTAAAAATGACTTTGCTAAACAATTAAAATGTTTTTGCCAACCACTGTTAATCACTTACCCGACCTCAAAAAATGACTTTGCCCAACAATTGTAATGACTTTGCCAACCACTGTTAATCACTTATCCGACCTCTAAAAATTACTTTTCCCAACAACTGAAATGACTTTGCCAACCACTGTTAATCGCTTATCCGACCTCTAAAAATGACTTTGCCCAACAATTGTAATGACTTTTACAACCACTGTCAATCACTTATCCGACCACAAAAAATGACTTTGCCCAAAAATTGTAATGACTTTGCCAACCACTGTTAATCACTTATCCGACCTCTAAAAATGACTTTTCCCAACAACTGAAATGACTTTGCCAACCACTGTTAATCACTTATCCGACCTCTAAAAATGACTTTGCCCAAAAATTGTAATGACCTTGCCAACCACTGTCAATCACTAATCCGACATTGAAAAATTATTTTTCTCAACAATTGTAACGACTTTGCCAACCACTGTTTATCACTTATCCGACCTTTAAAAATGACTTTGCCCAACAATTAAAATGTTTTTGCCAACCACTGCTAATCACTTACCCGACCTCAAAAAATGACTTTGCCCAACAATTGTAATGACTTTGCCAACCACTGTTAATCACTTATCCGACCTCTAAAAATTACTTTTCCCAACAACTGAAATGACTTTGCCAACCACTGTTAATCACTTATCCGACCTCTAAAAATGACTTTGCCCAATAATTGTAATGACTTTGCCAACCACTGTTAATCACTTATCCGAACTCTAAAAATGACTTTGCCAACCACTGTAATTCACTTACCCGACCTCTAAAAATGACTTTTTCCAACAACTGAAATGACTTTGCAAACCACTGTTAATCACTTATCCGACCTCTAAAAATGACTTTGCCCAAAAATTGTAATGACCTTGCCAACCACTGTCAATCACTAATCCGACATTGTAAAATTATTTTTCTCAACAATTGTAATGACTTTGCCAACCACTTTTAATCACTTATCCGACCTCTAAAAATGACTTTGCCAAACAATTAAAATGTTTTTGCCAACCACTGTTAATCACTTACCCGACCTCAAAAAATGACTTTGCCCAACAATTGTAATGACTTTGCCAACCACTGTTAATCACTTATCCGACCTCTAAAAATTACTTTTCCCAACAACTGAAATGACTTTGCCAACCACTGTTAATCACCTATCCGAACTCTAAAAATGAATTTGCCCAACAATAGTAATGACTTTGCCAACCACTGTAATTCACTTACCCGACCTCTTAAAAATGACTTTTTCCAACAACTGAAATGACTTTGCCAACCACTGTTAATCACTTATCCGAACTCTAAAAATGACTTTTCCCAACAACTGAAATGACTTTGCCAACCACTTTTAATCACTTACCCGACCTCTAAAAATGACTTTGCCCAACAATTAAAATGTTTTTGCCAACCACTGCTAATCACTTACCCGACCTCAAAAAATGACTTTGCCCAACAATTGTAATGACTTTGCCAACCACTGTTAATCACTTATCCGACCTCTAAAAATTACTTTTCCCAACAACTGAAATGACTTTGCCAACCACTGTTAATCACTTATCCGACCTCTAAAAATGACTTTGCCCAATAATTGTAATGACTTTGCCAACCACTGTTAATCACTTATCCGAACTCTAAAAATGACTTTGCCAACCACTGTAATTCACTTACCCGACCTCTAAAAATGACTTTTTCCAACAACTGAAATGACTTTGCCAACCACTGTTTATCACTTATCCGACCTTTAAAAATGACTTTGCCCAACAATTGTAATGACTTTGCCAACCACTGTTAATCACTTATCCGACCGCTAAAAATGACTTTGCCCAACAATGGTAATGACTTTGCCAACCACTGTTAATCACTTATCCGAACTCTAAAAATGACTTTGCCCAACAATTGTAATGACTTTGCCAACCACTGTTAATCACTTATCCGAACTCTAAAAATGACTTTGCCCAACAATTGTAATGACTTTTACAACCACTGTCAATCACTTATCCGACCACAAAAAATGACTTTGCCCAAAAATTGTAATGACTTTGCCAACCACTGTTAATCACTTATCCGACCTCTAAAAATGACTTTTCCCAACAACTGAAATGACTTTGCCAACCACTGTTAATCACTTATCCGACCTCTAAAAATGACTTTGCCCAAAAATTGTAATGACCTTGCCAACCACTGTTAATCACTAATCCGACCTTGTAAAATTATTTTTCTCAACAATTGTAATGACTTTGCCAACCACTTTTAATCACTAATCCGACCTCTAAAAATGACTTTGCTAAACAATTAAAATGTTTTTGCCAACCACTGTTAATCACTTACCCGACCTCAAAAAATGACTTTGCCCAACAATTGTTATGACTTTGCCAACCACTGTTAATCACTTATCCGACCTCTAAAAATTACTTTTCCCAACAACTGAAATGACTTTGCCAACCACTGTTAATCGCTTATCCGACCTCTAAAAATGACTTTGCCCAATAATTGTAATGACTTTGCCAACCACTGTTAATCACTTATCCGAACTCTAAAAATGAATTTGCCCAACAATAGTAATGACTTTGCCAACCACTGTAATTCACTTACCCGACCTCTAAAAATGACTTTTTCCAACAACTGAAATGACTTTGCCAACCACTGTTAATCACTTATCCGACCTCTAAAAATGACTTTGCCCAAAAATTGTAATGACCTTGCCAACCACTATTAATCACTAATCCGACCTTGTAAAATTATTTTTCTCAACAATTGTAATGACTTTGCCAACCACTTTCAATCACTTACCCGAACTCTAAAAATGACTTTGCCCAACAATTGTAATGACTTTTACAACCACTGTCAATCACTAATCCGACATTGTAAAATTATTTTTCTCAACAATTGTAACGACTTTGCCAACCACTTTTAATCACTTATCCGACCTCTAAAAATGACTTTACCCAACAATTAAAATGTTTTTGCCAACCACTGCTAATCACTTACCCGACCTAAAAAAATGACTTTGCCCAACAATTGTAATGACTTTGCCAACCACTGTTAATCACTTATCCGACCTCTAAAAATTACTTTTCCCAACAACTGAAATGACTTTGCCAACCACTGTTAATCACTTATCCGAACTCTAAAAATGACTTTGCCCAATAATTGTAATGACTTTGCCAACCACTGTTAATCACTAATCCGAACTCTAAAAATGACTTTGCCAACCACTGTAATTCACTTACCCGACCTCTAAAAATGACTTTTTCGAACAACTGAAATGACTTTGCCAACCACTGTTATTCACTTATCCGACCTCTAAAAATGACTTTGCCCAAAAATTGTAATGACCTTGCCAACCACTGTTAATCACTAATCCGACCTTGTAAAATTATTTTTCTCAACAATTGTAATGACTTTGCCAACCACTTTCAATCACTTACCCGAACTCTAAAAATGACTTTGCCCAACAATTGAAATGACTTTTACAACCACTGTCAATCACTTATCCGACCACAAAAAATGACTTTGCCCAAAAATTGTAATGACTTTGCCAACCACTGTTAATCACTAATCCGACCTCTAAAAATTATTTTTCTCAACATATGTAATGACTTTGCCAACCACTTTCAATCACTTACCCAAACTCTAAAAATGACTTTGCCCAACAATTGTAATGCCTTTGCCAACCACTGTTAATCACTTATCCGAACTCTAAAAATGACTTTTCCCAACAACTGAAATGACTTTGCCAACCACTTTTAATCACTTACCCGACCTCTAAAAATGACTTGGCCCAACAATTGTAATGACTTTGCCAACCACTTTCAATCACTTACCCGACCTCTAAAAATGACTTTGCCCAACAATTGTAATGACTTTGCCAACCACTGTTAATCACTTATCCGACCTCTAAAAACGACTTTTGCCAACAACTGAAATGACTTTGCCAACCACTGTTAATCACTTATCCGACCTCTAAAAATGACTTTGCCCAATAATTGTAATGACTTTGCCAACCACTGTTAATCACTTATCCGACCTCTAAAAATGACTTTGCCCAAAAATTGTAATGACTTTGCCAACCACTGTTAATCACTTATCCGATCTCTAGAAATGACTGCGCCCATCAATTGAAATGACTTTGCCAACCACTTTCAATCACTTACCCGACCTCTAAAAATGACTTTGCCCAACAATTGAAATGACTTTGCCAACCACTGTTTATCACTTATCCGACCTTTAAAAATGACTTTGCCCAACAATTGTAATGACTTTGCCAACCACTGTTAATCACTTATCCGACCGCTAAAAATGACTTTTCTTAACAACTGAAATGACTTTGCCAACCACTGTTAATCACTAATCCGAACTCTAAAAATGACTTTGCCCAACAATTGTAATGACTTTTCCAACCACTGTCAATCACTTAACCGACCTCTAAAAATGACTTTGCCCAACAATTGTAATGACTTTGCCAACCACTGTTAATCACTTATCCGACCTCTAAAAATTACTTTTCCCAACAACTGAAATGACTTTGCCAACCACTGTTAATCACTTATCCGACCTCTAAAAATGACTTTGCCCAATAATTGTAATGACTTTGTCAACCACTGTTAATCACTTATCCGACCACAAAAAATGACTTTGCCCAAAAATTGTAATGACTTTGCCAACCACTGTTAATCACTTATCCGACCTCTAAAAATGACTTTGCCCAACAATAGTAATGACTTTGCCAACCACTGTTAATCACTTATCCGACCTCTAAAAATGACTTTGCCCAATAATTGTAATGACTTTGTCAACCACTGTTAATCACTTATCCGAACTCTAAAAATGACTTTGCCCATCAATTGAAATGACCTTGCCAACCACTGTTAATCACTAATCCGACCTTGTAAAATTATTTTTCTCAACAATTGTAATGACTTTGCCAAGCACTGTTAATCACTTATCCGAACTCTAAAAATGACTTTGCCCAACAATAGTAATGACTTTGCCAACCACTGTAATTCACTTACCCGACCTCTAAAAATGACTTTTTCCAACAACTGAAATGACTTTGCCAACCACTGTTAATCACTTATCCGACCTCTAAAAATGACTTTGCCCAAAAATTGTAATGACCTTGCCAACCACTGTTAATCACTAATCCGACCTTGTAAAATTATTTTTCTCAACAATTGTAATGACTTTGCCAACCACTTTCAATCACTTACCCGAACTCTAAAAATGACTTTGCCCAACAATTGTAATGACTTTTACAACCACTGTCAATCACTTATCCGACCACAAAAAATGACTTTGCCCAAAAATTGTAATGACTTTGCCAACCACTGTTAATCACTAATCCGACCTCTAAAAATTATTTTTCTCAACATATGTAATGACTTTGCCAACCACTTTCAATCACTTACCCGAACTCTAAAAATGACTTTGCCCAACAATTGTAATGCCTTTGCCAACCACTGTTAATCACTTATCCGAACTCTAAAATGACTTTTCCCAACAACTGAAACGACTTTGCCAACCACTTTTAATCACTTACCCGACCTCTAAAAATGACTTTGCCCAACAATTGTAATGACTTTGCCAACCACTTTCAATCACTTACCCGATCTCTAAAAATGACTTTGCCCAACAATTGTAATGACTTTGCCAACCACTGTTTATCACTTATCCGACCTTTAAAAATGACTTTGCCCAACAATTGTAATGACTTTGCCAACCACTGTTAATCACTTATCCGACCGCTAAAAATGACTTTGCCCAACAATAGTAATGACTTTGCCAACCACTTTTAATCACTTATCCGACCTCTAAAAATGACTTTGCCCAACAATTAAAATGTTTTTGCCAACCACTGCTAATCACTTACCCGACCTCAAAAAATGACTTTGCCCAACAATTGTAATGACTTTGCCAACCACTGTTAATCACTTATCCGACCTCTAAAAATTACTTTTCCCTACAACTGAAATGACTTTGCCAACCACTGTTAATCACTTATCCGACCTCTAAAAATGACTTTGCCCAATAATTGTAATGACTTTGTCAACCACTGTTAATCACTTATCCGAACTCTAAAAATGACTTTGCCCATCAATTGAAATGACTTTGCCAACCACTTTCAATCACTTACCCGACCTCTAAAAATGACTTTGCCCAACAATTGAAATGACTTTGCCAACCACTGTTTATCACTTATCCGACCTTTAAAAATGACTTTGCCCAACAATTGTAATGACTTTGCCAACCACTGTTAATCACTTATCCGACCGCTAAAAATGACTTTGCCCAACAATAGTAATGACTTTGCCAACCACTTTTAACCAAATATCCGACCTCTAAAAATGACTTTGCCCAACAATTAAAATGTTTTTGCCAACCACTGCTAATCACTTACCCGACCTCAAAAAATGACTTTGCCCAACAATTGTAATGACTTTGCCAACCACTGTTAATCACTTATCCGACCTCTAAAAATTACTTTTCCCAACAACTGAAATGACTTTGCCAACCACTGTTAATCACTTATCCGACCTCTAAAAATGACTTTGCCCAATAATTGTAATGACTTTGTCAACCACTGTTAATCACTTATCCGAACTCTAAAAATGACTTTGCCCAACAATAGTAATGACTTTGCCAACCACTGTAATTCACTTACCCGACCTCTAAAAATAACTTTTTCCAACAACTGAAATGACTTTGCCAACCACTGTTAATCACTTATCCGACCTCTAAAAATGACTTTGCCCAAAAATTGTAATGACCTTGCCAACCACTGTTAATCACTAATCCGACCTTGTAAAATTATTTTTCTCTACAATTGTAATGACTTTGCCAACCACTTTCAATCACTTACCCGAACTCTAAAAATGACTTTGCCCAACAATTGTAATGACTTTTACAACCACTGTCAATCTCTTATCCGACCTCTAAAAATGACTTTGCCCAAAAATTGTAATGACCTTGCCAACCACTGTTAATCACTAATCCGACCTCTAAAAATTATTTTTCTCAACATATGTAATGACTTTGCCAACCACTTTCAATCACTTACCCGAACTCTAAAAATGACTTTGCCCAACAATTGTAATGACTTTGCCAACCACTGTTAATCACTTATCCGACCGCTAAAAATGACTTTGCCCAACAATAGTAATGACTTTGCCAACCACTGTTAATCACTTATCCGACCTCTAAAAATGACTTTTCCCAACAACTGAAATGACTTTGCCAACCACTGTTAATCACTTATCCGACCTCTAAAAATGACTTTGCCCAAAAATTGTAATGACCTTGCCAACCACTGTTAATCACTAATCCGACCTTGTAAAATTATTTTTCTCAACAATTGTAATGACTTTGCCAACCACTTTTAATCACTTATCCGACCTCTAAAAATGACTTTGCCCAACAATTAAAATGTTTTTGCCAACCACTGTTAATCACTTACCCGACCTCAAAAAATGACTTTGCCCAACAATTGTAATGACTTTGCCAACCACTGTTAATCACTTATCCGACCTCTAAAAATTACTTTTCCCAACAACTGAAATGACTTTGCCAACCACTGTTAATCACTTATCCGACCTCTAAAAATGACTTTGCCCAACAATTGTAATGACCTAACCAACCACTGTTAATCACTAATCCGACCTTGTAAAATTATTTTTCTCAACAATTGTAATGACTTTGCCAACCACTTTAAATCACTTACCCGAACTCTAAAAATGACTTTGCCCAACAATTGTAATGACTTTTACAACCACTGTTAATCACTAATCCGACCTCTAAAAATTATTTTTCTCAACATATGTAATGACTTTGCCAACCACTTTCAATCACTTACCCGAACTCTAAAAATGACTTTGCCCAACAATTGTAATGACTTTGCCAACCACTGTTAATCACTTATCCGAACTCTAAAAATGACTTTTCCCAACAACTGAAATGACTTTGCCAACCACTTTTAATCACTTACCCGACCTCTAAAAATGACTTTGCCCAACAATTGTAATGACTTTGCCAACCACTTTCAATCACTTACCCGACCTCTAAAAATGACTTTGCCCAACAATTGTAATGACTTTGCCAACCACTGTTAATCACTTATCCGAACTCTAAAAATGACTTTTCCCAACAACTGAAATGACTTTGCCAACCACTTTTAATCACTTACCCGACCTCTAAAAATGACTTTGCCCAACAATTGTAATGACTTTGCCAACCACTTTCAATCACTTACCCGACCTCTAAAAATGACTTTGCCCAACAATTGTAATGACTTTGCCAACCACTGTTAATCACTTATCCGACCTCTAAAAATGACTTTTGCCAACAACTGAAATGACTTTGCCAACCACTGTTAATCACTTATCCGACCTCTAAAAATGACTTTGCCCAATAATTGTAATGACTTTGCCAACCACTGTTAATCACTTTACCGATCTCTAGAAATGACTTTGCCCAAAAATTGTAATGACTTTGCCAACCACTGTTAATCACTAATCCGACCTCTAAAAATTATTTTTCTCAACATATGTAATGACTTTGCCAACCACTTTCAATCACTTACCCGAACTCTAAAAATGACTTTGCCCAACAATTGTAATGACTATGCCAACCACTGTCAATCACTAATCCGACCTTGTAAAATTATTTTTCTCAACAATTGTAATGACTTTGCCAACCACTTTTAATCACTTATCCCACCTCTAAAAATGACTTTGCCCAACAATTAAAATGTTTTTGCCAACCACTGCTATTCACTTACCCGACCTCAAAAATGACTTTTCCCAACAATTGTAATGACTTTGCCAACCACTGTTAATCACTTATCCGAACTCTAAAAATGACTTTTCCCAACAACTGAAATGACTTTGCCAACCACTTTTAATCACTTACCCGACCTCTAAAAATGACTTTTCCCAACAACTGAAATGACTTTGCCAACCACTGTTTATCACTTATCCGACCTTTAAAAATGACTTTGCCCAACAATTGTAATGACTTTGCCAACCACTGTAATTCACTTATCCGACCTCTAAAAATGACTTTTTCCAACAACTGAAATGGCTTTGCCAACCACTGTTAATCACTTATCCGAACTCTAAAAATGACTTTTCCCAACAACTGAAATGACTTTGCCAACCACTTTTAATCACTTACCCGACCTCTAAAAATGACTTTTCCCAACAACTGAAATGACTTTGCCAACCACTGTTTATCACTTATCCGACCTTTAAAAATGACTTTGCCCAACAATTGTAATGACTTTGCCAACCACTGTTAATCACTTATCCGACCTCTAAAAATGACTTTGCCCAACAATTGTAATGACTTTTACAACCACTGTCAATCACTTATCCGATTACAAAAAATGACTTTGCCCAAAAATTGTAATGACTTTGCCAACCACTGTTAATCACTAATCCGACCTTTAAAAATGACTTTGCCCAACAATTGTAATGACTATGCCAACCACTTTCAATCACTTACCCAAACTCTAAAAATGACTTTGCCCAACAATTGTAATGACTTTGCCAACCACTGTTAATCACTTATCCGAACTCTAAAAATGACTTTTCCCAACAACTGAAATGACTTTGCCAACCACTTTTAATCACTTACCCGACCTCTAAAAATGACTTTGCCCAACAATTGTAATGACTTTGCCAACCACTTTCAATCACTTACCCGACCTCTAAAAATGACTTTGCCCAACAATTGTAATGACTTTGCCAACCACTGTTAATCACTTATCCGACCTCTAAAAATGACTTTTGCCAACAACTGAAATGACTTTGCCAACCACTGTTAATCACTTATCCGACCTCTAAAAATGACTTTGCCCAATAATTGTAATGACTTTGCCAACCACTGTTAATCACTTATCCGATCTCTAGAAATGACTTTGCCCATCAATTGAAATGACTTTGCCAACCACTTTCAATCACTTACCCGACCTCTAAAAATGACTTTGCCCAACAATTGTATTGACTTTGCCAACCACTGTTTATCACTTATCCGACCTTTAAAAATGACTTTGCCCAACAATTGTAATGACTATGCCAACCACTGTCAATCACTAATCCGACCTTGTAAAATTATTTTTCTCAACAATTGTAATGACTTTGCCTACCACTTTTAATCACTTATCCCACCTCTAAAAATGACTTTGCCCAACAATTAAAATGTTTTTGCCAACCACTGCTATTCACTTACCCGACCTCAAAAAATGACTTTTCCCAACAATTGTAATGACTTTGCCAACCACTGTTAATCACTTATCCGAACTCTAAAAATGACTTTTCCCAACAACTGAAATGACTTTGCCAACCACTTTTAATCACTTACCCGACCTCTAAAAATGACTTTGCCCAACAATTGTAATGACTTTGCCAACCACTGTTTATCACTTATCCGACCTTTAAAAATGACTTTGCCCAACAATTGTAATGACTTTGCCAACCACTGTTAATCACTTATCCGACCTCTAAAAATGACTTTGCCCAACAATTGTAATGACTTTTACAACCACTGTCAATCACTTATCCGATTACAAAAAATGACTTTGCCCAATAATTGTAATGACTTTGCCAACCACTGTTAATCACTTATCCGACCTCTAAAAATGACTTTGCCCAAAAATTGTAATGACTTTGCCAACCACTGTTAATCACTTATCCGATCTCTAGAAATGACTTTGCCCATCAATTGAAATGACTTTGCCAACCACTTTCAATCACTTACCCGACCTCTAAAAATGACTTTGCCCAACAATTGTATTGACTTTGCCAACCACTGTTTATCACTTATCCGACCTTTAAAAATGACTTTGCCCAACAATTGTAATGACTTTGCCAACCACTGTCAATCACTAATCCGACCTTGTAAAATTATTTTTCTCAACAATTGTAATGACTTTGCCAACCACTTTTAATCACTTATCCGACCTCTAAAAATGACTTTGCCCAACAATTTAAATGTTTTTGCCAACCACTGCTAATCACTTACCCGACCTCAAAAAATGACTTTTCCCAACAATTGAAATGACTTTGCCAACCACTTTCAATCACTTACCCGACCTCTAAAAATGACTTTGCCCAACAATTGTATTGACTTTGCCAACCACTGTTAATCACTTATCCGACCTTTAAAAATGACTTTGCCCAACAATTGTAATGACTTTGCCAACCACTGTCAATCACTAATCCGACCTTGTAAAATTATTTTTCTCAACAATTGTAATGACTTTGCCAACCACTTTTAATCACTTATCCGACCTCTAAAAATGACTTTGCCCAACAATTTAAATGTTTTTGCCAACCACTGCTAATCACTTACCCGACCTCAAAAAATGACTTTTCCCAACAATTGTAATGACTTTGCCAACCACTGTTAATCACTTATCCGACCTCTAAAAATTACTTTTCCCAACAACTGAAATGACTTTGCCAACCACTGTTAATCACTTATCCGACCTCTAAAAATGACTTTGCCCAATAATTGTAATGACTTTGCCAACCACTGTTAATCACTAATCCGAACTCTAAAAATGACTTTGCCCAACAATTAAAATGTTTTTGCCAACCACTGCTAATCACTTACCCGACCTCAAAAAATGACTTTTCCCAACAATTGTAATGAATTTGCCAACCACTGTAATTCACTTACCCGACCTCTAAAAATGACTTTTTCCAACAACTGAAATGACTTTGCCAACCACTGTTAATCACTTATCCGACCTCTAAAAATGACTTTGCCCAAAAATTGTAATGACCTTGCCAACCACTGTTAATCACTAATCCGACCTTGTAAAATTATTTTTCTCAACAATTGTAATGACTTTGCCAACCACTTTTAATCACTTATCCGACCTCTAAAAATGACTTTGCCCAACAATTTAAATGTTTTTGCCAACCACTGCTAATCACTTACCCGACCTCAAAAAATGACTTTTCCCAACAATTGTAATGACTTTGCCAACCACTGTTAATCACTTATCCGACCTCTAAAAATTACTTTTCCCAACAACTGAAATGACTTTGCCAACCACTGTTAATCACTTATCCGACCTCTAAAAATGACTTTGCCCAATAATTGTAATGACTTTGCCAACCACTGTTAATCACTAATCCGAACTCTAAAAATGACTTTGCCCAACAATTAAAATGTTTTTGCCAACCACTGCTAATCACTTACCCGACCTCAAAAAATGACTTTTCCCAACAATTGTAATGAATTTGCCAACCACTGTAATTCACTTACCCGACCTCTAAAAATGACTTTTTCCAACAACTGAAATGACTTTGCCAACCACTGTTAATCACTTATCCGACCTCTAAAAATGACTTTGCCCAAAAATTGTAATGACCTTGCCAACCACTGTTAATCACTAATCCGACCTTGTAAAATTATTTTTCTCAACAATTGTAATGACTTTGCCAACCACTTTCAATCACTTACCCGAACTCTAAAAATGACTTTGCCCAACAATTGTAATGACTTTTACAACCACTGTCAATCACTTATCCGACCACAAAAAATGACTTTGCCCAAAAATTGTAATGACTTTGCCAACCACTGTTAATCACTAATCCGACCTCTAAAAATTATTTTTCTCAACATATGTAATGACTTTGCCAACCACTTTCAATCACTTACCAGAACTCTAAAAATGACTTTGCCCAACAATTGTAATGACTTTGCCAACCACTGTTAATCACTTATCCGAACTCTAAAAATGACTTTTCCCAACAACTAAAATGACTTTGCCAACCACTGTTTATCACTTATCCGACCTTTAAAAATTACTTTGCACAACAATTGTAATCACTTTGCCAACCACTGTTAATCACTTATCCGACCGCTAAAAATGACTTTGCCCAACAATAGTAATGACTTTGCCAACCACTGTTAATCACTTATCCGACCTCTAAAAATGACTTTTCCCAACAACTGAAATGACTTTGCCAACCACTGTTAATCACTAATCCGACCTTGTAAAATTATTTTTCTCAACAATTGTAATGACTTTGCCAACCACTTTTAATCACTTATCCGACCTCTAAAAATGACTTTGCCCAACAATTAAAATGTTTTTGCCAACCACTGTTAATCACTTACCCGAACTCAAAAAATGACTTTGCCCAACAATTGTAATGACTTTGCCAACCACTGTTAATCACTTATCCGACCTCTAAAAATTACTTTTCCCAACAACTGAAATGACTTTGCCAACCACTGTTAATCACTTATCCGACTTCTAAAAATGACTTTGCCCAATAATTGTAATGACTTTGCCAACCACTGTTAATCACTTATCCGAACTCTAAAAATGAATTTGCCCAACAATAGTAATGACTTTGCCAACCACTGTAATTCACTTACCCGACCTCTAAAAATGACTTTTTCCAACAACTGAAATGACTTTGCCAACCACTGTTAATCACTCATCCGATCTCTAAAAATGACTTTGCCCAAAAATTGTAATGACCTTGCCAACCACTGTTAATCACTAATCCGACCTTGTAAAATTATTTTTCTCAACAATTGTAATGACTTTGCCAACCACTTTCAATCACTTACCCGAACTCTAAAAATGACTTTGCCTAACAATTGTAATGACTTTTACAACCACTGTCAATCAGTTATCCGACCACAAAAAATGACTTTGCCCAAAAATTGTAATGACTTTGCCAACCACTGTAAATCACTAATCCGACCTCTAAAAATTATTTTTCTCAACATATGTAATGACTTTGCCATCCACTTTCAATCACTTACCCGAACTCTAAAAATGACTTTGCCAAACAATTGTAATGACTTTGCCAACCACTGTTAATCACTTATCCGACCGCTAAAAATGACTTTGCCCAACAATAGTAATGACTTTGCCAACCACTGTTAATCACTTATCCGACCTCTAAAAATGACTTTTCCCAACAACTGAAATGACTTTGCCAACCACTGTTAATCACTTATCCGACCTCTAAAAATGACTTTGCCCAAAAATTGTAATGACCTTGCCAACCACTGTTAATCACTAATCCGACCTTGTAAAATTATTTTTCTCAACAATTGTAATGACTTTGCCAACCACTTTAAATCACTTATCCGACCTCTAAAAATGACTTTGCCCAACAATTAAAATGTTCTTGCCAACCACTGTTAATCACTTACCCGACCTCAAAAAATGACTTTGCCCAACAATTGAAATGACTTTGCCAACCACTGTTAATCACTTATCCGACCTCTAAAAATTACTTTTCCCAACAACTGAAATGACTTTGCCAACCACTGTTAATCACTTATCCGACCTCTAAAAATGACTTTGCCCAATAATTGTAATGACTTTGCCAACCACTGTTAATCACTTATCCGAACTCTAAAAATGACTTTGCCCAACAATAGTAATGACTTTGCCAACCACTGTAATTCACTTACCCGACCTCTAAAAATGACTTTTTCCAACAACTGAAATGACTTTGCCAACCACTGTTAATCACTTATCCGACCTCTAAAAATGACTTTGCCCAAAAATTGTAATGACCTTGCCAACCACTGTTAATCACTAATCCGACCTTGTAAAATTATTTTTCTCAACAATTGTAATGACTTTGCCAACCACTTTCAATCACTTACCCGAACTCTAAAAATGACTTTGCCCAACAATTGTAATGACTTTTACAACCACTGTCAATCACTTATCCGACCACAAAAAATGACTTTGCCCAAAAATTGTAATGACTTTGCCAACCACTGTTAATCACTAATCCGACCTCTAAAAATTATTTTTCTCAACATATGTAATGACTTTGCCAACCACTTTCAATCACTTACCCGAACTCTAAAAATGACTTTGCCCAATAATTGTAATGACTTTGCCAACCACTGTTAATCACTTATCCGAACTCTAAAAATGACTTTGCCCAACAATAGTAATGACTTTGCCAACCACTTTAAATCACTTACCCGACCTCTAAAAATGACTTTGCCCAACAATTGTAATGACTTTGCCAACCACTTTCAATCACTTACCCGACCTCTAAAAATGACTTTGCCCAACAATTGTAATGACTTTGCCAACCACTGTTAATCACTTATCCGACCTCTAAAAATGACTTTTGCCAACAACTGAAATGACTTTGCCTACCACTGTTAATCACTTATCCGACCTCTAAAAATGACTTTGCCCAATAATTGTAATGACTTTGCCAACCACTGTAAATCACTAATCCGACCTCTAAAAATTATTTTTCTCAACATATGTAATGACTTTGCCAACCACTTTCAATCACTTACCCGAACTCTAAAAATGACTTTGCCCAACAATTGTAATGACTTTGCCAACCACTGTTAATCACTTATCCGACCGCTAAAAATGACTTTGCCCAACAATAGTAATGACTTTGCCAACCACTGTTAATCACTTATCCGACCTCTAAAAATGACTTTTCCCAACAACTGAAATGACTTTGCCAACCACTGTTAATCACTTATCCGACCTCTAAAAATGACTTTGCCCAACAATTGTAATGACTTTGCCAACCACTGTTAATCACTTATCCGACCTCTAAAAATGACTTTTCAAAACAACTGAAATGACTTTGCCAACCACTGTTAATCACTTATCCGACCTCTAAAAATAACTTTGCCCAATAATTGTAATGACTTTGCCAACCACTGTTAATCACTTAACCGACCTCTAAAAATGACTATTGCCCACAATTGTAATGACCTTTCCAACCACTGTCAATTACTTATCCGACCTCTAAAAATGACTTAGCCCAACAATTGTAATGACTTTGCCAACCACTGTTAATCACTTATCCGACCTCTAAAAATTATTTTGCTCAACAATTGTAATGACTTTGCCAACCACTGTTTATCACTTATCCGACCTCTAAAAATTACTTTTCCCAACAACTGAAATGACTTTGCCAACCACTGTTAATCACTTATCCGACCTCTAAAAATGACTTTGCCCAATAATTGTAATGACTTTGCCAACCACTGTTAATCACTTATCCGAACTCTAAAAATGACTTTGCCCAACAATAGTAATGACTTTGCCAACCACTGTAATTCACTTACCCGACCTCTAAAAATGACTTTTTCCAACAACTGAAATGACTTTGCCAACCACTGTAAATCACTTATCCGACCTCTAAAAATGACTTTGCCCAAAAATTGTAATGACCTTGCCAACCACTGTTAATCACTAATCCGACCTTGTAAAATTATTTTTCTCAACAATTGTAATGACTTTGCCAACCACTTTCAATCACTTACCCGAACTCTAAAAATGACTTTGCCAAACAATTGTAATGACTTTTACAACCACTGTCAATCACTTATCCGACCACAAAAAATGACTTTGCCCAAAAATTGTAATGACTTTGCCAACCACTGTTAATCACTAATCCGACCTCTAAAAATTATTTTTCTCAACATATGTAATGACTTTGCCAACCACTTTCAATCACTTACCCGAACTCTAAAAATGACTTTGCCCAACAATTGTAATGACTTTGCCAACCACTGTTAATCACTTATCCGAACTCTAAAAATGACTTTTCCCAACAACTGAAATGACTTTGCCAACCACTTTAAATCACTTACCCGACCTCTAAAAATGACTTTGCCCAACAATTGTAATGACTTTGCCAACCACTTTCAATCACTTACCCGACCTCTAAAAATGACTTTGCCCAACAATTGTAATGACTTTGCCAACCACTGTTAATCACTTATCCGACCTCTAAAAATGACTTTTGCCAACAACTGAAATGACTTTGCCAACCACTGTTAATCACTTATCCGACCTCTAAAAATGACTTTGCCCAATAATTGTAATGACTTTTCCAACCACTGTTAATCACTTATCCGATCTCTAGAAATGACTTTTCCCAACAACTGAAATGACTTTGCCAACCACTGTAATTCACTTACCCGACCTCTAAAAATGACCTTTTCCAACAACTGAAATGACTTTGCCAACCACTGTTAATCACTTATCCGACCTCTAAAAATGACTTTGCCCAAAAATTGTAATGACATTGCCAACCACTGTTAATCACTTATCCGACCTCTAAAAATTATTTTTCTCAACATATGTAATGACTTTGCCAACCACTTTCAATCACTTACCCGAACTCTAAAAATGACTTTGCCCAACAATTGTAATGACTTTGCCAACCACTGTTAATCACTTATCCGAACTCTAAAAATGACTTTTCCCAACAACTGAAATGACTTTGCCAACCACTTTTAATCACTTACCCGACCTCTAAAAATGACTTTGCCCAACAATTGTAATGACTTTGCCAACCACTTTCAATCACTTACCCGACCTCTAAAAATGACTTTGCCCAACAATTGTAATGACTTTGCCAACCACTGTTAATCACTTATCCGACCTCTAAAAATGACTTTTGCCAACAACTGAAATGACTTTGCCAACCACTGTTAATCACTTATCCGACCTCTAAAAATGACTTTGCCCAATAATTGTAATGACTTTGCCAACCACTGTTAATCACTTATCCGAACTCTAAAAAAGATTTTGCCCAACAATTGCAATGACTTTTCCAACCACTGTCAATCACTTATCCGACCTCTAAAAATGACTTTGCCCAAAAATTGTAATGACTTTTCCAACCACTGTTAATCACTTATCCGATCTCTAGAAATCACTTTGCCCATCAATTGAAATGACTTTGCCAACCACTTTCAATTACTTACCCGACCTCTAAAAATGACTTTGCCCAACAATTGTAATGACTTTTCCAACCACTGTCAATCACTTATCCGACCTCTAAAAAT
Organism: Brachionus asplanchnoidis; assembly: GCA_025491095.1. NCBI lineage: Eukaryota > Metazoa > Rotifera > Eurotatoria > Ploima > Brachionidae > Brachionus > Brachionus asplanchnoidis. Next base: position 230,097 of record JAILYF010000091.1, on the reverse strand, counting down.
GAGTTTGCCCATAAATTGTAATGACTTTGCCAACTACTGTTAATCACTTATCCGACCTCTAAAAATGACTTTGCCCAACAATTGTAATGACTTTGCCAACCACTGTTTATCACTTATCCGACCTTTAAAAATGACTTTGCACAACAATTGTAATCACTTTGCCAACCACTGTTAATCACTTATCCGACCTCTAAAAATGACTTTGCCCAAAAATTGTAATGACTTTTCCAACCACTGTTAATCACTTATCCGATCTCTAGAAATGACTTTGCCCATCAATTGAAATGACTTTGCCAACCACTTTCAATCACTTACCCGACCTCTAAAAATGACTTTGCCCAACAATTGTAATGACTTTTCCAACCACTGTCAATCACTTATCCGACCTCTAAAAATGACTTTGCCCATAAATTGTAATGACTTTGCCAACTACTGTTAATCACTTATCCGACCTCTAAAAATGACTTTGCCCAACAATTGTAATGACTTTGCCAACCACTGTTTATCACTTATCCGACCTTTAAAAATGACTTTGCACAACAATTGTAATCACTTTGCCAACCACTGTTAATCACTTATCCGACCGCTAAAAATGACTTTTCCCAACAACTAAAATGACTTTGCCAACCACTTTTAATCACTTATCCGACCTCTAAAAATGACTTTGCCCAACAACTAAAATGTTTTTGCCAACCACTGTTAATCATTTACCCGACCTCTAAAAATGACTTTGCCCAACAATTGTAATGACTTTGCCAACTCTGTTAATCACTTATCCGACCCCTAAAAATGACTTTGCCCAATAATTGTAATGACTTTGCCAACCACTGTTTATCACTTATCCGATCTCTAGAAATGACTTTGCCCATCAATTGTAATGACTTTGCCAACCACTTTCATTCACTTACCCTACCTCTAAAAGTGACTTTGCCCAACAATTGAAATGACTTTGCCAACCACTGTTAATCACTTATCCGACCTCTAAAAATGACTTTTGCCAACAACTGAAATGACTTTGCCAACCACTGTTAATCACTTATCCGACCTCTAAAAATGACTTTGCCCAATAATTGTAATGACTTTGCCAACCACTGTTAATCACTTATCCGAACTCTAAAAAAGACTTTGCCCAACAATTGCAATGACTTTTCCAACCACTGTCAATCACTTATCCGACCTCTAAAAATGACTTTGCCCAAAAATTGTAATGACTTTTCCAACCACTGTTAATCACTTATCCAATCTCTAGAAATGACTTTGCCCATCAATTGAAATGACTTTGCCAACCACTTTCAATCACTTACCCGACCTCTAAAAATGACTTTGCCCAACAATTGTAATGACATTTCCAACCACTGTCAATCACTTATCCGACCTCTAAAAATGACTTTGCCCATAAATTGTAATGACTTTGCCAACTACTGTTAATCACTTATCCGACCTCTAAAAATGACTTTGCCCAACAATTGTAATGACTTTGCCAACCACTGTTTATCACTTATCCGACCTTTAAAAATGACTTTGCACAACAACTAAAATGACTTTGCCAACCACTTTTAATCACTTATCCGACCTCTAAAAATGACTTTGCCCAACAATTAAAATGTTTTTGCCAACCACTGTTAATCATTTACCCGACCTCTAAAAATGACTTTGCCCAACAATTGTAATGACTTTGCCAACCACTGTTTATCACTTATCCGACCTCTAGAAATGACTTTGCCCATCAATTGTAATGACTTTGCCAACCACTGTTAATCACTTATCCGACCTCTAAAAATGACTTTTGCCAACAACTGAAATGACTTTGCCAACCACTGTTAATCACTTATCCGACCTCTAAAAATGACTTTGCCCAATAATTGTAATGACTTTGCCAACCACTATTAATCACTTATCAGAACTCTAAAAAAGACTTTGCCCAACAATTGCAATGACTTTTCCAACCACTGTCAATCACTTATCCGAACTCTAAAAATGACTTTGCCCAAAAATTGTAATGACTTTTCCAACCACTGTTAATCACTTATCCGATCTCTAGAAATGACTTTGCCCATCAATTGAAATGACTTTGCCAACCACTTTCATTCACTTACCCTACCTCTAAAAGTGACTTTGCCCAACAATTGTAATGACTTTGCCAACCACTGTTAATCACTAATCCGACCTCTAAAAATGACTTTGCCCAACAATTAAAATGTTTTTGCCAACCACTGTTAATCATTTACCCGACCTCTAAAAATGACTTTGCCCAACAATTGTAATGACTTTGCCAACCACTGTTAATCACTTATCCGACCTCTAAAAATGACTTTGCCCAATAATTGTAATGACTTTGCCAACCACTGTTAATCACTTATCCGACCTCTAAAAATGACTTTTGCCAACAACTGAAATGACTTTGCCAACCACTGTTAATCACTTATCCGACCTCTAAAAATGACTTTGCCCAATAATTGTAATGACTTTGCCAACCACTATTAATCACTTATCAGAACTCTAAAAAAGACTTTGCCCAACAATTGCAATGACTTTTCCAACCACTGTCAATCACTTATCCGAACTCTAAAAATGACTTTGCCCAAAAATTGTAATGACTTTTCCAACCACTGTTAATCACTTATCCGATCTCTAGAAATGACTTTGCCCATCAATTGAAATGACTTTGCCAACCACTTTCAATCACTTACCCGACCTCTAAAAATGACTTTGCCCAACAATTGTAATGACTTTTCCAACCACTGTCAATCACTTATCCGACCTCTAAAAATGACTTTGCCCATAAATTGTAATGACTTTGCCAACTACTGTTAATCACTTATCCGACCTCTAAAAATGACTTTGCCCAACAATTGTAATGACTTTGCCAACCACTGTTTATCACTTATCCGACCTTTAAAAATGACTTTTCACAACAACTAAAATGACTTTGCCAACCACTTTTAATCACTTATCCGACCTCTAAAAATGACTTTGCCCAACAATTAAAATGTTTTTGCCAACCACTGTTAATCATTTACCCGACCTCTAAAAATGACTTTGCCCAACAATTGTAATGACTTTGCCAACCACTGTTTATCACTTATCCGACCTCTAGAAATGACTTTGCCCATCAATTGTAATGACTTTGCCAACCACTTTCATTCACTTACCCTACCTCTAAAAGTGACTTTGCCCAACAATTGTAATGACTTTGCCAACCACTGTTAATCACTAATCCGACCTCTAAAAATTATTTTTCTCAACAATTGTAATGACTTTGTCAACCACTTTCAATCACTTACCCGAACTCCAAAAATGACTTTGCCCAACAATTGTAATGACTTTGCCAACCACTGTTAATCACTTATCCGAACTCTAAAAATGACTTTTCCCAACAACTGAAATGACTTTGCCAACCACTTTTAATCACTTATCCGACCTCTAAAAATGACTTTGCCCAACAATTAAAATGTTTTTGCCAACCACTGTTAATCACTTACCCGACCTCAAAAAATGACTTTGCCCAGCAATTGTAATGACTTTGCCAACCACTGGTTATCACTTATCCGACCTCTAAAAATGACTTTTCCCAACAACTGAAATGACTTTGCCAACCACTGCTAATCACTTATCCGACCTCTAAAAATGACTTTGCCCAATAATTGTAATGACTTTGCCAACCACTGTTAATCACTTATCCGAACTCTAAAAATGACTTTGCCCAACAATTGTAATGACTTTTCCAACCACTGTCAATCACTTATCCGACCTCTAAAAATGACTTTGCCCAAAAATTGTAATGACTTTTCCAACCACTGTTAATCACTTATCCGATCTCTAGAAATGACTTTGCCCATCAATTGAAATGACTTTGCCAACCACTTTCAATCACTTACCCGACCTCTAAAAATGACTTTGCCCAACAATTGTAATGACTTTTCCAACCACTGTCAATCACTTATCCGACCTCTAAAAATGACTTTGCCCATAAATTGTAATGACTTTGCCAACTACTGTTAATCACTTATCCGACCTCTAAAAATGACTTTGCCCAACAATTGTAATGACTTTGCCAACCACTGTTTATCACTTATCCGACCTTTAAAAATGACTTTGCACAACAACTAAAATGACTTTGCCAACCACTTTTAATCACTTATCCGACCTCTAAAAATGACTTTGCCCAACAATTAAAATGTTTTTGCCAACCACTGTTAATCATTTACCCGACCTCTAAAAATGACTTTGCCCAACAATTGTAATGACTTTGCCAACCACTGTTTATCACTTATCCGACCTCTAGAAATGACTTTGCCCATCAATTGTAATGACTTTGCCAACCACTTTCATTCACTTACCCTACCTCTAAAAGTGACTTTGCCCAACAATTGTAATGACTTTGCCAACCACTGTTAATCACTAATCCGACCTCTAAAAATTATTTTTCTCAACAATTGTAATGACTTTGTCAACCACTTTCAATCACTTACCCGAACTCCAAAAATGACTTTGCCCAACAATTGTAATGACTTTGCCAACCACTGTTAATCACTTATCCGAACTCTAAAAATGACTTTTCCCAACAACTGAAATGACTTTGCCAACCACTTTTAATCACTTATCCGACCTCTAAAAATGACTTTGCCCAACAATTAAAATGTTTTTGCCAACCACTGTTAATCACTTACCCGACCTCAAAAAATGACTTTGCCCAGCAATTGTAATGACTTTGCCAACCACTGGTTATCACTTATCCGACCTCTAAAAATGACTTTTCCCAACAACTGAAATGACTTTGCCAACCACTGCTAATCACTTATCCGACCTCTAAAAATGACTTTGCCCAATAATTGTAATGACTTTGCCAACCACTGTTAATCACTTATCCGAACTCTAAAAATGACTTTGCCCAACAATTGTAATGACTTTTCCAACCACTGTCAATCACTTATCCGACCTCTAAAAATGACTTTGCCCAAAAAGTGTAATGACTTTGCCAACCACTGTTAATCACTTATCCGATCTCTAGAAATGACTTTGCCCATCAATTGAAATGACTTTGCCAACCACTTTCAATCACTTACCCGACCTTTAAAAATGACTTTGCCCAACAATTGTAATGACTTTGCCAACCACTGTTTATTACTTATCCGACCTTTAAAAATGACTTTGCCCAACAATTGTAATGACTTTGCCAACCACTGTTAATCACTTATCCGACCGCTAAAAATGACTTTGCCGAACAATAGAAATGACTTTGCCAACCACTGTTAATCACTTATCCGACCTCTAAAAATGACTTTGCCCAACCACTGTAATTCACTTACCCGACCTCTAAAAATGACTTTTCCCAACAACTGAAATGACTTTGCCAACCACTGTTAATCACTTATCCGACCTCTAAAAATGACTTTGCCCAAAAATTGTAATGACTTTGCCAACCACTGTTAATCACTTATCCGATCTCTAGAAATGACTTTGCCCATCAATTGAAATGACTTTGCCAACCACTTTCAATCACTTACCCGACCTCTAAAAATGACTTTGCCCAACAATTGTAATGACTTTGCCAACCACTGTTTATCACTTATCCGACCTTTAAAAATGACTTTGCCCAACAATTGTAATGACTTTGCCAACCACTGTTAATCACTTATCCGACCGCTAAAAATGACTTTGCCCAACAATAGTAATGACTTTGCCAACCACTGTTAATCACTTATCCGACCTCTAAAAATGACTTTGCCCAACCACTGTAATTCACTTACCCGACCTCTAAAAATGACTTTTCCCTACAACTGAAATGACTTTGCCAACCACTGTTAATCACTTATCCGACCTCTAAAAATGGCTTTGCCCAAAAATTGTAATGACCTTGCCAACCACTGTTAATCACTAATCCGACCTTGAAAAATTATTTTTCTGAACAATTGTAATGACTTTGCCAACCACTTTCAATCACTTACCCGAACTCTAAAAATGACTTTGCCCAACAATTGTAATGACTTTTACAACCACTGTCAATCACTTATCCGACCTCTAAAAATGACTTTGCCCATAAATTGTAATGACTTTGCCAACTACTGTTAATCACTTATTCGACCTCTAAAAATGACTTTGCCCAACAATTGTAATGACTTTGCCAACCACTGTTTATCACTTATCCGACCTTATAAAATGACTTTGCACAACAATTGTAATCACTTTGCCAACCACTGTTAATCACTTATCCGACCGCTAAAAATGACTTTTCCCAACAACTAAAATGACTTTGCCAACCACTTTTAATCACTTATCCGACCTCTAAAAATGACTTTGCCCAACAATTAAAATGTTTTTGCCAACCACTGTTAATCATTTACCCGACCTCTAAAAATGACTTTGCCCAACAATTGTAATGACTTTGCCAACCACTGTTTATCACTTATCCGACCTCTAGAAATGACTTTGCCCATCAATTGTAATGACTTTGCCAACCACTTTCATTCACTTACCCTACCTCTAAAAGTGACTTTGCCCAACAATTGTAATGACTTTGCCAACCACTGTTTATCACTTATCCGACCTCTAGAAATGACTTTGCCCATCAATTGTAATGACTTTGCCAACCACTTTCATTCACTTACCCTACCTCTAAAAGTGACTTTGCCCAACAATTGTAATGACTTTGCCAACCACTGTTAATCACTAATCCGACCTCTAAAAATTATTTTTCTCAACAATTGTAATGACTTTGCCAACCACTTTCAATCACTTACCCGAACTCCAAAAATGACTTTGCCCAACAATTGTAATGACTTTGCCAACCACTGTTAATCACTTATCCGAACTCTAAAAATGACTTTTCCCAACAACTGAAATGACTTTGCCAACCACTTTTAATCACTTATCCGACCTCTAAAAATGACTTTGCCCAACAATTAAAATGTTTTTGCCAACCACTGTTAATCACTTACCCGACCTCAAAAAATGACTTTGCCCAGCAATTGTAATGACTTTGCCAACCACTGGTTATCACTTATCCGACCTCTAAAAATGACTTTTCCCAACAACTGAAATGACTTTGCCAACCACTGCTAATCACTTATCCGACCTCTAAAAATGACTTTGCCCAATAATTGTAATGACTTTGCCAACCACTGTTAATCACTTATCCGAACTCTAAAAATGACTTTGCCCAACAATTGTAATGACTTTTCCAACCACTGTCAATCACTTATCCGACCTCTAAAAATGACTTTGCCCAAAAAGTGTAATGACTTTGCCAACCACTGTTAATCACTTATCCGATCTCTAGAAATGACTTTGCCCATCAATTGAAATGACTTTGCCAACCACTTTCAATCACTTACCCGACCTTTAAAAATGACTTTGCCCAACAATTGTAATGACTTTGCCAACCACTGTTTATCACTTATCCGACCTTTAAAAATGACTTTGCCCAACAATTGTAATGACTTTGCCAACCACTGTTAATCACTTATCCGACCGCTAAAAATGACTTTGCCGAACAATAGTAATGACTTTGCCAACCACTGTTAATCACTTATCCGACCTCTAAAAATGACTTTGCCCAACCACTGTAATTCACTTACCCGACCTCTAAAAATGACTTTTCCCAACAACTGAAATGACTTTGCCAACCACTGTTAATCACTTATCCGACCTCTAAAAATGACTTTGCCCAAAAATTGTAATGACTTTGCCAACCACTGTTAATCACTTATCCGATCTCTAGAAATGACTTTGCCCATCAATTGAAATGACTTTGCCAACCACTTTCAATCACTTACCCGACCTCTAAAAATGACTTTGCCCAACAATTGTAATGACTTTGCCAACCACTGTTTATCACTTATCCGACCTTTAAAAATGACTTTGCCCAACAATTGTAATGACTTTGCCAACCACTGTTAATCACTTATCCGACCGCTAAAAATGACTTTGCCCAACAATAGTAATGACTTTGCCAACCACTGTTAATCACTTATCCGACCTCTAAAAATGACTTTGCCCAACCACTGTAATTCACTTACCCGACCTCTAAAAATGACTTTTCCCTACAACTGAAATGACTTTGCCAACCACTGTTAATCACTTATCCGACCTCTAAAAATGGCTTTGCCCAAAAATTGTAATGACCTTGCCAACCACTGTTAATCACTAATCCGACCTTGAAAAATTATTTTTCTGAACAATTAAAATGTTTTTGCCAGCCACTGTTAATCATTTACCCGACCTCTAAAAATGACTTTGCCCAACAATTGTAATGACTTTTACAACCACTGTCAATCACTTATCCGACCTCTAAAAATGACTTTGCCCATAAATTGTAATGACTTTGCCAACTACTGTTAATCACTTATCCGACCTCTAAAAATGACTTTGCCCAACAATTGTAATGACTTTGCCAACCACTGTTTATCACTTATCCGACCTTAAAAAATGACTTTGCACAACAATTGTAATCACTTTGCCAACCACTGTTAATCACTTATCCGACCGCTAAAAATGACTTTTCCCAACAACTAAAATGACTTTGCCAACCACTTTTAATCACTTATCCGACCTCTAAAAATGACTTTGCCCAACAATTAAAATGTTTTTGCCAACCACTGTTAATCATTTACCCGACCTCTAAAAATGACTTTGCCCAACAATTGTAATGACTTTGCCAACCACTGTTTATCACTTATCCGACCTCTAGAAATGACTTTGCCCGTCAATTGTAATGACTTTGCCAACCACTTTCATTCACTTACCCTACCTCTAAAAGAGACTTTGCCCAACAATTGAAATGACTTTGCGAACCACTGTTAATCACTAATCCGACCTCTAAAAATTATTTTTCCCAACAACTGAAATGACTTTGCCAACCACTGTTAATCACTTATCCGACCTCTAAAATGACTTTGCCCAATAATTGTAATGACTTTGCCAACCACTGTTAATCACTTATCCGAACTCTAAAAATGACTTTGCCCAACAATTGTAATGACTTTTCCAACCACTGTCAATCACTTATCCGACCTCTAAAAATGACTTTGCCCAAAAATTGTAATGACTTTGCCAACCACTTTCAATCACTTACCCGACCTCTAAAAATGACTTTGCCCAACAATTGAAATGTTTTTGCCAACCACTGTTTATCACTTATCCGACCTTTAAAAATGACTTTGCCCAACAATTGTAATGACTTTGCCAACCACTGTTAATCACTTATCCGATCTCTAGAAATGACTTTGCCCATCAATTGAAATGACTTTGCCAACCACTTTCAATCACTTACCCGACCTCTAAAAATGACTTTGCCCAACAATTGTAATGACTTTGTCAACCACTGTTTATCACTTATCCGACCTTTAAAAATGACTTTGCCCAACAATTGTAATGACTTTGCCAACCACTGTTAATCACTTATCTGACCGCTAAAAATGACTTTGCCCAACAATAGTAATGACTTTGCCAACCACTGTTAATCACTTATCCGACCTCTAAAAATGACTTTGCCCAACTACTGTAATTCACTTACCCGACCTCTAAAAATGACTTTTCCCAACAACTGAAATGACTTTGCCAACCATTGTTAATCACTTATCCGACCTCTAAAAATGACTTTGCCCAAAAATTGAAATGACCTTGCCAACCACTGTTTATCACTTATCCGACCTTAAAAAATGACTTTGCACAACAATTGTAATCACTTTGCCAACCACTGTTAATCACTTATCCGACCGCTAAAAATGACTTTTCCCAACAACTAAAATGACTTTGCCAACCACTTTTAATCACTTATCCGACCTCTAAAAATGACTTTGCCCAACAATTAAAATGTTTTTGCCAACCACTGTTAATCATTTACCCGACCTCTAAAAATGACTTTGCCCAACAATTGTAATGACTTTGCCAACCACTGTTTATCACTTATCCGACCTCTAGAAATGACTTTGCCCATCAATTGTAATGACTTTGCCAACCACTTTCATTCACTTACCCTACCTCTAAAAGAGACTTTGCCCAACAATTGAAATGACTTTGCCAACCACTGTTAATCACTAATCCGACCTCTAAAAATTATTTTTCCCAACAACTGAAATGACTTTGCCAACCACTGTTAATCACTTATCCGACCTCTAAAAATGACTTTGCCCAATAATTGTAATGACTTTGCCAACCACTGTTAATCACTTATCCGAACTCTAAAAATGACTTTGCCCAACAATTGTAATGACTTTTCCAACCACTGTCAATCACTTATCCGACCTCTAAAAATGACTTTGCCCAAAAATTGTAATGACTTTGCCAACCACTTTCAATCACTTACCCGACCTCTAAAAATGACTTTGCCCAACAATTGAAATGTTTTTGCCAACCACTGTTTATCACTTATCCGACCTTTAAAAATGACTTTGCCCAACAATTGTAATGACTTTGCCAACCACTGTTAATCACTTATCCGATCTCTAGAAATGACTTTGCCCATCAATTGAAATGACTTTGCCAACCACTTTCAATCACTTACCCGACCTCTAAAAATGACTTTGCCCAACAATTGTAATGACTTTGTCAACCACTGTTTATCACTTATCCGACCTTTAAAAATGACTTTGCCCAACAATTGTAATGACTTTGCCAACCACTGTTAATCACTTATCCGACCGCTAAAAATGACTTTGCCCAACAATAGTAATGACTTTGCCAACCACTGTTAATCACTTATCCGACCTCTAAAAATGACTTTGCCCAACCACTGTAATTCACTTACCCGACCTCTAAAAATGACTTTTCCCAACAACTGAAATGACTTTGCCAACCACTGTTAATCACTTATCCGACCTCTAAAAATGACTTTGCCCAAAAATTGAAATGACCTTGCCAACCACTGTTAATCACTAATCCGACCTTGAAAAATTATTTTTCTGAACAATTGTAATGACTTTGCCAACCACTTTCAATCACTTACCCGAACTCTAAAAATGACTTTGCCCAACAATTGTAATGACTTTTACAACCACTGTCAATGACTTATCCGACCACAAAAAATGACTTTGCCCAAAAATTGTAATGACTTTGCCAACCACTGTTAATCACTAATCCGACCTCTAAAAATTATTTTTCTCAACATATGTAATGACTTTGCCAACCACTTTCAATCACTTACCCGAACTCTAAAAATGACTTTGCCCAACAATTGTAATGACTTTGCCAACCACTGTTAATCACTTATCCGAACTCTAAAAATGACTTTTCTCAACAACTGAAATGACTTTGCCAACCACTTTTAATCACTTATCCGACCTCTAAAAATGACTTTGCCCAACAATTAAAATGTTTTTGCCAACCACTGTTAATCACTTACCCGACCTCTAAAAATGACTTTGCCCAACAATTGTAATGACTTTGCCAACCACTGTTAATCACTTATCCGACCTCTAAAAATGACTTTTGCCAACAACTGAAATGACTTTTCCAACCACTGTTAATCACTTATCCGATCTCTAGAAATGACTTTGCCCATCAATTGAAATGACTTTGCCAACCACTTTCAATCACTTACCCGGCCTCTAAAAATGACTTTGCCAAACAATTGTAATGACTTTTCCAACCACTGTCAATCACTTATCCGACCTCTAAAAATGACTTTGCCCATAAATTGTAATCACTTTGCCAACCACTATTAATCACTTATCCGACCGCTAAAAATGACTTTTCCCAACAATTGCAATGACTTTTCCAACCACTGTCAATCACTTATCCGACCTCTAAAAATGACTTTGCCCAAAAATTGTAATGACTTTTCCAACCACTGTTAATCACTTATCCGATCTTAGAAATGACTTTGCCCATCAATTGAAATGACTTTGCCAACCACTTTCAATCACTTACCCGACCTCTAAAAATGTTTTTGCCCAACAATTGTAATGACTTTTCCAACCACTGTCAATCACTTATCCGACCTCTAAAAATGACTTTGCCCATAAATTGTAATGACTTTGCCAACTACTGTTAATCACTTATCCGACCTCTAATAATGACTTTGCCCAACAATTGTAATGACTTTGCCAACCACTGTATATCACTTATCCGACCTTTAAAAATGACTTTGCACAACAATTGTAATCACTTTGCCAACCACTGTTAATCACTTATCCGACCGCTAAAAATGACTTTTCCCAACAACTAAAATGACTTTGCCAACCGTTTTTAATCACTTATCCGACCTCTAAAAATGACTTTTCCCAACAATTAAAATGTTTTTGCCAACCACTGTTAATCACTTACCCGACCTCTAAAAATGACTTTGCCCAACAATTGTAATGACTTTGCCAACCACTGTTAATCACTTATCCGACCTCTAGAAATGACTTTGCCCATCAATTGTAATGACTTTGCCAACCACTTTCATTCACTTACCCTACCTCTAAAAGTGACTTTGCCCAACAATTGTAATGACTTTGCCAACCACTGTTAATAACTAATCCGACCTCTAAAAATTATTTTTCTCAACAATTGTAATGACTTTGCCAACCACTTTCAATCACTTACCCGAACTCTAAAAATTCTTTTTCCCAACAACTGAAATGACTTTGCCAACCACTTTTAATCACTTATCCGACCTCTAAAAATGACTTTGCCCAACAATTAAAATGTTTTTGCCAACCACTGTAAATCACTTATCCGAACTCAAAAAATGACTTTGCCCAACAATTGTAATGACTTTGCCAACCACTGTTAATTACTTATCCGACTTCTAAAAATGACTTTTCCCAACAACTGAAATGACTTTGAAAACCACTGTTAATCACTTATCCGACCTCTAAAAATGACTTTGCCCAATAATTGTAATGACTTTGCCAACCACTGTTAATCACTTATCCGAACTCAAAAAAAGACTTTGCCCAACAATTGCAATGACTTTTCCAACCACTGTCAATCACTTATCCGACCGCTAAAAATGACTTTGCCAAAAAATTGTAATGACTTTGCCAACCACTGTTAATCACTTATCCGATCTCTAGAAATGACTTTGCCCATCAAATGAAATGACTTTGCCAACCACTTACAATCACTTACCCGACCTCTAAAAATGACTTTGCCCAACAATTGTAATGACTTTGCCAACCACTGTTAATCACTTATCCGACCGCTAAAAATGACTTTGCCCAACAATAGTAATGACTTTGCCAACCACTGTTAATCACTTATCCGACCTCTAAAAATGACTTTGCCCAAAAATTGTAATGACCTTGCCAACCACTGTTAATCACTAATCCGACCTTGAAAAATTATTTTTCTGAACAATTGTAATGACTTTGCCAACCACTTTCAATCACTTACCCGAACTCTAAAAATGACTTTGCCCAACAATTGTAATTACTTTTACAACCACTGTCAATGACTTATCCGACCACAAAAAATGACTTTGCCCAAAAATTGTAATGACTTTGCCAACCACTGTTAATCACTTATCCGACCTCTAAAAATGACTTTTCCCAACAACTGAAATGACTTTGCCAACCACTGTTTATCACTTATCCGACCTCTAAAAATGACTTTGCCCAACAATTGTAATGACTTTGCCAACCACTGTTAATCACTTATCCGACCTCTAAAAATGACTTTTCCCAACAACTGAAATGACTTTGCCAACCACTGTTAATCACTTATCCGACCCCTAAAAATGACTTTGCCCAATAATTGTAATGACTTTGCCAACCACTGTTAATCACTTATCCGACCTCTAAAAATGACTTTGCCCAATAATTGTAATGACTTTGCCAACCACTGTTAATCACTTATCCGAACTCTAAAAAAGACTTTGCCCAACAATTGTAATGACTTTGCCAACCACTGTTAATCACTTATCCGACCTCTAGAAATGACTCTGCCCATCAATTGTAATGACTTTGCCAACCACTTACAATCACTTACCCGACCTCTAAAAATGACTTTGCCCAACAATTGTAATGACTTTGCCAACCACTGTTTATCACTTATCCGACCTTTAAAAATGACTTTGCCCAACAATTGTAATGACTTTGCCAACCACTGTTAATCACTTATCCGACCGCTAAAAATGACTTTGCCCAACCACTGTAATTCACTTACTTGACCTCTAAAAATGACTTTTCCCAACAACTGAAATGACTTTGCCAACCACTGTTAATCACTTATCCGACCTCTAAAAATGACTTTGCCCAAAAATTGTAATGACCTTGCCAACCACTGTTAATCACTAATCCGACCTTGAAAAATTATTTTTCTGAACAATTGTAATGACTTTGCCAACCACTTTCAATCACTTACCCGAACTCTAAAAATGATTTTGCCCAACAATTGTAATGACTTTTACAACCACTGTCAATGACTTATCCGACCACAAAAAATGACTTTGCCCATCAATTGTAATGACTTTGCCAACCACTGTTAATCACTAATTCCAACCTCTAAAAATTATTTTTCTCAACATATGTAATGACTTTGCCAACCACTTTCAATCACATACCCGAACTCTAAAAATGACTTTGCCCAACAATTGTAATGACTTTGCCAACCACTGTTAATCACTTATCCGAACTCTAAAAATGACTTTGCCCAACCACTGTAATTCACTTACTTGACCTCTAAAAATGACTTTTCCCAACAACTGAAATGACTTTGCCAACCACTGTTAATCACTTATCCGACCTCTAAAAATGACTTTGCCCAAAAATTGTAATGACCTTGCCAACCACTGTTAATCACTAATCTGACCTTGAAAAATTATTTTTCTGAACAATTGTAATGACTTTGCCAACCACTTTCAATCACTTACCCGAACTCTAAAAATGACTTTGCCCAACAATTGTAATGACTTTTACAACCACTGTCAATGACTTATCCGACCACAAAAAATGACTTTGCCCAAAAATTGTAATGACTTTGCCAACCACTGTTAATCACTAATTCCAACCTCTAAAAATTATTTTTCTCAACATATGTAATGACTTTGCCAACTACTTTCAATCACTTACCCGAACTCTAAAAATGACTTTGCCCAACAATTGTAATGACTTTGCCAACCACAGTTAATCACTTATCCGAACTCTAAAAATGACTTTTCCCAACAACTGAAATGACTTCGCCAACCACTTTTAATCACTTATCCGACCTCTAAAAATGACTTTGCCCAACAATTAAAATGTTTTTGCCAACCACTGTTAATCACTAATTCCAACCTCTAAAAATTATTTTTCTCAACATATGTAATGACTTTGCCAACTACTTTCAATCACTTACCCGAACTCTAAAAATGACTTTGCCCAACAATTGTAATGACTTTGCCAACCACTGTTTATCACTTATCCGACCTCTAAAAATGACTTTGCCCAACAATTGTAATGACTTTGCCAACCACTGTTAATCACTTATCCGACCTCTAAAAATGACTTTTCCCAACAACTGAAATGACTTTGCCAACCACTGTTAATCACTTATCCGACCCCTAAAAATGACTTTGCCCAATAATTGTAATGACTTTGCCAACCACTGTTAATCACTTATCCGACCTCTAAAAATGACTTTGCCCAATAATTGTAATGACTTTGCCAACCACTGTTAATCACTTATCCGACCTCTAAAAATGACTTTGCACAATAATTGTAATGACTTTACCAACCACTTACAATCACTTACCCGACCTCTAAAAATGACTTTGCCCAACAATTGTAATGACTTTGCCAACCACTGTTAATCACTTATCCGACCGCTAAAAATGACTTTGCCCAACAATAGTAATGACTTTGCCAACCACTGTTAATCACTTATCCGACCTCTAAAAATGACTTTGCCCAACCACTGTAATTCACTTACCCGACATCTAAAAATGACTTTTCCCAACAACTGAAATGACTTTGCCAACCACTGTTAATCACTTATCCGACCCCTAAAAATGACTTTGCCCAAAAATTGTAATGACCTTGCCAACCACTGTTAATCACTAATCCGACCTTGAAAAATTATTTTTCTGAACAATTGTAATGACTTTGCCAACCACTTTCAATCACTTACCCGAACTCTAAAAATGACTTTGCCCGACAATTGTAATGACTTTTACAACCACTGTCAATGACTTATCCGACCACAAAAAATGACTTTGCCCAAAAATTGTAATGACTTCGCCAACCACTGTTAATCACTAATTCCAACCTCTAAAAATTATTTTTCTCAACATATGTAATGACTTTGCCAACCACTTTCAATCACTTACCCGAACTCTAAAAATGACTTTGCCCAACAATTGTAATGACTTTGCCAACCACTGTTAATCACTTATCCGAACTCTAAAAATGACTTTTCCCAACAACTGAAATGACTTTGCCAACCACTGTTAATCACTTATCCGACCTCTAAAAATGACTTTGCCCAAAAATTCTAATGACTTTGCCAACTACTATTAATCACTTATCCGACCTCTAAAAATGACTTTGCCCAACAATTGTAATGACTTTGCCAACCACTGTTTATCACTCATCCGACCTTTAAAAATGACTTTGCCCAACAATTGTAATCACTTTGCCAACCACTGTTAATCACTTATCCTACCGCTAAAATGACTTTTCCCAACAACTAAAATGACTTTGCCCAACAATTGTAATGACTTTGCCAACCACTGATAATCACTTATCCGACCTCTAAAAATGACTTTTGCCAACAACTGAAATGACTTTGCCAACCACTGTTAATCACTTATCCGACCTCTAAAAATGACTTTGCTCAATAATTGTAATGACTTTGCCAACCACTGTTAATCACTTATCCGAACTCTAAAAAAGACTTTGCCCAACAATTGCAATGACTTTTCCAACCACTCTCAATCACTTATCCGACCTCTAAAAATGACTTTGCCCAAAAATTGTAATGACTTTTCCAACCACTGTTAATCACTTATCCGATCTCTAGAAATGACTTTGCCCATAAATTGAAATGACTTTGCCAACCACTGTTAATCACTTATCCGATCTCTAGAAATGACTTTGCCCATAAATTGTAATGACCTTGCCAACCACTGTTAATCACTAATCCGACCTTGAAAAATTATTTTTCTGAACAATTGTAATGACTTTGCCAACCACTTTCAATCACTTACCCGAACTCTAAAAATGATTTTGCCCAACAATTGTAATGACTTTTACAACCACTGTCAATGACTTATCCGACCACAAAAATGACTTTGCCCATCAATTGTAATGACTTTGCCAACCACTGTTAATCACTAATTCCAACCTCTAAAAATTATTTTTCTCAACATATGTAATGACTTTGCCAACCACTTTCAATCACTTACCCGAACTCTAAAAATGACTTTGCCCAACAATTGTAATGACTTTGCCAACCACTGTTAATCACTTATCCGAACTCTAAAAATGACTTGGCCCAACCACTGTAATTCACTTACTTGACCTCTAAAAATGACTTTTCCCAACAACTGAAATGACTTTGCCAACCACTGTTAATCACTTATCCGACCTCTAAAATGACTTTGCCCAAAAATTGTAATGACCTTGCCAACCACTGTTAATCACTAATCTGACCTTGAAAAATTATTTTTCTGAACAATTGTAATGACTTTGCCAACCACTTTCAATCACTTACCCGAACTCTAAAAATGACTTTGCCCAACAATTGTAATGACTTTTACAACCACTGTCAATGACTTATCCGACCACAAAAAATGACTTTGCCCAAAAATTGTAATGACTTTGCCAACCACTGTTAATCACTAATTCCAACCTCTAAAAATTATTTTTCTCAACATATGTAATGACTTTGCCAACTACTTTCAATCACTTACCCGAACTCTAAAAATGACTTTGCCCAACAATTGTAATGACTTTGCCAACCACAGTTAATCACTTATCCGAACTCTAAAAATGACTTTTCCCAACAACTGAAATGACTTCGCCAACCACTTTTAATCACTTATCCGACCTCTAAAAATGACTTTGCCCAACAATTAAAATGTTTTTGCCAACCACTGTTAATCACTTACCCGACCTCTAAAAATGACTTTTCCCAACAACTGAAATGACTTTGCCAACCACTGTTTATCACTTATCCGACCTCTAAAAATGACTTTGCCCAACAATTGTAATGACTTTGCCAACCACTGTTAATCACTTATCCGACCTCTAAAAATGACTTTTCCCAACAACTGAAATGACTTTGCCAACCACTGTTAATCACTTATCCGACCTCTAAAAATGACTTTGCCCAATAATTGTAATGACTTTGCCAACCACTGTTAATCACTTATCCGAACTCTAAAAAAGACTTTGCCCAACAATTGCAATGACTTTTCCAACCACTGTCAATCACTTATCCGACCGCTAAAAATGACTTTGCCCAACAATTGTAATGACTTTGCCAACCACTGTTAATCACTTATCCGACCGCTAAAAATGACTTTGCCCAACAATAGTAATGACTTTGCCAACCACTGTTAATCACTTATCCGACCTCTAAAAATGACTTTGCCCAACCACTGTAATTCACTTACCCGACATCTAAAAATGACTTTTCCCAACAACTGAAATGACTTTGCCAACCACTGTTAATCACTTATCCGACCTCTAAAAATGACTTTGCCCAAAAATTGTAATGACCTTGCCAACCACTGTTAATCACTAATCCGACCTTGAAAAATTATTTTTCTGAACAATTGTAATGACTTTGCCAACCACTTTCAATCACTTACCCGAACTCTAAAAATGACTTTGCCCAACAATTGTAATGACTTTTAGAACCACTGTCAATGACTTATCCGACCACAAAAATGACTTTGCCCAAAAATTGTAATGACTTCGCCAACCACTGTTAATCACTAATTCCAACCTCTAAAAATTATTTTTCTCAACATATGTAATGACTTTGCCAACCACTTTCAATCACTTACCCGAACTCTAAAAATGACTTTGCCCAACAATTGTAATGACTTTGCCAACCACTGTTAATCACTTATCCGAACTCTAAAAATGACTTTTCCCAACAACTGAAATGACTTCGCCAACCACTTTTAATCACTTATCCGACCTCTAAAAATGACTTTGCCCAACAATTAAAATGTTTTTGCCAACCACTGTTAATCACTTACCCGACCTCTAAAAATGACTTTGCCCAACAATTGTAATGACTTTGCCAACCACTGTTAATTACTTATCCGACCTCTAAAAATGACTTTTGCCAACAACTGAAATGACTTTGCCAACCACTGTTAATCACTTATCCGACCTCTAAAAATGACTTTGCCCAATAATTGTAATGACTTTACCAACCACTGTTAATCACTTATCCGAACTCTAAAAAAGACTTTGCCCAACAATTGCAATGACTTTTCCAACCACTCTCAATCACTTATCCGACCTCTAAAAATTACTTTGCCCAAAAATTGTAATGACTTTTCCAACCACTGTTAATCACTTATCCGATCTCTAGAAATGACTTTGCCCATCAATTGAAATGACTTTGCCAACCACTGTTAATCACTTATCCGACCTTTAAAAATGACTTTGCCCAACAATTGTAATCACTTTGCCAACCACTGTTAATCACTTACCCGACCTCTAAAAATGACTTTTCCCAACAACTGAAATGACTTTGCCAACCACTGTTAATCACTTATCCGACCTCTAAAAATGACTTTGCGCAAAAATTCTAATGACTTTGCCAACTACTATTAATCACTTATCCGACCTCTTAAAATGACTTTGCCCAACAATTGTAATGACTTTGCCAACCACTGTTTATCACTCATCCGACCTTTAAAAATGACTTTGCCCAACAATTGTAATCACTTTGCCAACCACTGTTAATCACTTATCCTACCGCTAAAAATGACTTTTCCCAACAACTAAAATGACTTTGCCCAACAATTGTAATGACTTTGCCAACCACTGTTAATCACTTATCCGACCTCTAAAAATGACTTTTCCCAACAACTGAAATGACTTTGCCAACCACTGTTTATCACTTATCCGACCTCTAAAAATGACTTTGCCCAATAATTGTAATGACTTTGCCAACCACTGTTAATCACTTATCCGAACTCTAAAAAAGACTTTGCCCAACAATTGCAATGACTTTTCCAACCACTCTCAATCACTTATCCGACCTCTAAAAATGACTTTGCCCAAAAATTGTAATGACTTTTCCAACCACTGTTAATCACTTATCCGATCTCTAGAAATGACTTTGCCCATAAATTGAAATGACTTTGCCAACCACTGTTAATCACCTATCCGACCTTTAAAAATGACTTTGCCCAACAATTGTAATCACTTTGCCAACCACTGTTAATCACTTACCCGACCTCTAAAAATGACTTTTCCCAACAACTGAAATGACTTTGCCAACCACTGTTAATCACTTATCCGACCTCTAAAAATGACTTTGCCCAAAAATTCTAATGACTTTGCCAACTACTGTTAATCACTTATCCGACCTCTAAAAAATGACTTTGCCCAACAATTGTAATGACTTTGCCAACCACTGTTTATCACTTATCCGACCTTTAAAAATGACTTTGCCCAACAATTGTAATCACTTTGCCAACCACTGTTAATCACTTATCCGAACTCTAAAAAAGACTTTGCCCAACAATTGCAATGACTTTTCCAACCACTCTCAATCACTTATCCGACCTCTAAAAATGACTTTGCCCAAAAATTGTAATGACTTTTCCAACCACTGTTAATCACTTATCCGATCTCTAGAAATGACTTTGCCCATAAATTGAAATGACTTTGCCAACCACTGTTAATCACCTATCCGACCTTTAAAAATGACTTTGCCCAACAATTGTAATCACTTTGCCAACCACTGTTAATCACTTACCCGACCTCTAAAAATGACTTTTTCCAACAACTGAAATGACTTTGCCAACCACTGTTAATCACTTATCCGACCTCTAAAAATGACTTTGCCCAAAAATTCTAATGACTTTGCCAACTACTGTTAATCACTTATCCGACCTCTAAAAAATGACTTTGCCCAACAATTGTAATGACTTTGCCAACCACTGTTTATCACTTATCCGACCTCTAAAAATGACTTTGCCCAATAATTGTAATGACTTTGCCAACCACTGTTAATCACTTATCCGAACTCTAAAAAAGACTTTGCCCAACAATTGCAATGACTTTTCCAACCACTCTCAATCACTTATCCGACCTCTAAAAATGACTTTTCCCAACAACTAAAATGACTTTGCCAACCACTTTTAATCACTTATCCGAGCTCTAAAAAAGACTTAGCCCAACAATTAAAATGTTTTTGCCAACCACTGTTAATCACTTATCCTACCGCTAAAAATGACTTTTCCCAACAACTAAAATGACTTTGCCCAACAATTGTAATGACTTTGCCAACCACTGTTAATCACTTATCCGACCTCTAAAAATGACTTTTGCCAACAACTGAAATGACCTTGCCAACCACTGTTAATCACTTATCCGACCTCTAAAAATGACTTTGCCCAATAATTGGAATGACTTTGCCAACCACTGTTAATCACTTATCCGACCTCTAAAAATGACTTTGCCCAATAATTGTAATGACTTTGCCAACCACTGTTAATCACTTATCCGAACTCTAAAAAAGACTTTGCCCAACAATTGCAATGACTTTTCCAACCACTCTCAATCACTTATCCGACCTCTAAAAATGACTTTTCCCAACAACTAAAATGACTTTGCCAACCACTTTTAATCACTTATCCGATCTCTAGAAATGACTTTGCCCATAAATTGAAATGACTTTGCCAACCACTGTTAATCACTTATCCGAACTCTAAAAATGACTTTTCCCAACAACTGAAATGACTTTGCCAACCACTTTTAATCACCTATCCGACCTCTAAAAATGACTTTGCCCAACAACTGAAATGACTTTGCCAACCACTGTTAATCACTTATCCGACCTCTAAAAATGACTTTGCCCAAAAATTCTAATGACTTTGCCAACTACTGTTAATCACTTATCCGACCTCTAAAAATGACTTTGCCAACCACTGTTTATCACTTATGCGACCTTTTAAAATGACTTTGCCCAACAATTGTAATCACTTTGCCAACCACTGTTAATCACTTATCCTCCCGCTAAAAATGACTTTTCCCAACAACTAAAATGACTTTGCCAACCACTTTTAATCACTTATCCGACCTCTAAAAAAGACTTTGCCCAACAATTAAAATGTTTTTGCCAACCACTGTTAATCACTTACCCGACCTCTAAAAATGACTTTGCCCAACAATTGTAATGACTTTGCCAACCACTGTTAATCACTTATCCGACCTCTAGAAATGACTTTGCCCATCAATTGTAATGACTTTGCCAACCACTTTCATTCACTTCCCCTACCTCTAAAAGTGACTTTGCCCAACAATTGTAATGACTTTGCCAACCACTGTTAATCACTAATCCGACCTCTAAAAATTATTTTCCTCAACAATTGGAATGACTTTGCCAACCACTTTCAATCACTTAACCGAACTCTAAAAATGACTTTGCCCAACAATAATAATGACTTTTCCAACCACTGTCAATCACTTATCCGACCTCTAAAAATGACTTTGCCCAAAAATTGTAATGACTTTGCCAACCACTGTTAATCACTTATCCGACCTCTAGAAATGACTTTGCCCATCAATTGTAATGACTTTGCCAACCACTTTCATTCACTTCCCCTACCTCTAAAAGTGACTTTGCCCAACAATTGTAATGACTTTGCCAACCACTGTTAATCACTTATCCGAACTCTAAAAATGACTTTTCCCAACAACTGAAATGACTTTGCCAACCACTTTTAATCACTTATCCGACCTCTAAAAAAGACTTTGCCCAACAATTAAAATGTTCTTGCCAACCACTGTTAATCACTTACCCGACCTCTAAAAATGACTTTGCCCAACAATTGTAATGACTTTGCCAACCACTGTTAATCACTTATCCGACCTCTAGAAATGACTCTGCCCATCAATTGTAATGACTTTGCCAACCACTTTCATTAGCTTACCCTACCTCTAAAAGTGACTTTGCCCAACAATTGTAATGACTTTGCCAACCACTGTTAATCACTAATCCGACCTCTAAAAATTATTTTCCTCAACAATTGCAATGACTTTGCCAACCACTTTCAATCACTTACCCGAACTATAAAAATGACTTTGCCCAGCAATTGTAATGACTTTGCCAACCACTGTTAATCACTTATCCGACCTCTAAAAATGACTTTGCCCAACAATTAAAATGTTTTTGCCAACCACTGTAAATCACTTATCCGACCTCAAAAAATGACTTTGCCCAACAATTGTAATGACTTTGCCAACCACTGTTAATCACTTATCCGACCTCTAAAAATGACTTTTCCCAACAACTGAAATGACTTTGCCAACCACTGTAAATCACTTATCCGACCTCTAAAAATGACTTTGCCCAATAATTGTAATGACTTTGCCAACCACTGTTAATCACTTATCCGAACTCTAAAAAGACTTTGCCCAACAATTGCAATGACTTTTCCAACCACTCTCAATCACTTATCCGACCTCTAAAAATGACTTTGCCCAACAACTAAAATGACTTTGCCAACCACTTTTAATCACTTATCCGACCTCTAAAAAAGACTTTGCCCAACAATTAAAATGTTTTTGCCAACCACTGTTAATCACTTACCCAACCTCTAAAAATGACTTTGCCCAACAATTGTAATGACTTTGCCAACCACTGTTAATCACTTATCCGACCTCTAGAAATGACTTTGCCCATCAATTGTAATGACTTTGCCAACCACTTTCATTCACTTACCCTACCTCTAAAAGTGACTTTGCCCAACAATTGTAATGACTTTGCCAACCACTGTTAATCACTAATCCGACCTCTAAAAATGACTTTGCCCAACAATTGTAATGACTTTGCCAACCACTGTTAATCACTTATCCGACCTCTAAAAATTATTTTCCTCAACAATTGCAATGACTTTTCCAACCACTGTTAATCACTTATCCGATCTCTAGAAATGACTTTGCCCATTAATTGAAATGACTTTGCCAACCACTTTCAATCACTTACCCGACCTCTAAAAATGACTTTTCCCAACAACTGAAATGACTTTGCCAACCACTGTTAATCACTTATCCGACCTCTAAAAATGACTTTGCCCAAAAATTCTAATGACTTTGCCAACTACTGTTAATCACTTATCCGACCTCTTAAAATGACTTTGCCCAATAATTGTAATGACTTTACCAACCACTGTTAATCACTTATCCGAACTCTAAAAAAGACTTTGCCCAACAATTGCAATGACTTTTCCAACCACTCTCAATCACTTATCCGACCTCTAAAAATTACTTTGCCCAAAAATTGTAATGACTTTTCCAACCACTGTTAATCACTTATCCGATCTCTAGAAATGACTTTGCCCATCAATTGAAATGACTTTGCCAACCACTGTTAATCACTTATCCGACCTTTAAAATGACTTTGCCCAACAATTGTAATCACTTTGCCAACCACTGTTAATCACTTACCCGACCTCTAAAAATGACTTATCCCAACAACTGAAATGACTTTGCCAACCACTGTTAATCACTTATCCGACCTCTAAAAATGACTTTGCGCAAAAATTCTAATGACTTTGCCAACTACTATTAATCACTTATCCGACCTCTTAAAATGACTTTGCCCAACAATTGTAATGACTTTGCCAACCACTGTTTATCACTCATCCGACCTTTAAAAATGACTTTGCCCAACAATTGTAATCACTTTGCCAACCACTGTTAATCACTTATCCTACCGCTAAAAATGACTTTTCCCAACAACTAAAATGACTTTGCCCAACAATTGTAATGACTTTGCCAACCACTGTTAATCACTTATCCGACCTCTAAAAATGACTTTTCCCAACAACTGAAATGACTTTGCCAACCACTGTTTATCACTTATCCGACCTCTAAAAATGACTTTGCCCAATAATTGTAATGACTTTGCCAACCACTGTTAATCTCTTATCCGAACTCTAAAAAAGACTTTGCCCAACAATTGCAATGACTTTTCCAACCACTCTCAATCACTTATCCGACCTCTAAAAATGACTTTGCCCAAAAATTGTAATGACTTTTCCAACCACTGTTAATCACTTATCCGATCTCTAGAAATGACTTTGCCCATAAATTGAAATGACTTTGCCAACCACTGTTAATCACCTATCCGACCTTTAAAAATGACTTTGCCCAACAATTGTAATCACTTTGCCAACCACTGTTAATCACTTACCCGACCTCTAAAAATGACTTTTCCCAACAACTGAAATGACTTTGCCAACCACTGTTAATCACTTATCCGACCTCTAAAAATGACTTTGCCCAAAAATTCTAATGACTTTGCCAACTACTGTTAATCACTTATCCGACCTCTAAAAAATGACTTTGCCCAACAATTGTAATGACTTTGCCAACCACTGTTTATCACTTATCCGACCTTTAAAAATGACTTTGCCCAACAATTGTAATCACTTTGCCAACCACTGTTAATCACTTATCCTACCGCTAAAAATGACTTTTCCCAACAACTAAAATGACTTTGCCAACCACTTTTAATCACTTATCCGAGCTCTAAAAAAGACTTAGCCCAACAATTAAAATGTTTTTGCCAACCACTGTTAATCACTTATCCTACCGCTAAAAATGACTTTTCCCAACAACTAAAATGACTTTGCCCAACAATTGTAATGACTTTGCCAACCACTGTTAATCACTTATCCGACCTCTAAAAATGACTTTTGCCAACAACTGAAATGACCTTGCCAACCACTGTTAATCACTTATCCGACCTCTAAAAATGACTTTGCCCAATAATTGTAATGACTTTGCCAACCACTGTTAATCACTTATCCGACCTCTAAAAATGACTTTGCCCAATAATTGTAATGACTTTGCCAACCACTGTTAATCACTTATCCGAACTCTAAAAAAGACTTTGCCCAACAATTGCAATGACTTTTCCAACCACTCTCAATCACTTATCCGACCTCTAAAAATGACTTTGCCCAAAAATTGTAATGACTTTTCCAACCACTGTTAATCACTTATCCGATCTCTAGAAATGACTTTGCCCATAAATTGAAATGACTTTGCCAACCACTGTTAATCACTTATCCGAACTCTAAAAATGACTTTTCCCAACAACTGAAATGACTTTGCCAACCACTTTTAATCACCTATCCGACCTCTAAAAATGACTTTGCCCAACAACTGAAATGACTTTGCCAACCACTGTTAATCACTTATCCGACCTCTAAAAATGACTTTGCCCAAAATTCTAATGACTTTGCCAACTACTGTTAATCACTTATCCGACCTCTAAAAATGACTTTGCCAACCACTGTTTATCACTTATGCGACCTTTTAAAATGACTTTGCCCAACAATTGTAATCACTTTGCCAACCACTGTTAATCACTTATCCTCCCGCTAAAAATGACATTTCTCAACAACTAAAATGACTTTGCCAACCACTTTTAATCACTTATCCGACCTCTAAAAAAGACTTTGCCCAACAATTAAAATGTTTTTGCCAACCACTGTTAATCACTTACCCGACCTCTAAAAATGACTTTGCCCAACAATTGTAATGACTTTGCCAACCACTGTTAATCACTTATCCGACCTCTAGAAATGACTTTGCCCATCAATTGTAATGACTTTGCCAACCACTTTCATTCACTTCCCCTACCTCTAAAAGTGACTTTGCCCAACAATAATAATGACTTTTCCAACCACTGTCAATCACTTATCCGACCTCTAAAAATGACTTTTCCCAACAACTGAAATGACTTTGCCAACCACTTTTAATCACTTATCCGACCTCTAAAAAAGACTTTGCCCAACAATTAAAATGTTCTTGCCAACCACTGTTAATCACTTACCCGACCTCTAAAAATGACTTTGCCCAACAATTGTAATGACTTTGCCAACCACTGTTAATCACTTATCCGACCTCTAGAAATGACTCTGCCCATCAATTGTAATGACTTTGCCAACCACTTTCATTAGCTTACCCTACCTCTAAAAGTGACTTTGCCCAACAATTGTAATGACTTTGCCAACCACTGTTAATCACTAATCCGACCTCTAAAAATTATTTTCCTCAACAATTGCAATGACTTTGCCAACCACTTTCAATCACTTACCCGAACTCTAAAAATGACTTTGCCCAGCAATTGTAATGACCTTGCCAACCACTGTTAATCACTTATCCGACCTCTAAAAATGACTTTGCCCAACAATTAAAATGTTTTTGCCAACCACTGTAAATCACTTATCCGACCTCAAAAAATGACTTTGCCCAACAATTGTAATGACTTTGCCAACCACTGTTAATCACTTATCCGACCTCTAAAAATGACTTTTCCCAACAACTGAAATGACTTTGCCAACCACTGTAAATCACTTATCCGACCTCTAAAATGACTTTGCCCAATAATTGTAATGACTTTGCCAACCACTGTTAATCACTTATCCGAACTCTAAAAAAGACTTTGCCCAACAATTGCAATGACTTTTCCAACCACTCTCAATCACTTATCCGACCTCTAAAAATGACTTTGCCCAACAACTAAAATGACTTTGCCAACCACTTTTAATCACTTATCCGACCTCTAAAAAAGACTTTGCCCAACAATTAAAATGTTTTTGCCAACCACTGTTAATCACTTACCCGACCTCTAAAAATGACTTTGCCCAACAATTGTAATGACTTTGCCAACCACTGTTAATCACTTATCCGACCTCTAGAAATGACTTTGCCCATCAATTGTAATGACTTTGCCAACCACTTTCATTCACTTACCCTACCTCTAAAAGTGACTTTGCCCAACAATTGTAATGACTTTGCCAACCACTGTTAATCACTAATCCGACCTCTAAAAATGACTTTGCCCAACAATTGTAATGACTTTGCCAACCACTGTTAATCACTTATCCGACCTCTAAAAATTATTTTCCTCAACAATTGCAATGACTTTTCCAACCACTGTTAATCACTTATCCGATCTCTAGAAATGACTTTGCCAATTAATTGAAATGACTTTGCCAACCACTTTCAATCACTTACCCGACCTCTAAAAATGACTTTTCCCAACAACTGAAATGACTTTGCCAACCACTGTTAATCACTTATCCGACCTCTAAAAATGACTTTGCCCAAAAATTCTAATGACTTTGCCAACTACTGTTAATCACTTATCCGACCTCTAAAAATGACTTTGCCCAACAATTGTAATGACTTTGCCAACCACTTTTTATCACTTATCCGACCTTTAAAAATGACTTTGCCCAACAATTGTAATCACTTTGCCAACCACTGTTAATCACTTATCCGACCGCTAAAAATGACTTTTCCCAACAACTGAAATGACTTTGCCAACCACTTTTAATCACTTATCCGACCTCTAAAAAAGACTTTGCCCAACAATTAAAATGTTTTTGCCAACCACTGTTAATCACTTACCCGACCTCTAAAAATGACTTTGCCCAACAATTGTAATGACTTTGCCAACCACTGTTAATCACTTATCCGACCTCTAGAAATGACTTTGCCCATCAATTGTAATGACTTTGCCAACCACTTTCATTCACTTACCCTACCTCTAAAAGTGACTTTGCCCAACAATTGTAATGACTTTGCCAACCACTGTTAATCACTAATCCGACCTCTAAAAATTATTTTCCTCAACAATTGCAATGACTTTGCCAACCACTTTCAATCACTTACCCGAACTCTAAAAATGACTTTGCCCAACAATTGTAATGACTTTGCCAACCACTGTTAATCACTTATCCGAACTCTAAGAATGACTTTTCCCAACAACTGAAATGACTTTGCCAACCACTTTTAATCACTTATCCGACCTCTAAAAATGACTTTGCCCAACAACTGAAATGACTTTGCCAACCACTGTTAATCACTTATCCGACCTCTAAAAATGACTTTGCCCAATAATTGTAATGACTTTGCCAACCACTGTTAATCACTTATCCGAGCTCTAAAAATGACTTTGCCAAACAATTGTAATGACTTTTCCAACCACTGTCAATCACTTATCCAACCTCTAAAAATGACTTTGCCCAAAAATTGTAATGACTTTGCCCAAAAATTGTAATGACTTTGCCAACCACTGTTAATCACTTATCCGATCTCTAGAAATGACTTTGCCCATCAATTGAAATGACTTTGCCAACCACTTTCAATCACTTACCCGACCTCTAAAAATGACTTTGCCCAACAATTGTAATGACTTTGCCAACCACTGTTTATCACTTATCCGACCTTTAAAAATGACTTTGCCCAACAATTGTAATGACTTTGCCAACCACTGTAAATCACTTATCTGACCGCTAAAAATGACTTTGCCCAACAATAGTAATGACTTTGCCAATCACTGTTAATCACTTATCCGACCTCTTAAAATGACTTTGCCCAACCACTGTAATTCACTTACCCGACCTCTAAAAATGACTTTTCCCAACAACTGAAATGACTTTGCCAACCACTGTTAATCACTTATCCGACCTCTAAAAATGACTTTGCCCAAAAATTCTAATGACTTTGCCAACCACTGTAAATCACTAATCCGACCTCTAAAAATTATTTTTCTCAACATATGTAATGACTTTGCCAACCACTTTCAATCACTTACCCGAACTCTAAAAATGACTTTGCCCAACAATTGTAATGACTTTGCCAACCACTGTTAATCACTTATCCGAACTCTAAAAATGACTTTTCTCAACAACTGAAATGACTTTGCCAACCACTGTTAATCACTTATCCGACCGCTAAAAATGACTTTTCCCAACAACTAAAATGACTTTGCCAACCACTTTTAATCACTTATCCGACCTCTAAAAAAGACTTTGCCCAACAATTAAAATGTTTTTGCCAACCACTGTTAATCACTTACCCGACCTCTAAAAATGACTTTGCCCAACAATTGTAATGACTTTGCCAACCACTGTTAATCACTTATCCGACCTCTAAAAATGACTTTGCCCAATAATTGTAATGACTTTGCCAACCACTGTTAATCACTTATCCGAACTCTAAAAAAGACTTTGCCCAACAATTGCAATGACTTTTCCAACTACTGTCAATCACTTATACGACCTCTAAAAATGACTTTGCCCAAAAATTGTAATGACTTTTCCAACCACTGTTAATCACTTATCCGATCTCTAGAAATGACTTTGCCCATCAATTGAAATGACTTTGCCAACCACTTTCAATCAATTACACGACCTCTAAAAATGACTTTGCCTAACAATTGTAATGACTTTTCCAACCACTGTCAATCACTTATCCGACCTCTAAAAATGACTTTGCCCAACAATTGTTATGACTTTGCCAACCACTGTTTATCACTTATCCGACCTTTAAAAATGACTTTGCCCAACAATTGTAATCACTTTGCCAACCACTGTTAATCACTTATCCGACCGCTAAAAATGACTTTTCCCAACAACTAAAATGACTTTGCCAACCACTTTTAATCACTTATCCGACCTCTAAAAAAGACTTTGGCCAACAATTAAAATGTTTTTGCCAACCACTGTTAATCACTTAACCGACCTCTAAAAATAACTTTGACCTACAATTGTAATGACTTTGCCAACCACTGTTAATCAATTATCCGACCTCTAAAAATGACTTTGCCCAACAATTGTAATGACTTTGCCTACCACTGTTAATCACTAATCTAACCTCTATAAATGACTTTGCCCAACAATTGTAATGACTTTGCCAACCACTGTTAATCACTAATCCGACCGCTAAAAATTATTTTCCTCAACAATTGCAATGACTTTGCCAACCACTTTCAATCACTTACCCAAACTCTAAAATGACTTTGCCCAACAATTGTAATGACTTTGCCAACCACTGTTAATCACTTTTCCGAACTCTAAAAATGACTTTTCCCAACAACTGAAATGACTTTGCCAACCACTGTTAATCACTTATCCGACCTCTAAAAATGACTTTGCCCAACAATTAAAATGTTTTTGCCAACCACTGTTAATCACTAATCCGACCTCTAAAAATTATTTTCCTCAACAATTGCAATGACTTTGCCAACCACTTTTAATCACTTATCCGACCTCTAAAAAAGACTTTGGCCAACAATTAAAATGTTTTTGCCAACCACTGTAAATCACTTAACCGACCTCTAAAAATAACTTTGACCTACAATTGTAATGACTTTGCCAACCACTGTTAATCAATTATCCGACCTCTAAAAATGACTTTGCCCAACAATTGTAATGACTTTGCCTACCACTGTTAATCACTAATCTAACCTCTATAAATGACTTTGCCCAACAATTGTAATGACTTTGCCAACCACTGTTAATCACTAATCCGACCTCTAAAAATTATTTTCCTCAACAATTGCAATGACTTTGCCAACCACTTTCAATCACTTACCCAAACTCTAAAAATGACTTTGCCCAACAATTGTAATGACTTTGCCAACCACTGTTAATCACTTTTCCGAACTCTAAAAATGACTTTTCCCAACAACTGAAATGACTTTGCCAACCACTGTTAATCACTTATCCGACCTCTAAAAATGACTTTGCCCAACAATTAAAATGTTTTTGCCAACCACTGTTAATCACTAATCCGACCTCTAAAAATTATTTTCCTCAACAATTGCAATGACTTTGCCAACCACTTTCAATCACTTACCCAAACTCTAAAAATGACTTTGCCCAACAATTGTAATGACTTTGCCAACCACTGTTAATCACTTATCCGAACTCTAAAAATGACTTTTCTCAACAACTGAAATGACTTTGCCAACCCCTTTAATCACTAATCCGACCTCTAAAAATGACTTTGCCCAACAATTAAAATGTTTTTGCCAACCACTGTTAATCACTTACCCGACCTCTAAAAATGACTTTGCCCAACAATTGTAATGACTTTGCCAACCACTGTTAATCACTTATCCGAACTCTAAAAAAGACTTTGCCCAACAATTGCAATGACTTTTCCAACCACTTTCAATCAATTACACGACCTCTAAAAATGACTTTGCCTAACAATTGTAATGACTTTTCCAACCACTGTCAATCACTTACCCAAACTCTAAAAATGACTTTGCCCAACAATTGTAATGACTTTGCCAACCACTGTTAATCACTTTTCCGAACTATAAAAATGACTTTTCCCAACATTTGAAATGACTTTGCCAACCACTGTTAATCACTTATCCGACCTCTAAAAATGACTTTGCCCAACAATTAAAATGTTTTTGCCAACCACTGTTAATCACTAATCCGACCTCTAAAAATTATTTTCCTCAACAATTGCAATGACTTTGCCAACCACTTTCAATCACTTACCCGAACTCTAAAAATGACTTTGCCCAACAATTGTAATGACTTTGCCAACCACTGTTAATCACTTATCCGAACTCTAAAAATGACTTTTCTCAACAACTGAAATGACTTTGCCAACCACTTTTAATCACTAATCCGACCTCTAAAAATGCATTTGCCCAACAATTAAAATGTTTTTGCCAACCACTGTTAATCACTTACCCGACCTCTAAAAATGACTTTGCCCGACAATTGTAATGACTTTGCCAACCACTGTTAATCACTTATCCGAACTCTAAAAAAGACTTTGCCCAATAATTGTAATGACTTTGCCAACCACTGTTAATCACTTATCCGAACTCTAAAAAAGACTTTGCCCAACAATTGCAATGACTTTTCCAACCACTTTCAATCAATTACACGACCTCTAAAAATGACTTTGCCTAACAATTGTAATGACTTTTCCAACCACTGTCAATCACTTATCCGACCTCTAAAAATGACTTTGCCCAACAATTGTAATGACTTTGCAAACCACTGTTTATCACTTATCCGACCTTTAAAAATGACTTTGCCCAACAATTGTAATCACTTTGCCAACCACTTTCATTCACTTACCCTACCTCTAAAAGTGACTTTGCCCAACAATTGTAATGACTTTGCCAACCACTGTTAATCACTAATCCGACCTCTAAAAATTATTTTCCTCAACAATTGCAATGACTTTGCCAACCACTTTCAATCACTTACCCAAACTCTAAAAATGACTTTGCCCAACAATTGTAATGACTTTGCCAACCACTGTTAATCACTTTTCCGAACTCTAAAAATGACTTTTCCCAACAACTGAAATGACTTTGCCAACCACTGTTAATCACTTATCCGACCTCTAAAAATGACTTTGCCCAACAATTAAAATGTTTTTGCCAACCACTGTTAATCACTAATCCGACCTCTAAAAATTATTTTCCTCAACAATTGCAATGACTTTGCCAACCACTTTCAATCACTTACCCAAACTCTAAAAATGACTTTGCCCAACAATTGTAATGACTTTGCCAACCACTGTTAATCACTTATCCGAACTCTAAAAATGACTTTTCTCAACAACTGAAATGACTTTGCCAACCACTTTTAATCACTAATCCGACCTCTAAAAATGACTTTGCCCAACAATTAAAATGTTTTTGCCAACCACTGTTAATCACTTACCCGACCTCTAAAAATGACTTTGCCCAACAATTGTAATGACTTTGCCAACCACTGTTAATCACTTATCCGACCTCTAAAAATGACTTTGCCCAATAATTGTAATGACTTTGCCAACCACTGTTAATCACTTATCCGAACTCTAAAAAAGACTTTGCCCAATAATTGTAATGACTTTGCCAACCACTGTTAATCACTTATCCGAACTCTAAAAAAGACTTTGCCCAACAATTGCAATGACTTTTCCAACCACTTTCAATCAATTACACGACCTCTAAAAATGACTTTGCCTAACAATTGTAATGACTTTTCCAACCACTGTCAATCACTTATCCGACCTCTAAAAATGACTTTGCCCAACAATTGTAATGACTTTGCCAACCACTGTTAATCACTTTTCCGAACTCTAAAAATGACTTTTCCCAACAACTGAAATGACTTTGCCAACCACTGTTAATCACTTATCCGACCTCTAAAAATGACTTTGCCCAACAATTAAAATGTTTTTGCCAACCACTGTTAATCACTAATCCGACCTCTAAAAATTATTTTCCTCAACAATTGCAATGACTTTGCCAACCACTTTCAATCACTTACCCGAACTCTAAAAATGACTTTGCCCAACAATTGTAATGACTTTGCCAACCACTGTTAATCACTTATCCGAACTCTAAAAATGACTTTTCTCAACAACTGAAATGACTTTGCCAACCACTTTTAATCACTAATCCGACCTCTAAAAATGACTTTGCCCAACAATTAAAATGTTTTTGCCAACCACTGTTAATCACTTACCCGACCTCTAAAAATGACTTTGCCCAACAATTGTAATGACTTTGCCAACCACTGTTAATCACTTATCCGAACTCTAAAAAAGACTTTGCCCAATAATTGTAATGACTTTGCCAACCACTGTTAATCACTTATCCGAACTCTAAAAAAGACTTTGCCCAATAATTGTAATGACTTTGCCAACCACTGTTAATCACTTATCCGAACTCTAAAAAAGACTTTGCCCAACAATTGCAATGACTTTTCCAACCACTTTCAATCAATTACACGACCTCTAAAAATGACTTTGCCTAACAATTGTAATGACTTTTCCAACCACTGTCAATCACTTATCCGACCTCTAAAAATGACTTTGCCCAACAATTGTAATGACTTTGCCAACCACTGTTAATCACTTTTCCGAACTCTAAAAATGACTTTTCCCAACAACTGAAATGACTTTGCCAACCACTGTTAATCACTAATCCGACCTCTAAAAATTATTTTCCTCAACAATTGCAATGACTTTGCCAACCACTTTCAATCACTTACCCAAACTCTAAAAATGACTTTGCCCAACAATTGTAATGACTTTGCCAACCACTGTTAATCACTTTTCCGAACTCTAAAAATGACTTTTCCCAACAACTGAAATGACTTTGCCAACCACTGTTAATCACTTATCCGACCTCTAAAAATGACTTTGCCCAACAATTAAAATGTTTTTGCCAACCACTGTTAATCACTAATCCGACCTCTAAAAATTATTTTCCTCAACAATTGCAATGACTTTGCCAACCACTTTCAATCACTTACCCAAACTCTAAAAATGACTTTGCCCAACAATTGTAATGACTTTGCCAACCACTGTTAATCACTTATCCGAACTCTAAAAATGACTTTTCTCAACAACTGAAATGACTTTGCCAACCACTTTTAATCACTAATCCGACCTCTAAAAATGACTTTGCCCAACAATTAAAATGTTTTTGCCAACCACTGTTAATCACTTACCCGACCTCTAAAAATGACTTTGCCCAACAATTGTAATGACTTTGCCAACCACTGTTAATCACTTATCCGACCTCTAAAAATGACTTTGCCCAATAATTGTAATGACTTTGCAAACCACTGTTAATCACTTATCCGAACTCTAAAAAAGACTTTGCCCAATAATTGTAATGACTTTGCCAACCACTGTTAATCACTTATCCGAACTCTAAAAAAGACTTTGCCCAACAATTGCAATGACTTTTCCAACCACTTTCAATCAATTACACGACCTCTAAAAATGACTTTGCCTAACAATTGTAATGACTTTTCCAACCACTGTCAATCACTTATCCGACCCCTAAAAATGACTTTGCCCAACAATTGTAATGACTTTGCCAACCACTGTTTATCACTTATCCGACCTTTAAAAATGACTTTGCCCAACAATTGTAATCACTTTGCCAACCACTGTTAATCACTTATCCGACCGCTAAAAATGACTTTTCCCAACAACTAAAATGACTTTGCCAACCACTTTTAATCACTTATCCGACCTCTAAAAAAGACTTTGCCCAACAATTAAAATGTTTTTGCCAACCACTGTTAATCACTTACCCGACCTCTAAAAATGACTTTGCCCAACAATTGTA
Source organism: Brachionus asplanchnoidis (assembly GCA_025491095.1). Classification (NCBI taxonomy): domain Eukaryota; kingdom Metazoa; phylum Rotifera; class Eurotatoria; order Ploima; family Brachionidae; genus Brachionus; species Brachionus asplanchnoidis. Next base: position 194,076 of record JAILYF010000091.1, on the reverse strand, counting down.
ATGACTTTGCCAACCACTGTTAATCACTTATCCGACCTCTAGAAATGACTTTGCCTATCAATTGTAATGACTTTGCCAACCACTTTCATTCACTTACCCTACCTCTTAAAGTGACTTTGCCCAACAATTGTAATGACTTTGCCAACCACTTTCAATCAATTACACGACCTCTAAAAATGACTTTGCCTAACAATTGTAATGACTTTTCCAACCACTGTCAATCACTTATCCGACCTTTAAAAATGACTTTGCCCAACAATTGTAATCACTTTGCCAACCACTGTTAATCACTTATCCGACCGCTAAAAATGACTTTTCCCAACAACTAAAATGACTTTGCCAACCACTTTTAATCACTTATCCGACCTCTAAAAATGACTTTGCCCAACAATTGTAATGACTTTGCCTACCACTGTTTATCACTTATCCGACCTTTAAAAATGACTTTGCCCAACAATTGTAATCACTTTGCCAACCACTGTTAATCACTTATCCGACCGCTAAAAATGACTTTTCCCAACAACTAAAATGACTTTGCCAACCACTTTTAATCACTTATCCGACCTCTAAAAATGACTTTGCCCAACAATTGTAATGACTTTGCCAACCACTGTTAATCACTTATCCGACCTCTAGAAATGACTTTGCCTATCAATTGTAATGACTTTGCCAACCACTTTCATTCACTTACCCTACCTCTTAAAGTGACTTTGCCCAACAATTGTAATGACTTTGCCAACCACTTTCAATCAATTACACGACCTCTAAAAATGACTTTGCCTAACAATTGTAATGACTTTTCCAACCACTGTCAATCACTTATCCGACCTTTAAAAATGACTTTGCCCAACAATTGTAATGACTTTGCCAACCACTGTTAATCACTTTTCCGAACTCTAAAAATGACTTTTCCCAACAACTGAAATGACTTTGCCAACCACTGTTAATCACTTATCCGACCTCTAAAAATGACTTTGCCCAATAATTGTAATGACTTTGCCAACCACTGTTAATCACTTATCCGAACTCTAAAAAAGACTTTGCCCAACAATTGCAATGACTTTTCCAACCACTGTCAATCACTTATCCGACCTCTAAAAATGACTTTGCCCAAAAATTGTAATGACTTTTCCAACCACTGTTAATCACTTATCCGATCTCTAGAAATGACTTTGCCCATCAATTGAAATGACTTTGCCAACCACTTTCAATCACTTTCACGACCTCTAAAAATGACTTTGCCTAACAATTGTAATGACTTTTCCAACCACTGTCAATCACTTATCCGACCTCTAAAAATGACTTTGCCCATAAATTGTAATGACTTTGCCAACCACTGTTAATCACTTATCCGAACTCTAAAAATGACTTTGCCCAACAATTGTAATGACTTTGCCAACCACTGTCAATCACTTATCCGACCTCTAAAAATGACTTTGCCCATCAATTGTAATGACTTTGCCAACCACTCTCAATCACTTATCCAACCTCTAAAAATGACTTTGCCCAACAATTGTAATGACTTTGCCAACCACTGTTAATCACTTATCCGAACTCAAAAATGACTTTGCCCAACAATTGTAATGACTTTTCCAACCACTGTCAATCACTTATCCGACCTCTAAAAATGACTTTGCCCAACAATTGTAATGACTTTGCCAACCACTGTTAATCACTTATCCGACCTCTAAAAATGACCTTACCAAACTATTGAAATAACTTTTCCAACCACTGTCAATCACTTATCCGACCTCTAAAAATGACTTTGCCCAAAAATTGTAATGACTTTGCCAACCACTGTTAATCACTTATCCGACCTCTAAAAATGACTTTTCCCAACAACTGAAATGACTTTGCCAACCACTGTTTATCACTTATCCGACCTCTAAAAATGACTTTGCCCAACAATTGTAATGACTTTGCCAACCACTGTTAATCACTTATCCGACCTCTAAAAATGACTTTTCCCAACAACTGAAATGACTTTGCCAACCACTTTTAATCACTTATCCGACCTCTAAAAATGACTTTGCCCAATAATTGTAATGACTTTGCCAACCACTGTTAATCACTTATCCGAACTCTAAAAATGACTTTGCCCAACAATTGTAATGACTTTTCCAACCACAGTCAGTCACTTATCCGACCTCTAAAAATGACATTGCCCAAAAATTGTAATGACTTTGCCAACCACTGTCAATCACTTATCCGATCTCTAGAAATGACTTTGCCCATCAATTGTAATGACTTTGCCAACCACTTTCATTCACTTACCCTACCTCTAAAAGTGACTTTGCCCAACAATTAAAATGTTTTTGCCAAACACTGTTTATCACTTATCCGAACTCTAAAAATGACTTTGCCCAACAATTGTAATGACTTTTCCAACCACAGTCAGTCACTTATCCGACCTCTAAAAATGACTTTGCATAAAAATTGTAATGACTTTGCCAACCACTGTCAATCACTTATCCGATCTCTAGAAATGACTTTGCCCATCAATTGTAATGACTTTGCCAACCACTTTCATTCACTTACCCTACCTCTAAAAGTGACTTTGCCCAACAATTAAAATGTTTTTGCCAACCACTGTCAATCACTTATTCGACCTCAAAAAATGACTTTGCCCAAAAATTGTAATGACTTTGCCAACCACAGTTAATCACTTATCCGACCTCTAAAAATGACTTTTCCCAACAACTGAAATGACTTTGCCAAACACTGTTTATCACTTATCCGACCTCTAAAAATGACTTTGCCCAACCACTGTCAATCACTTATCCGACCTCTAAAAATGACTTTGCCCAAAAATTGTAATGACTTTGCCAACCACTGTCAATCACTTATCCGACCTCTAAAAATGACATTGCCAAACAATTGTAATGACTTTGCCAACCACTGTTAATCACTTATCCAACCTCTAAAAATGACTTTGCCCAATAATTGAAATGACTTTGCCAACCACTGTCAATCACTTATCCGATCTCTAGAAATGACTTAGCCCATCAATTGTAATGACTTTGCCAACCACTTTCAATCACTTACCCGACCTCTTAAAATGACTTTGCCCATCAATTGTAATGACTTTGCCAACCACTTTCATTCACTTACCCTACCTCTAAAAGTGACTTTGCCCAACAATTGTAATGACTTTGCCAACCACTGTTAATCACTGATCCGATCTCTAGAAATGACTTTGCCCATCAATTGTAATGACTTTGCCAACCACTTTCATTCACTTACCCTACCTCTAAAAGTTACTTTGCCCAACAATTAAAATTTTTTTGCCAACCACTGTTAATAACTTATCCGACCTCTAAAAATGACTTTGCCCAACAATTGTAATGACTTTGCCAACCACTGTTAATCACTTATCCGAACTCTAAAAATGACTTTGCCCAACTATTGTAATGACTTTTCCAACCACTGTCAATCACTTATCCGACCTCTAAAAATGACTTTGCCCAACCACTGTAATTCACTTACCCGACCTCTAAAAATGACTTTTCCCAACAACTGAAATGACTTTGCAAACCACTGTTAATCACTTATCCGACCTCTAAAAATGACTTTGCCCAATAATTGTAATGACTTTGCCAACCACTGTAAATCACTTATCCGAACTCTAAAAATGACTTTGCCCAACAATTGTAATGACTTTTCCAACAACTGTCAATCACTTATCCGACCTCTAAAAATGACTTTGCCAAACAATTGTAATGACTTTGCCAACCACTGTTAATCACTAATCCGACCTCTAAAAATGACTTTTCCCAACAACTGAAATGACTTTGCAAACCACTGTTAATCACTTATCCGACCTCTAAAAATGACTTTGCCCAATAATTGTAATGACTTTGCCAACCACTGTCAATCACTTATCCGATCTCTAGAAATGACTTTGCCTATCAATTGTAATGACTTTGCCAACCACTTTCAATCACTTACCCGACCTCTAAAAATGACTTTGCCCATCAATTGTAATGACTTTGCCAACCACTTTCATTCACTTACCCTACCTCTAAAAATGACTTTGCCCAATAATTGTAATGACTTTGCCAACCACTGTAAATCACTTATCCGAACTCTAAAAATGACTTTGCCCAACAATTGTAATGACTTTTCCAACAACTGTCAATCACTTATCCGACCTCTAAAAATGACTTTGCCAAACAATTGTAATGACTTTGCCAACCACTGTTAATCACTAATCCGACCTCTAAAAATGACTTTTCCCAACAACTGAAATGACTTTGCAAACCACTGTTAATCACTTATCCGACCTCTAAAAATGACTTTGCCCAATAATTGTAATGACTTTGCCAACCACTGTCAATCACTTATCCGATCTCTAGAAATGACTTTGCCTATCAATTGTAATGACTTTGCCAACCACTTTCAATCACTTACCCGACCTCTAAAAATGACTTTGCCCATCAATTGTAATGACTTTGCCAACCACTTTCATTCACTTACCCTACCTCTAAAAGTGACTTTGCCCAACAATTGTAATGACTTTGCCAACCACTGTTAATCACTGATCCGATCTCTAGAAATGACTTTGCCCATCAATTGTAATGACTTTGCCAACCACTTTCATTCACTTACCCTACCTCTAAAAGTTACTTTGCCCAACAATTAAAATTTTTTTGCCAACCACTGTTAATAACTTATCCGACCTCTAAAAATGACTTTGCCCAACAATTGTAATGACTTTGCCAACCACTGTTAATCACTTATCCGAACTCTAAAAATGACTTTGCCCAACTATTGTAATGACTTTTCCAACCACTGTCAATCACTAATCCGACCTCTAAAAATGACTTTGCCCAACCACTGTAATTCACTTACCCGACCTCTAAAAATGACTTTTCCCAACAACTGAAATGACTTTGCAAACCACTGTTAATCACTTATCCGACCTCTAAAAATGACTTTGCCCAATAATTGTAATGACTTTGCCAACCACTGTAAATCACTTATCCGAACTCTAAAAATGACTTTGCCCAACAATTGTAATGACTTTTCCAACAACTGTCAATCACTTATCCGACCTCTAAAAATGACTTTGCCAAACAATTGTAATGACTTTGCCAACCACTGTTAATCACTTATCCGAACTCTAGATATGACTTTTCCCAACAACTGAAATGACTTTGCCAACCACTGTTAATCACTTATCCAACCTCTAAAAATGACTTTGCCCAATAATTGTAATGACTTTGCCAACCACTGTCAAACACTTATCCGATCTCTAGAAATGACTTTGCCTATCAATTGTAATGACTTTGCCAACCACTTTCAATCACTTACCCGACCTCTAAAAATGACTTTGCCCATCAATTGTAATGACTTTGACAACCACTTTCATTCACTTACCCTACCTCTAAAAGTGACTTTTCCCAACAACTGAAATGACTTTGCAAACCACTGTTAATCACTTATCCGAACTCTAAAAATGACTTTGCCCAACAATTGTAATGACTTTTCCAACCACTGTCAATCACTTATCCGACCTCTAAAAATGACATTGCCAAACAATTGTAATGACTTTGCCAACCACTGTTAATCACTTATCCAACCTCTAAAAATGACTTTGCCCAATAATTGAAATGACTTTGCCAACCACTGTCAATCACTTATCCGATCTCTAGAAATGACTTAGCCCATCAATTGTAATGACTTTGCCAACCACTTTCAATCACTTACCCGACCTCTAAAAATGACTTTGCCCATCAATTGTAATGACTTTGCCAACCACTTTCATTCACTTACCCTACCTCTAAAAGTGACTTTGCCCAACAATTGTAATGACTTTGCCAACCACTGTTAATCACTGATCCGATCTCTAGAAATGACTTTGCCCATCAATTGTAATGACTTTGCCAACCACTTTCATTCACTTACCCTACCTCTAAAAGTTACTTTGCCCAACAATTAAAATTTTTTTGCCAACCACTGTTAATAACTTATCCGACCTCTAAAAATGACTTTGCCCAACAATTGTAATGACTTTGCCAACCACTGTTAATCACTTATCCGAACTCTAAAAATGACTTTGCCCAACTATTGTAATGACTTTTCCAACCACTGTCAATCACTTATCCGACCTCTAAAAATGACTTTGCCCAACCACTGTAATTCACTTACCCGACCTCTAAAAATGACTTTGCCCAACAATTGTAATGACTTTGCCAACCACTGTTAATCACTTATCCGAACTCTAAAAATGACTTTGCCCAACTATTGTAATGACTTTTCCAACCACTGTCAATCACTTATCCGACCTCTAAAAATGACTTTGCCCAACCACTGTAATTCACTTACCCGACCTCTAAAAATGACTTTTCCCAACAACTGAAATGACTTTGCCAACCACTTTCATTCACTTACCCTACCTCTAAAAGTGACTTTGCCCAACAATTGTAATGACTTTGCCAACCACTGTTAATCACTGATCCGATCTCTAGAAATGACTTTGCCCATCAATTGTAATGACTTTGCCAACCACTTTCATTCACTTACCCTACCTCTAAAAGTTACTTTGCCCAACAATTAAAATTTTTTTGCCAACCACTGTTAATAACTTATCCGACCTCAAAAAATGACTTTGCCCAATAATTGTAATGACTTTGCCAACCACTGTAAATCACTTATCCGAACTCTAAAAATGACTTTGCCCAACAATTGTAATGACTTTTCCAACAACTGTCAATCACTTATCCGACCTCTAAAAATGACTTTGCCAAACAATTGTAATGACTTTGCCAACCACTGTTAATCACTTATCCGAACTCTAGAAATGACTTTTCCCAACAACTGAAATGACTTTGCCAACCACTGTTAATCACTTATCCAACCTCTAAAAATGACTTTGCCCAATAATTGGAATGACTTTGCCAACCACTGTCAATCACTTATCCGATCTCTAGAAATGACTTTGCCTATCAATTGTAATGACTTTGCCAACCACTTTCAATCACTTACCCGACCTCTAAAAATGACTTTGCCCATCAATTGTAATGACTTTGACAACCACTTTCATTCACTTACCCTACCTCTAAAAGTGACTTTGCCCAACAATTGTAATGACTTTGCCAACCACTGTTAATCACTAATCCGACCTCTAAAAATTATTTTTCTCAACAATTGTAATGACTTTGCCAACCACTTTCAATCACTTACCCGAACTCTAAAAATGACTTTGCCCAGCAATTGTAATTACTTTGCCTACCAACGTTAATCACTTTTCCGAACTCTAAAAATGACTTCACCCAACAACTGAAATGTTTTTGCCAACCACTTTTAATCACTTATCCGACCTCTAAAAATGACTTTGCCCAACAATTAAAATGTTTTTGCCAACCACTGTTAATCACTTACCCGACCTCTAAAAATGACTCTTCCCAACAATTGTAATGACTTTGCCAACCACTGTTAATCACTTATCCGACCTCTAAAAATGAATTTTCCCAACAACTGAAATGACTTTGCCAACCACTGTTAATCACTTATCCGACCTCTAAAAATGACTTTGCCCAATAATTGTAATGACATTGCCAACCACTGTTAATCACTTATCCGAACTCTAAAAATGACTTTGCCAAACAATTGTAATGACTTTGCCAACCACTGTTAATCACTTATCCGAACTCTAAAAATGACTTTGCCCGACAATTGTAATGACTTTTCCAACCACTGTCAATCACTTATCCGACCTCTAAAAATGACTTTGCCCAAAAATTGTAATGACTTTGCCAACCACTGTTAATCACTTACCCGACCTCTAAAAATGACTTTGCCCAATAATTGTAATGACTTTGCCAACCACTGTTAATCACTTATCCGAACTCTAAAAATGACTTTGCCCAACAATAATAATGACTTTTCCAACCACTGTCAATCACTTATCCGACCTCTAAAAATGGCTTTGCCCAAAAATTCTAATGACTTTGCCAACCACTGTAATTCACTTACCCGACCTCTAAAAATGACTTTTCCCAACAACTGAAATGACTTTGCAAACCACTGTTAATCACTTATCCGACCTCTAAAAATGACTTTGCCCAATAATTGTAATGACTTTGCCAACCACTGTAAATCACTTATCCGAACTCAAAAAATGACTTTGCCCAACAATAATAATGACTTTTCCAACCACTGTCAATCACTTACCCGACCTCTAAAAATGACTTTTCCCAACAACTGAAATGACTTTGCCAACCACTGTTAATCACTTACCCGACCTCTAAAAATGACTTTTCCCAACAACTGAAATGACTTTGCCAACCACTGTTAATCACTTATCCGACCTCTAAAAATGACTTTGCCCAATAATTGTAATGACTTTGCCAACCACTGTTAATCACTTATCCGAACTCTAAAAATGACTTTGCCCAACAATAATAATGACTTTTCCAACCACTGTCAATCACTTACCCGACCTCTAAAAATGACTTTTCCCAACAACTGAAATGACTTTGCCAACCACTGTTAATCACTTATCCGAACTCTAAAAATGACTTTGCCCAACAATAATAATGACTTTTCCAACCACTGTTAATCACTTATCCGACCTCTAAAAATGACTTTGCCCAATAATTGTAATGACTTTGCCAACCACTGTTAATCACTTATCCGAACTCTAAAAATGACTTTGCCCAACAATAATAATGACTTTTCCAACCACTGTCAATCACTTATCCGACCTCTAAAAATGACTTTGCCCAAAAATTGTAATGACTTTGCCAACCACTGTTAATCACTTATCCGAACTCTAAAAATGACTTTGCCAACCACTGTTAATCACTTATCCGAACTCTAAAAATGACTTTGCCCAACAATAATAATGACTTTTCCAACCACTGTCAATCACTTATCCGAACTCTAAAAATGACTTTGCCCAACAATTGTAATGACTTTTCCAACCACTGTCAATCACTTATCCGACCTCTAAAAATGACTTTGCCCAAAAATTGTAATGACTTTGCCAACCACTGTTAATCACTTACCCGACCTCTAAAAATGACTTTTCCCAACAACTGAAATGACTTTGCCAACCACTGTTAATCACTTATCCGACCTCTAAAAATGACTTTGCCCAATAATTGTAATGACTTTGCCAACCACTGTTAATCACTTATCCGAACTCTAAAAATGACTTTGCCCAACAATAATAATGACTTTTCCAACCACTGTCAATCAATTACCCGACCTCTAAAAATGACTTTTCCCAACAACTGAAATGACTTTGCCAACCACTGTTAATCACTTATCCGAACTCTAAAAATGACTTTGCCCAACAATAATAATGACTTTTCCAACCACTGTTAATCACTTATCCGACCTCTAAAAATGACTTTGCCCAATAATTGTAATGACTTTGCCAACCACTGTTAATCACTTATCCGAACTCTAAAAATGACTTTGCCCAACAATAATAATGACTTTTCCAACCTTTGTCAATCACTTATCCGACCTCTAAAAATGACTTTGCCCAAAAATTGTAATGACTTTGCCAACCACTGTAATTCACTTACCCGACCTCTAAAAATGACTTTTCCCAACAACTGAAATGACTTTGCAAACCACTGTTAATCACTTATCCGACCTCTAAAAATGACTTTGCCCAACAATAATAATGACTTTTCCAACCACTGTCAATCACTTACCCGACCTCTAAAAATGACTTTTCCCAACAACTGAAATGACTTTGCCAACCACTGTTAATCACTTATCCGAACTCTAAAAATGACTTTGCCCAACAATAATAATGACTTTTCCAACCACTGTCAATCACTTATCCGACCTCTAAAAATGACTTTGCCCAAAAATTGTAATGACTTTTCCAACCACTGTCAATCACTTACCCGACCTCTAAAAATGACTTTTCCCAACAACTGAAATGACTTTGCCAACCACTGTTAATCACTTATCCGAACTCTAAAAATGACTTTGCCCAAAAATAATAATGACTTTTCCAACCACTGTCAATCACTTATCCGACCTCTAAAAATGACTTTGCCCAAAAATTGTAATGACTTTTCCAACCACTGTCAATCACTTACCCGACCTCTAAAAATGACTTTTCCCAACAACTGAAATGACTTTGCCAACCACTGTTAATCACTTATCCGAACTCTAAAAATGACTTTGCCCAACAATAATAATGACTTTTCCAACCACTGTTAATCACTTATCCGACCTCTAAAAATGACTTTTCCCAACAACTGAAATGACTTTGCCAACCACTGTTAATCACTTATCCGAACTCTAAAAATGACTTTGCCCAACAATAATAATGACTTTTCCAACCACTGTCAATCACTTATCCGACCTCTAAAAATGACTTTGCCCAAAAATTGTAATGACTTTTCCAACCACTGTCAATCACTTACCCGACCTCTAAAAATGACTTTTCCCAACAACTGAAATGACTTTGCAAACCACTGTTAATCACTTACCCGACCTCTAAAAATGACTTTTCCCAACAACTGAAATGACTTTGCCAACCACTGTTAATCACTTATCCGAACTCTAAAAATGACTTTGCCCAACAATAATAATGACTTTTCCAACCACTGTCAATCACTTATCCGACCTCTAAAAATGACTTTGCCCAACAATAATAATGACTTTTCCAACCACTGTCAATCACTTACCCGACCTCTAAAAATGACTTTTCCCAACAACTGAAATGACTTTGCCAACCACTGTTAATCACTTATCCGAACTCTAAAAATGACTTTGCCCAACAATAATAATGACTTTTCCAACCACTGTCAATCACTTATCCGACCTCTAAAAATGACTTTGCCCAAAAATTGTAATGACTTTTCCAACCACTGTCAATCACTTACCCGACCTCTAAAAATGACTTTTCCCAACAACTGAAATGACTTTGCCAACCACTGTTAATCACTTATCCGAACTCTAAAAATGACTTTGCCCAACAATAATAATGACTTTTCCAACCACTGTCAATCACTTACCCGACCTCTAAAAATGACTTTGCCCAACAATAATAATGACTTTTCCAACCACTGTCAATCACTTATCCGACCTCTAAAAATGACTTTGCCCAAAAATTGTAATGACTTTGCCAACCACTGTAATTCACTTACCCGACCTCTAAAAATGACTTTTCCCAACAACTGAAATGACTTTGCAAACCACTGTTAATCACTTATCCGACCTCTAAAAATGACTTTGCCCAACAATAATAATGACTTTTCCAACCACTGTCAATCACTTACCCGACCTCTAAAAATGACTTTTCCCAACAACTGAAATGACTTTGCCAACCACTGTTAATCACTTATCCGAACTCTAAAAATGACTTTGCCCAACAATAATAATGACTTTTCCAACCACTGTCAATCACTTATCCGACCTCTAAAAATGACATTGCCCAAAAATTGTAATGACTTTTCCAACCACTGTCAATCACTTACCCGACCTCTAAAAATGACTTTTCCCAACAACTGAAATGACTTTTCCAACCACTGTTAATCACTTATCCGACCTCTAAAAATGACTTTGCCCAATAATTGTAAAGACTTTGCCAACCACTGTTAATCACTTACCCGACCTCTAAAAATGACTTTGCCCAACAATAATGATGACTTTTCCAACCACTGTTAATCACTTATCCGACCTCTAAAAATGACTTTGCCCAATAATTGTAATGACTTTGCCAACCACTGTAAATCACTTATCCGAACTCTAAAAATGACTTTGCCCAACAATAATAATGACTTTTCCAACCACTGTCAATCACTTATCCGACCTCTAAAAATGACTTTGCCCAAAAATTGTAATGACTTTGCCAACCACTGTAATTCACTTACCCGACCTCTAAAAATGACTTTTCCCAACAACTGAAATGACTTTGCAAACCACTGTTAATCACTTATCCGACCTCTAAAAATGACTTTCCCCAATAATTGTAATGACTTTGCCAACCACTGTTAATCACTTATCCGAACTCTAAAAATGGTTTTGCCCAACAATAATAATGACTTTTCCAACCACTGTCAATCACTTACCCGACCTCTAAAAATGACTTTTCCCAACAACTGAAATGACTTTGCAAACCACTGTTAATCACTTATCCGACCTCTAAAAATGACTTTGCCCAATAATTGTAATGACTTTGCCAACCACTGTCAATCACTTATCCGACCTCTAAAAATGACTTTGCACAAAAATTGTAATGACTTTGCCAACCACTGTTAATCACTTATCCGATCTCTTAAAATGACTTTGCCCATTAATTGTAATGACTTTGCCAACCACTTTCAATCACTTATCCGACCTCTAAAAATGACTTTGCCCAACAATAATAATGACTTTTCCAACCACTGTTAATCACTTATCCGACCTCTAAAAATGACTTTGCCCAATAATTGTAATGACTTTGCCAACCACTGTTAATCACTTATTCGAACTCTAAAAATGACTTTGCCCAACAATAATAATGACTTTTCCAACCACTGTCAATCACTCATCCGACCTCTAAAAATGACTTTGCCCAAAAATTGTAATGACTTTGCCAACCACTGTAATTCACTTACCCGACCTCTAAAAATGACTTTTCCCAACAACTGAAATGACTTTGCAAACCACTGTTAATCACTTATCCGACCTCTAAAAATGACTTTGCCCAATAATTGTAATGACTTTGCCAACCACTGTAAATCACTTATCCGAACTCTAAAAATGACTTTGCCCAACAATAATAATGACTTTTCCAACCACTGTCAATCACTTATCCGACCTCTAAAAATGACTTTGCCCAAAAATTGTAATGACTTTGCCAACCACTGTTAATCACTTACCCGACCTCTAAAAATGACTTTTCCCAACAACTGAAATGACTTTGCCAACCACTGTTAATCACTTACCCGACCTCTAAAAATGACTTTGCCCAACAATAATAATGACTTTTCCAACCACTGTTAATCACTAATCCGACCTCTAAAAATGACTTTGCCCAATAATTGTAATGACTTTGCCAACCACTGTTAATCACTTATCCGAACTCTAAAAATGACTTTGCCCAACAATAATAATGACTTTTCCAACCACTGTCAATCACTTATCCGACCTCTAAAAATGACTTTGCTCAAAAATTGTAATGAATTTGCCAACCACTGTAATTCACTTACCCGACCTCTAAAAATGACTTTTCCCAACAACTGAATGACTTTGCAAACCACTGTTAATCACTTATCCGACCTCTAAAAATGACTTTGCCCAATAATTGTAATGACTTTGCCAACCACTGTAAATCACTTATCCGAACTCTAAAAATGACTTTGCCCAACAATAATAATGACTTTTCCAACCACTGTCAATCACTTATCCGACCTCTAAAAATGACTTTGCCCAAAAATTGTAATGACTTTGCCAACCACTGTTAATCACTTACCCGACCTCTAAAAATGACTTTGCCCAACAATAATAATGACTTTTCCAACCACTGTTAATCACTTATCCGACCTCTAAAAATGACTTTGCCCAATGATTGTAATGACTTTGCCAACGACTGTAAATCACTTATCCGAACTCTAAAAATGACTTTGCCCAACAATAATAATGACTTTTCCAACCACTGTCAATCACTTATCCGACCTCTAAAAATGACTTTGCCCAAAAATTGTAATGACTTTGCCAACCACTGTAATTCACTTACCCGACCTCTAAAAATGACTTTTCCCAACAACTGAATGACTTTGCAAACCACTGTTAATCACTTATCCGACCTCTAAAAATGACATTGCCCAATAATTGTAATGACTTTGCCAACCACTGTTAATCACTTACCCGACCTCTAAAAATGACTTTGCCCAACAATAATGATGACTTTTCCAACCACTGTTAATCACTTATCCGACCTCTAAAAATGACTTTGCCCAATAATTGTAATGACTTTGCCAACCACTGTAAATCACTTATCCGAACTCTAAAAATGACTTTGCCCAACAATAATAATGACTTTTCCTACCACTGTCAATCACTTATCCGACCTCTAAAAATGACTTTGCCCAAAAATTGTAATGACTTTGCCAACCACTGTAAATCACTTACCCGACCTCTAAAAATGACTTTTCCCAACAACTGAATGACTATGCAAACCACTGTTAATCACTTATCCGACCTCTAAAAATGACTTTGCCCAATAATTGTAATGACTTTGCCAACCACTGTTAATCACTTATCCGAACTCTAAAAATGACTTTGCCCAACAACTGAAATGACTTTGCCAACCACTGTTAATCACTTATCCGAACTCTAAAAATGACTTTGCCCAACAATAATAATGACTTTTCCAACCACTGTTAATCACTTATCCGACCTCTAAAAATGACTTTGCCCAATAATTGTAATGACTTTGCCAACCACTGTAAATCACTTATCCGAACTCTAAAAATGACTTTGCCCAACAATAATAATGACTTTTCCTACCACTGTCAATCACTTATCCGACCTCTAAAAATGACTTTGCCCAAAAATTGTAATGACTTTGCCAACCACTGTAAATCACTTACCCGACCTCTAAAAATGACTTTTCCCAACAACTGAATGACTATGCAAACCACTGTTAATCACTTATCCGACCTCTAAAAATGACTTTGCCCAATAATTGTAATGACTTTGCCAACCACTGTTAATCACTTATCCGAACTCTAAAAATGACTTTGCCCAACAACTGAAATGACTTTGCCAACCACTGTTAATCACTTATCCGAACTCTAAAAATGACTTTGCCCAACAATAATAATGATTTTTCCAACCACTGTTAATCACTTATCCGACCTCTAAAAATGACTTTGCCCAATAATTGTAATGACTTTGCCAACCACTGTCAATCACTTATCCGAACTCTAAAAATGACTTTGCCCAACAATAATAATGACTTTTCCAACCACTGTCAATCACTTATCCGACCTCTAAAAATGACTTTGCCCAAAAATTGTAATGACTTAGCCAACCACTGTAATTCACTTACCCGACCTCTAAAAATGACTTTTCACAACAACTGAAATGACTTTGCAAACCACTGTTAATCACTTATCCGACCTCTAAAAATGACTTTGCCCAATAATTGTAATGACTTTGCCAACCACTGTTAATCACTTATCCGAACTCTAAAAATGACTTTGCCCAACAATTGTAATGACTTTGCCAACCACTGTTTATTACTTATCCGACCTCTAAAAATGACTTTGCCAAACAATTGTAATGACTTTGCCCACCACTGTTAATCACTCATCCGAACTCTAAAAATGACTTTGCCCAATAATTGTAATGACTTTGCCAACCACTGTTAATCACTTATCCGACCTCTCAATATGACTTTGCCCAATAAATGTAATGACTTTGCCAACCACTGTAAATCACTTATCCGAACTCTAAAAATGACTTTGCCCAACAATAATAATGATTTTTCCAACCACTATTAATCACTTATCCGACCTCTAAAAATGACTTTGCCCAATAATTGTAATGACTTTGCCAACCACTGTCAATCACTTATCCGAACTCTAAAAATGACTTTTCCCAACAACTGAATGACTTTTCCAACCACTGTAATTCACTTACCCGACCTCTAAAAATGACTTTTCCCAACAATAATAATGACTTTTCCAACCACTGTTAATCACTTATCCGACCTCTAAAAATGACTTTGCCCAATAAATGTAATGACTTTGCCAAGCACTGTAAATCACTTATCCGAACTCTAAAATGACTTTGCCCAACAATAATAATGACTTTTCCAACCACTGTCAATCACTTATCCGACCTCTAAAAATGACTTTGCCCAAAAATTGTAATGACTTTGCCAACCACTGTAATTCACTTACCCGACCTCTAAAAATGACTTTTCCCAACAACTGAATGACTTTGCAAACCACTGTTAATCACTTATCCGACCTCTAAAAATGACTTTGCCCAATAATTGTAATGACTTTGCCAACCACTGTTAATCACTTATCCGAACTCTAAAAATGACTTTGCCCAACAATAATAATGACTTTTCCAACCACTGTCAATCACTTACCCGACCTCTAAAAATGACTTTTCCCAACAACTGAAATGACTTTGCCAACCACTGTTAATCACTTATCCGAACTCTAAAAATGACTTTGCCCAACAATAATAATGATTTTTCCAACCACTATTAATCACTTATCCGACCTCTAAAAATGACTTTGCCCAATAATTGTAATGACTTTGCCAACCACTGTCAATCACTTATCCGAACTCTAAAAATGACTTTGCCCAACAATAATAATGACTTTTCCAACCACTGTCAATCACTTATCCGACCTCTAAAAATGACTTTGCCCAAAAATTGTAATGACTTAGCCAACCACTGTAATTCACTTACCCGACCTCTAAAAATGACTTTTCACAACAACTGAAATGACTTTGCAAACCACTGTTAATCACTTATCCGACCTCTAAAAATGACTTTGCCCAATAATTGTAATGACTTTGCCAACCACTGTTAATCACTTATCCGAACTCTAAAAATGACTTTGCCCAACAATTGTAATGACTTTGCCAACCACTGTTTATTACTTATCCGACCTCTAAAAATGACTTTGCCTAACAATTGTAATGACTTTGCCAACCACTGTTAATCACTCATCCGAACTCTAAAAATGACTTTGCCCAATAATTGTAATGACTTTGCCAACCACTGTTAATCACTTATCCGACCTCTCAAAATGACTTTGCCCAACAATTGTAATGACTTTGCCAACCACTGTTTATCACTTATCCGACCTCTAAAAATGACTTTGCCAAACAATTGGAATGACTTTGCCAACCACTGTTAATCACTTATCCGACCTCTAAAAATGACTTTGCCCAACAATTGTAATGTCTTTTCCAACCACTGTTAATCACTTATCCGACCTCTAAAAATGACTTTGCCCAATAATTGTAATGACTTTGCCAACCACTGTTAATCACTTATCCGACCTCTAAAAATGACTTTGCCCAAAAATTGTAATGACTTTGCCAACCTATGTTAATCACTTACCCGACCTCTAAAAATGACTTTTCCCAACAACTGAAATGACTTTGCCAACCACTGTTAATCACTTATCCGACCTCTAAAAATGACTTTGCCCAATAATTGTAATGACTTTGCCAACCACTGTTAGTCACTTATCCGAACTCTAAAAATGACTTTGCCCAATAATTGTAATGACTTTGCCAACCACTGTTAATCACTTATCCGAACTCTAAAAATGACTTTGCCCAACAATTGTAATGACTTTTCCAACCACTGTCAATCACTTATCCGACCTCTAAAAATGACTTTGCCCAAAAATTGTATTGACTTTGCCAACCACTGTTAATCACTTACCCGACCTCTAAAAATGACTTTTCCCAACAACTGAAATGACTTTGCCAACCACTGTTAATCACTTATCCGACCTCTAAAAATGACTTTGCCCAACAATTGTAATGACTTTTCCGACCACTGTCAATCACTTATCCGACCTCTAAAAATGACTTTGCCCAAAAATTGTATTGACTTTGCCAACCACTGTTAATCACTTACCCGACCTCTAAAAATGACTTTTCCCAACAACTGAAATGACTTTGCCAACCACTGTTAATCACTTATCCGACCTCTAAAAATGACTTTGCACAAAAATTGTAATGACTTTGCCAACCACTGTTAATCACTTATCCGATCTCTAGAAATGACTTTGCCCATCAATTGTAATGACTTTGCCAACCACTTTCAATCACTTACCCGACCTCTAAAAATGACTTTGCCCAACAATTGTAATGTCTTTTCCAACCACTGTTAATCACTTATCCGACCTCTAAAAATGACTTTGCCCAATAATTGTAATGACTTTGCCAACCACTGTTAATCACTAATCCGAATTCTAAAAATTATTTTTCTCAACAATTGTAATGACTTTGCCAACCACTGTTAATCACTTATCCGACCTCTAAAAATGACTTTTCCCAACAACTGAAATGACTTTGCCAACCACTTTTAATCACTTATCCGACCTCTAAAAATGACTTTGCCCAATAATTGTAATGACTTTGCCAACCACTGTTAATCTCTTATCCGAACTATAAAAATGACTTTGCCCAACAATTGTAATGACTTTTCCAACCACAGTCAATCACTTATCCGACCTCTAAAAATGACATTGCCCAAAAATTGTAATGACTTTGCCAACCACTTTCAATCACTTACCCGAACTCTAAAAATGACTTTGCCCAACAACTGAAATGACTTTGCCAACCACTGTTAATCACTTATCCGACCTCTAAAAATGACTTTGCCCAATAATTGTAATGACTTTGCCAACCACTGTTAATCACTTATCCGAACTCTAAAAATGACTTTGCCCAACAATAATAATGACTTTTCCAACCACTGTCAATGACTTATCCGACCTCTAAAAATGAATTTGCCCAAAAATTGTAATGACTTTGCCAACCACTGTTAATCACTTATCCGAACTCTAAAAATGACTTTGCCCAACAATTGTAATGA
This sequence comes from Brachionus asplanchnoidis, assembly GCA_025491095.1. Lineage (NCBI taxonomy): Eukaryota > Metazoa > Rotifera > Eurotatoria > Ploima > Brachionidae > Brachionus > Brachionus asplanchnoidis. The sequence goes on along the minus strand of JAILYF010000091.1, from coordinate 175,529 downwards.
CTTTGCCAACCACTGTTTATCACTTATCCGACCTCTAAAAATGACTTTGCCAAACAATTGTAATGACTTTGCCAACCACTGTTAATCACTTATCCGACCGCTAAAAATGACTTTTCCCAACAACTGAAATGACTTTGCCAACCACTTTTAATCACTTATCCGACCTCTAAAAATGACTTTTCCCAACAATTAAAATGTTTTTGCCAACCACTGTTAATCACTTACCCGACCTCTAAAAATGACATTGCCCAACAATTGTAATGACTTTGCCAACCACTGTAAATCACTTATCCGACCTCTAGAAATGACTTTGCCCATCAATAGTAATGACTTTGCCAACCACTCTCAATCACTTATCCAACCTCTAAAAATGACTTTGCCCAACAATTGTAATGACTTTGCCAACCACTGTTAATCACTTATCCGAACTCTAAAAATGACTTTGCCCAACAATTGTAATGACTTTGCCAACCACTGTTAATCACTTATCCGACCTCTAAAAATGACTTTGCCCAACAATTGTAATGACTTTGCCAACCACTGTTAATCACTTATCCGACCTCTAAAAATGACCTTACCAAACTATTGAAATAACTTTTCCAACCACTGTTAATCACTTATCCGACCTCTAAAAATGACTTTTCCCAACAACTGAAATGACTTTGCCAACCACTGTTTATCACTTATCCGACCTCTAAAAATGACTTTTCCCAACAACTGAAATGACTTTGCCAACCACTTTTAATCACTTATCCGACCTCTAAAAATGACTTTGCCCAACAATTGTAATGACTTTGCCAACCACTGTTAATCACTTATCCGACCTCTAAAAATGACCTTACCAAACTATTGAAATAACTTTTCCAACCACTGTTAATCACTTATCCGACCTCTAAAAATGACTTTTCCCAACAATTAAAATGTTTTTGCCAACCACTGTTAATCACTTACCCGACCTCTAAAAATGACATTGCCCAACAATTGTAATGACTTTGCCAACCACTGTAAATCACTTATCCGACCTCTAGAAATGACTTTGCCCATCAATTGTAATGACTTTGCCAACCACTCTCAATCACTTATCCAACCTCTAAAAATGACTATGCCCAACAATTGTAATGACTTTGCCAACCACTGTTAATCACTTATCCGAACTCTAAAAATGACTTTGCCCAACAATTGTAATGACTTTGCCAACCACTGTTAATCACTTATCCGACCTCTAAAAATGACTTTGCCCAACAATTGTAATGACTTTGCCAACCACTGTTAATCACTTATCCGACCTCTAAAAATGACCTTACCAAACTATTGAAATAACTTTTCCAACCACTGTTAATCACTTATCCGACCTCTAAAAATGACTTTTCCCAACAACTGAAATGACTTTGCCAACCACTGTTTATCACTTATCCGACCTCTAAAAATGACTTTTCCCAACAACTGAAATGACTTTGCCAACCACTTTTAATCACTTATCCGACCTCTAAAAATGACTTTGCCCAATAATTGTAATGACTTTGCCAGCCACTGTTAATCTCTTATCCGAACTATAAAAATGACTTTGCCCAACAATTGTAATGACTTTTCCAACCACAGTCAATCACTTATCCGACCTCTAAAAATGACATTGCCCAAAAATTGTAATGACTTTGCCAACCACTTTCAATCACTTACCCGAACTCTAAAAATGACTTTGCCCAACAATTGTAATGACTTTGCCAACCACTGTTAATCACTTACCCGACCTCTAAAAATGACTTTTCCCAACAACTGAAATGACTTTGCCAACCACTGTTAATCACTTATCCGACCTCTAAAAATGACTTTGCCCAAAAATTGTAATGACTTTGCCAACCACTGACAATCACTTATCCGACCTCTAAAAATGACTTTGCACAAAAATTGTAATGACTTTGCCAACCACTGTTAATCACTTATCCGATCTCTTAAAATGACTTTGCCCATCAATCGTAATGACTTTGCCAACCACTTTCAATCACTTATCCGACCTCTAAAAATGACTTTGCCCAACAATTAAAATGTTCTTGCCAACCACTGTTAATCACTTACCCGACCTCTAAAAATGACTTTGCCCTACAATTGTAATGACTTTGCCAACCACTGTTAATCACTTATCCGACCTCTAAAAATGACTTTTCCCAACAACTGAAATGACTTTGCCAACCACTGTTAATCACATATCCGACCTCTAAAAATGACTTTGCCCAATATTTGTAATGACTTTGCCAACCACTGTTAATCACTTATCCGAACTCCAAAAATGACCTTACCAAACTATTGAAATAACTTTTCCAACCACTGTTTATCACTTATCCGACCTCTAAAAATGACTTTTCCCAACAACTGAAATGACTTTGCCAACCACTGTTTATCACTAATCCGACCTCTAAAAATGACTTTTCCCAACAACTGAAATGACTTTGCCAACCACTTTTAATCACTTATCCGACCTCTAAAAATGACTTTGCCCAATAATTGTAATGACTTTGCCAACCACTGTTAATCTCTTATCCGAACTATAAAAATGACTTTGCCCAACAATTGTAATGACTTTTCCAACCACAGTCAATCACTTATCCGACCTCTAAAAATGACATTGCCCAAAAATTGTAATGACTTTGCCAACCACTTTCTATCACTTACCCGAACTCTAAAAATGACTTTGCCCAACAATTGTAATGACTTTGCCAACCACTGTTAATCACTTACCCGACCTCTAAAAATGACTTTTCCCAACAACTGAAATGACTTTGCCAACCACTGTTAATCACTTATCCGACCTCTAAAAATGACTTTGCCCAATAATTGTAATGACTTTGCCAACCACTGACAATCACTTATCCGACCTCTAAAAATGACTTTGCACAAAAATTGTAATGACTTTGCCAACCACTGTTAATCACTTATCCGATCTCTTAAAATGACTTTGCCCATCAATCGTAATGACTTTGCCAACCACTTTCAATCACTTATCCGACCTCTAAAAATGACTTTGCCCAACAATTAAAATGTTCTTGCCAACCACTGTTAATCACTTACCCGACCTCTAAAAATGACTTTGCCCTACAATTGTAATGACTTTGCCAACCACTGTTAATCACTTATCCGACCTCTAAAAATGACTTTTCCCAACAATTGCAATGACTTTTCCAACCACTGTCAATCACTTATCCGACCTCTAAAAATGACTTTGCCCAAAAATTGTAATGACTTTTCCAACCACTGTTAATCACTTATCCGATCTCTAGAAATGACTTTGCCCATCAATTGAAATGACTTTGCCAACCACTTTCAATCACTTACCCGACCTCTAAAAATGACTTTGCCCATAAATTGTAATGACTTTGCCAACTACTGTTAATCACTTATCCGACCTCTAAAAATGACTTTGCCCAACAATTGTAATTACTTTGCCAACCACTGTTTATCACTTATCCGACCTTTAAAAATGACTTTGCCCAACAATTGTAATCACTTTGCCAACCACTGTTAATCACTTATCCGACCGCTAAAAATGACTTTTCCCAACAACTAAAATGACTTTGCCAACCACTTTTAATCACTTATCCGATCTCTTAAAATGACTTTGCCCATCAATCGTAATGACTTTGCCAACCACTTTCAATCACTTATCCGACCTCTAAAAATGACTTTGCCCAACAATTAAAATGTTCTTGCCAACCACTGTTAATCACTTACCCGACCTCTAAAAATGACTTTGCCCTACAATTGTAATGACTTTGCCAACCACTGTTAATCACTTATCCGACCTCTAAAAATGACTTTTCCCAACAACTGAAATGACTTTGCCAACCACTGTTAATCACATATCCGACCTCTAAAAATGACTTTGCCCAATATTTGTAATGACTTTGCCAACCACTGTTAATCACTTATCCGAACTCCAAAAATGACCTTACCAAACTATTGAAATAACTTTTCCAACCACTGTTAATCACTTATCCGACCTCTAAAAATGACTTTTCCCAACAACTGAAATGACTTTGCCAACCACTGTTTATCACTCATCCGACCTCTAAAAATGACTTTTCCCAACAACTTAAATGACTTTGCCAACCACTTTTAATCACTTATCCGACCTCTAAAAATGACTTTGCCCAATAATTGTAATGACTTTGCCAACCACTGTTAATCTCTTATCCGAACTATAAAAATGACTTTGCCCAACAATTGTAATGACTTTTCCAACCACAGTCAATCACTTATCCGACCTCTAAAAATGACATTGCCCAAAAATTGTAATGACTTTGCCAACCACTTTCTATCACTTACCCGAACTCTAAAAATGACTTTGCCCAACAATTGTAATGACTTTGCCAACCACTGTTAATCACTTACCCGACCTCTAAAAATGACTTTTCCCAACAACTGAAATGACTTTGCCAACCACTGTTAATCACTTATCCGACCTCTAAAAATGACTTTGCCCAATAATTGTAATGACTTTGCCAACCACTGACAATCACTTATCCGACCTCTAAAAATGACTTTGCACAAAATTGTAATGACTTTGCAAACCACTGTTAATCACTTATCCGACCTCTAAAAATGACTTTGCCCATAAATTGTAATGACTTTGCCAACTACTGTTAATCACTTATCCGACCTCTAAAAATGACTTTGCCCAACAATTGTAATTACTTTGCCAACCACTGTTTATCACTTATCCGACCTTTAAAAATGACTTTGCCCAACAATTGTAATCACTTTGCCAACCACTGTTAATCACTTATCCGACCGCTAAAAATGACTTTTCCCAACAACTAAAATGACTTTGCCAACCACTTTTAATCACTTATCCGATCTCTTAAAATGACTTTGCCCATCAATCGTAATGACTTTGCCAACCACTTTCAATCACTTATCCGACCTCTAAAAATGACTTTGCCCAACAATTAAAATGTTCTTGCCAACCACTGTTAATCACTTACCCGACCTCTAAAAATGACTTTGCCCTACAATTGTAATGACTTTGCCAACCACTGTTAATCACTTATCCGACCTCTAAAAATGACTTTTCCCAACAACTGAAATGACTTTGCCAACCACTGTTAATCACATATCCGACCTCTAAAAATGACTTTGCCCAATATTTGTAATGACTTTGCCAACCACTGTTAATCACTTATCCGAACTCCAAAAATGACCTTACCAAACTATTAAAATAACTTTTCCAACCACTGTTAATCACTTATCCGACCTCTAAAAATGACTTTTCCCAACAACTGAAATGACTTTGCCAACCACTGTTTATCACTCATCCGACCTCTAAAAATGACTTTTCCCAACAACTGAAATGACTTTGCCAACCACTTTTAATCACTTATCCGACCTCTAAAAATGACTTTGCCCAATAATTGTAATGACTTTGCCAACCACTGTTAATCTCTTATCCGAACTATAAAAATGACTTTTCCCAACAACTGAAATGACTTTGCCAACCACTGTTAATCACTTATCCGACCTCTAAAAATGACATTGCCCAAAAATTGTAATGACTTTGCCAACCACTTTCTATCACTTACCCGAACTCTAAAAATGACTTTGCCCAACAATTGTAATGACTTTGCCAACCACTGTTAATCACTTACCCGACCTCTAAAAATGACTTTTCCCAACAACTGAAATGACTTTGCCAACCACTGTTAATCACTTATCCGACCTCTAAAAATGACTTTGCCCAATAATTGTAATGACTTTGCCAACCACTGACAATCACTTATCCGACCTCTAAAAATGACTTTGCACAAAATTGTAATGACTTTGCCAACCACTGTTAATCACTTATCCGATCTCTTAAAATGACTTTGCCCATCAATCGTAATGACTTTGCCAACCACTTTCAATCACTTATCCGACCTCTAAAAATGACTTTGCCCAACAATTAAAATGTTCTTGCCAACCACTGTTAATCACTTACCCGACCTCTAAAAATGACTTTGCCCTACAATTGTAATGACTTTGCCAACCACTGTTAATCACTTATCCGACCTCTAAAAATGACTTTTCCCAACAATTGCAATGACTTTTCCAACCACTGTCAATCACTTATCCGACCTCTAAAAATGACTTTGCCCAAAAATTGTAATGACTTTTCCAACCACTGTTAATCACTTATCCGATCTCTAGAAATGACTTTGCCCATCAATTGAAATGACTTTGCCAACCACTTTCAATCACTTACCCGACCTCTAAAAATGACTTTGCCCAACAACTGTAATGACTTTTCCAACCACTGTCAATCACTTATCCGACCTCTAAAAATGACTTTGCCCATAAATTGTAATGACTTTGCCAACTACTGTTAATCACTTATCCGACCTCTAAAAATGACTTTGCCCAACAATTGTAATTACTTTGCCAACCACTGTTTATCACTTATCCGACCTTTAAAAATGACTTTGCCCAACAATTGTAATCACTTTGCCAACCACTGTTAATCACTTATCCGACCGCTAAAAATGACTTTTCCCAACAACTAAAATGACTTTGCCAACCACTTTTAATCACTTATCCGATCTCTTAAAATGACTTTGCCCATCAATCGTAATGACTTTGCCAACCACTTTCAATCACTTATCCGACCTCTAAAAATGACTTTGCCCAACAATTAAAATGTTCTTGCCAACCACTGTTAATCACTTACCCGACCTCTAAAAATTACTTTGCCCAACAATTAAAATGTTCTTGCCAACCACTGTTAATCACTTATCCGACCTCTAAAAATGACTTTTCCCAGCAACTGAAATGACTTTGCCAACCACTGTTAATCACTTATCCGACCTCTAAAAATGACTTTGCCCAATATTTGTAATGACTTTGCCAACCACTGTTAATCACTTATCCGAACTCCAAAAAAGACTTTGCCCAACAATTGCAATGACTTTTCCAACCACTGTCAATCACTTATCCGACCTCTAAAAATGACTTTGCCCAAAAATTGTAATGACTTTTCCAACCACTGTTAATCACTTATCCGATCTCTAGAAATGACTTTGCCCATCAATTGAAATGACTTTGCCAACCACTTTCAATCACTTACCCGACCGCTAAAAATGACTTTGCCCAACAACTGTAATGACTTTTCCAACCACTGTCAATCACTTATGCGACCTCTAAAAATGACTTTGCCCATAAATTGTAATGACTTTGCCAACTACTGTTAATCACTTATCCGACCTCTAAAAATGACTTTGCCCAACAATTGTAATTACTTTGCCAACCACTGTTTATCACTTATCCGACCTCTAAAAATGACTTTGCCCAACAATTAAAATGTTCTTGCCAACCACTGTTAATCACTTACCCGACCTCTAAAAATGACTTTGCCCTACAATTGTAATGACTTTGCCAACCACTGTTAATCACTTATCCGACCTCTAAAAATGACTTTGCCCAACAATTAAAATGTTTTTGCCAACCACTGTTAATCACTTACCCGACCTCTAAAAATGACATTGCCCAACAATTGCAATGACTTTGCCAACCACTGTAAATCACTTATCCGACCTCTAGAAATGACTTTTCCCATCAATTGAAATGACTTTGCCAACCACTTTCAATCACTTACCCGACCTCTAAAAATGACTTTGCCCAAAAACTGTAATGACTTTTCCAACCACTGTCAATCACTTATCCGACCTCTAAAAATGACTTTGCCCAACAATTGTAATTACTTTGCCAACCACTGTTTATCACTTATCCGACCTCTAAAAATGACTTTGCCCAACAATTGTAATTACTTTGCCAACCACTGTTTATCACTTATCCGACCTTTAAAAATGACTTTGCCCAACAATTGTAATCACTTTGCCAACCACTGTTAATCACTTATCCGACCTCTAAAAATGACTTTGCCCAACAATTGTAATTACTTTGCCAACCACTGTTTATCACTTATCCGACCTTTAAAAATGACTTTGCCCAACAATTGTAATCACTTTGCCAACCACTGTTAATCACTTATCCGACCGCTAAAAACGACTTTTCCCAACAACTAAAATGACTTTGCCAACCACTTTTAATCACTTATCCGACCTCTAAAAATGACTTTGCCCAACAATTAAAATGTTTTTGCCAACCACTGTTAATCACTTACCCGACCGCTAAAAATGACTTTTCCCAACAACTAAAATGACTTTGCCAACCACTTTTAATCACTTATCCGACCTCTAAAAATGACTTTGCCCAACAATTAAAATGTTTTTGCCAACCACTGTTAATCACTTACCCGACCTCTAAAAATGACTTTGCCCATAAATTGTAATGACTTTGCCAACTACTGTTAATCACTTATCCGACCTCTAAAAATGACTTTGCCCAACAATTGTAATTACTTTGCCAACCACTGTTTATCACTTATCCGACCTTTAAAAATGACTTTGCCCAACAATTGTAATCACTTTGCCAACCACTGTTAATCACTTATCCGACCTCTAAAAATGACTTTGCCCAACAATTGTAATTACTTTGCCAACCACTGTTTATCACTTATCCGACCTTTAAAATGACTTTGCCCAACAATTGTAATCACTTTGCCAACCACTGTTAATCACTTATCCGACCGCTAAAAACGACTTTTCCCAACAACTAAAATGACTTTGCCAACCACTTTTAATCACTTATCCGACCTCTAAAAATGACTTTGCCCAACAATTAAAATGTTTTTGCCAACCACTGTTAATCACTTACCCGACCGCTAAAAATGACTTTTCCCAACAACTAAAATGACTTTGCCAACCACTTTTAATCACTTATCCGACCTCTAAAAATGACTTTGCCCAACAATTAAAATGTTTTTGCCAACCACTGTTAATCACTTACCCGACCTCTAAAAATGACTTTGCCCATAAATTGTAATGACTTTGCCAACTACTGTTAATCACTTATCCGACCTCTAAAAATGACTTTGCCCAACAATTGTAATTACTTTGCCAACCACTGTTTATCACTTATCCGACCTTTAAAAATGACTTTGCCCAACAATTGTAATCACTTTGCCAACCACAGTTAATCACTTATCCGACCGCTAAAAATGACTTTGCCCAACAACTAAAATGACTTTGCCAACCACTTTTAATCACTTATCCGACCTCTAAAAATGACTTTGCCCAACAATTAAAATGTTTTTGCCAACCACTGTTAATCACTTACCCGACCTCTAAAAATGACATTGCCCAACAATTGTAATGACTTTGCCAACCACTGTAAATCACTTATCCGACCTCTAGAAATGACTTTTCCCAACAACTGAAATGACTTTGCCAACCACTTTCAATCACTTACCCGACCTCTAAAAATGACTTTGCCCAACAACTGTAATGACTTTTCCCAACAACTGAAATGACTTTGCCAACCACTGTTAATCACATATCCGACCTCTAAAAATGACTTTGCCCAATATTTGTAATGACTTTGCCAACCACTGTTAATCACTTATCCGAACTCCAAAAAAGACTTTGCCCAACAATTGCAATGACTTTTCCAAACACTGTCAATCACTTATCCGACCTCTAAAAATAACTTTGCCCAAAAATTGTAATTACTTTTCCAACCACTGTTAATCACTTATCCGACCTTTAAAAATGATTTTGCCCATAAATTGTAATGACTTTGCCAACTACTGTTAATCACTTATCCGACCTCTAAAAATGACTTTGCCCAACAATTGTAATTACTTTGCCAACCACTGTTTATCACTTATCCGACCTTTAAAAATGACTTTGCCCAACAATTGTAATCACTTTGCCAACCACTGTTAATCACTTATCCGACCTCTAAAAATGACTTTGCCCAACAATTGTAATTACTTTGCCAACCACTGTTTATCACTTATCCGACCTTTAAAAATGACTTTGCCCAACAATTGTAATCACTTTGCCAACCACTGTTAATCACTTATCCGACCGCTAAAAATGACTTTTCCCAACAACTAAAATGACTTTGCCAACCACTTTTAATCACTTATCCGACCTCTAAAAATGACTTTGCCCAACAATTAAAATGTTTTTGCCAACCACTGTTAATCACTTACCCGACCTCTAAAAATGACATTGCCCAACAATTGTAATGACTTTGCCAACCACTGTAAATCACTTATCCGACCTCTAGAAATGACTTTTCCCATCAATTGAAATGACTTTGCCAACCACTTTCAATCACTTACCCGACCTCTAAAAATGACTTTGCCCAACAACTGTTTATCACTTATCCGACCTTTAAAAATGACTTTGCCCAACAATTGTAATCACTTTGCCAACCACTGTTAATCACTTATCCGACCGCTAAAAATGACTTTTCCCAACAACTAAAATGACTTTGCCAACCACTTTTAATCACTTATCCGACCTCTAAAAATGACTTTGCCCAACAATTAAAATGTTTTTGCCAACCACTGTTAATCACTTACCCGACCTCTAAAAATGACATTGCCCAACAATTGTAATGACTTTGCCAACCACTGTAAATCACTTATCCGACCTCTAGAAATGACTTTTCCCATCAATTGAAATGACTTTGCCAACCACTGTCAATCACTTATCCGACCTCTAAAAATAACTTTGCCCAAAAATTGTAATTACTTTTCCAACCACTGTTAATCACTTATCCGACCTTTAAAAATGATTTTGCCCATAAATTGTAATGACTTTGCCAACTACTGTTAATCACTTATCCGACCTCTAAAAATGACTTTGCCCAACAATTGTAATTACTTTGCCAACCACTGTTTATCACTTATCCGACCTTTAAAAATGACTTTGCCCAACAATTGTAATCACTTTGCCAACCACTGTTAATCACTTATCCGACCTCTAAAAATGACTTTGCCCAACAATTGTAATTACTTTGCCAACCACTGTTTATCACTTATCCGACCTTTAAAAATGACTTTGCCCAACAATTGTAATCACTTTGCCAACCACTGTTAATCACTTATCCGACCGCTAAAAATGACTTTTCCCAACAACTAAAATGACTTTGCCAACCACTTTTAATCACTTATCCGACCTCTAAAAATGACTTTGCCCAACAATTAAAATGTTTTTGCCAACCACTGTTAATCACTTACCCGACCTCTAAAAATGACATTGCCCAACAATTGTAATGACTTTGCCAACCACTGTAAATCACTTATCCGACCTCTAGAAATGACTTTTCCCATCAATTGAAATGACTTTGCCAACCACTTTCAATCACTTACCCGACCTCTAAAAATGACTTTGCCCAACAACTGTAATGACTTTTCCAACCACTGTCAATCACTTATCCGACCTCTAAAAATGACTTTGCCCATAAATTGTAATGACTTTGCCAACTACTGTTAATCACTTATCCGACCTCTAAAAATGACTTTGCCCAACAATTGTAATTACTTTGCCAACCACTGTTTATCACTTATCCGACCTTTAAAAATGACTTTGCCCAACAATTATAATCACTTTGCCAACCACTGTTAATCACTAATCCGACCGCTAAAAATGACTTTTCCCAACAACTAAAATTACTTTGCCAACCACTTTTAATCACTTATCCGACCTCTAAAAATGACTTTGCCCAACAATTAAAATTTTTTTGCCAACCACTGTTAATCACTTACCGGTCCTCTAAAAATGACATTGCCAAACAATTGTAATGACTTTGCCAACCACTGTAAATCACTTATCCGACCTCTAGAAATGACTTTTCCCAACAACTGAAATGACTTTGCCAACCACTGTAAATCACATATCCGACCTCTAAAAATGACTTTGCCCAATATTTGTAATGACTTTGCCAACCACTGTTAATCACTTATCCGAACTCCAAAAAAGAATTTGCCCAACAATTGCAATGACTTTTCCAACCACTGTCAATCACTTTTTCGACCTCTAAAAATGACTTTGCCCAAAAATTGTAATGACTTTTCCAACCACTGTTAATTACTTATCCGATCTCTAGAAATGACTTTGCCCATCTATTGAAATGACTTTGCCAACCACTTTCAATCACTTACCCGACCTCTAAAAATGACTTTGCCCAACAACTGTAATGACTTTTCCCAACAACTGAAATGACTTTGCCAACCACTGTTAATCACATATCCGACCTCTAAAAATGACTTTGCCCAATATTTGTAATGACTTTGCCAACCACTGTTAATCACTTATCCGAACTCCAAAAAAGACTTTGCCCAACAATTGCAATGACTTTTCCAACCACTGTCAATCACTTATCCGACCTCTAAAAATTACTTTGCCCAAAAATTGTAATGACTTTTCCAACCACTGTTAATCACTTATCCGATCTCTAGAAATGACTTTGCCCATCAATTGAAATGACTTTGCCAACCACTTTCAATCACTTACCCGACCTCTAAAAATGACTTTGCCCAACAACTGTAATGACTTTTCCAACCACTGTCAATCACTTATCCTACCTCTAAAAATGACTTTGCCCAATATTTGTAATGACTTTGCCAACCACTGTTAATCACTTATCCGACCTCTAAAAATGACTTTACCCAAAAATTGTAATGACTTTTCCAACCACTGTTAATCACTTATCCGATCTCTAGAAATGACTTTGCCCAAAAATTGTAATGACTTTTCCAACCACTGTTAATCACTTATCCGATCTCTAGAGATGACTTTGCCCATCAATTGAAATGACTTTGCCAAACACTTTCAATCAATTACCCGACCTCTAAAAATGACTTTGCCCAACAACTGTAATGACTTTTCCAACCACTGTCAATCACTTATCCGACCTCTAAAAATGACTTTTCCCAGTATTTGTAATGACTTTGCCAACCACTGTTAATCACTTATCCGAACTCCAAAAAAGACTTTGCCCAACAATTGCAATGACTTTTCCAACCACTGTCAATCACTTATCCGACCTCTAAAAATGACTTTGCCAAAAAATTGTAATGACTTTTCCAACCACTGTTAATCACTTATCCGACCTTTAAAAATGACTTTGCCCATCAATTGAAATGACTTTGCCAACCACTTTCAATCACTTACCCGACCTCTAAAAATGACTTTGCCCAACAATTGTAATGACTTTTCCAACCACTGTCAATCACTTATCCGACCTCTAAAAATGATTTTGCCCATAAATTGTAATGACTTTGCCAACTCCTGTTAATCACTTATCCGACCTCTAAAAATGACTTTGCCCAACAATTGTAATGACTTTTCCAACCACTGTTAATTACTTATCCGATCTCTAGAAATGACTTTGCCCATCAATTGAAATGACTTTGCCAACCACTTTCAATCACTTACCCGACCTCTAAAAATGACTTTGCCCAACAACTAAAATGACTTTGCCAACCACTTTTAATCACTTATCCGACCTCTAAAAATGACTTTGCCCAACAATTAAAATGTTTTTGCCAACCACTGTTAATCACTTACCCGACCTCTAAAAATGACTTTGCCCAACAACTGTAATGACTTTTCCAACCACTGTTAATCACTTATCCGATCTCTAGAAATGACTTTGCCCAAAAATTGTAATGACTTTTCCAACCACTGTTAATCACTTATCCGATCTCTAGAGATGACTTTGCCCATCAATTGAAATGACTTTGCCAAACACTTTCAATCAATTACCCGACCTCTAAAAATGACTTTGCCCAACAACTGTAATGACTTTTCCAACCACTGTCAATCACTTATCCGACCTCTAAAAATGACTTTTCCCAATATTTGTAATGACTTTGCCAACCACTGTTAATCACTTATCCGAACTCCAAAATAGACTTTGCCCAACAATTGCAATGACTTTTCCAACCACTGTCAATCACTTATCCGACCTCTAAAAATGACTTTGCCAAAAAATTGTAATGACTTTTCCAACCACTGTTAATCACTTATCCGACCTTTAAAAATGACTTTGCCCATCAATTGAAATGACTTTGCCAACCACTTTCAATCACTTACCCGACCTCTAAAAATGACTTTGCCCAACAACTGTAATGACTTTTCCAACCACTGTCAATCACTTATCCGACCTCTAAAAATGATTTTGCCCATAAATTGTAATGACTTTGCCAACTCCTGTTAATCACTTATCCGACCTCTAAAAATGACTTTGCCCAACAATTGTAATTACTTTGCCAACCACTGTTTATCACTTATCCGACCTTTAAAAATGACTTTGCCCAACAATTGTAATCACTTTGCCAACCACTGTTAATCACTTATCCGACAGTTAAAATGACTTTTCCCAACAACTAAAATGACTTTGCCAACCACTTTAATCACTTATCCGACCTCTAAAAATGACTTTGCCCAACAATTAAAATGTTTTTGCCAACCACTGTTAATCACTTACCCGACCTCTAAAAATGACATTGCCCAACAATTGTAATGACTTTGCCAACCACTGTAAATCACTTATCCGACCTCTAGAAATGACTTTTCCCATCAATTGAAATGACTTTGCCAACCACTTTCAATCACTTACCCGACCTCTAAAAATGACTTTGCCCAACAACTGTAATGACTTTTCCAACCACTGTCAATCACTTATCCGACCTTTAAAATGACTTTGCCCATAAATTGTAATGACTTTGCAAACTACTGTTAATCACTTATCCGACCTCTAAAAATGACTTTGCCCAACAATTGTAATTACTTTGCCAACCACTGTTTATCACTTATCCGACCTTTAAAAATGACTTTGCCCAACAATTGTAATCACTTTGCCAACCACTGTTAATCACTTATCCGACCGCTAAAAATGACTTTTCCCAACAACTAAAATGACTTTGCCAACCACTTTTAATCACTTATCCGACCTCTAAAAATGACTTTGCCCAACAATTAAAATGTTTTTGCCAACCACTGTTAATCACTTACCCGACCTCTAAAAATGACATTGCCCAACAATTGTAATGACTTTGCCAACCACTGTAAATCACTTATCCGACCTCTAGAAATGACTTTTCCCATCAATTGAAATGACTTTGCTAACCACTTTCAATCACTTACCCGACCTCTAAAAATGACTTTGCCCAACAACTGTAATGACTTTTCCAACCACTGTCAATCACTTATCCGACCTCTAAAAATGACTTTGCCCATAAATTGTAATGACTTTGCCAACTACTGTTAATCACTTATCCGACCTCTAAAAATGACTTTGCCCAACAATTGTAATTACTTTGCCAACCACTGTTTATCACTTATCCGACCTTTAAAATGACTTTGCCCAACAATTGTAATCACTTTGCCAACCACTGTTAATCACTTATCCGACCGCTAAAAATGACTTTTCCCAACAACTAAAATGACTTTGCCAACCACTTTTAATCACTTATCCGACCTCTAAAAATGACTTTGCCCAACAATTAAAATGTTTTTGCCAACCACTGTTAATCACTTACCCGACCTCTAAAAATGACATTGCCCAACAATTGTAATGACTTTGCCAACCACTGTAAATCACTTATCCGACCTCTAGAAATGACTTTTCCCATCAATTGAAATGACTTTGCTAACCACTTTCAATCACTTACCCGACCTCTAAAAATGACTTTGCCCAACAACTGTAATGACTTTTCCAACCACTGTCAATCACTTATCCGACCTCTAAAAATGACTTTGCCCATAAATTGTAATGACTTTGCCAACTTCTGTTAATCACTTATCCGACCTCTAAAAATGACTTTGCCCAACAATTGTAATTACTTTGCCAACCACTGTTTATCACTTATCCGACCTTTAAAAATGACTTTGCCCAACAATTGTAATCACTTTGCCAACCACTGTTAATCACTTATCCGAACTCTAAAAATTATTTTTCTCAACAATTGTAATGACTTTGCCAACCACTTTCAATCACTTACCCGAACTCTAAAAATGACTTAGCCCAACAATTGTAATGCTTTGCCAACCACTGTTAATCACTTATCCGACCTCTAAAAATGACCTTACCAAACTATGAAATAACTTTTCCAACCACTGTCAATCACTTATCCGACCTCTAAAAATGACTTTGCCCAAAGATTGTAATGACTTTGCCAACCACTGTTAATCACTTATCCGACCTCTAAAAATGACTTTTCCCAACAACTGAAATGACTTTGCCAACCACTGTTTATCACTTATCCGACCTCTAAAAATGACTTTGCCCAATAATTGTAATGACTTTGCCAACCACTGTTAATCACTTATCCGAACTCTAAAAATGACTTTGCCCAACAATAATAATGACTTTTCCAACCACTGTCAATGACTTATCCGACCTTTAAAAATTAATTTGCCCAAAAATTGTAATGACTTTGCCAACCACTGTTAATCACTTATCCGAACTCTAAAAATGACTTTGCCCAACAATTGTAATGACTTTTCCAACCACAGTCAATCACTTATCCGACCTCTTAAAATGACATTGCCCAAAAATTGTAATGACTTTGCCAACCACTGTCAATCACTTATCCGATCTCTAGAAATGACTTTGCCCATCAATTGTAATGACTTTGCCAACCACTTTCAATCACTTACCCGACCTCTAAAAATGACTTTGCCCAACAATTAAAATGTTTTTGCCAACCACTGTTAATAACTTATCCGACCTCTAAAAATGACTTTGCCCAACAATTGTAATGACTTTGCCAACCACTGTTAATCACTTATCCGAACTCTAAAAATGACTTTGCCCAACAATTTTAATGACTTTGCCAACCACTGTTAATCACTTATCCGACCTTTAAAAATGACTTTGCCCAACCACTGTAATTCACTTACCCGACCTCTAAAAATGACTTTTCCAAACAACTGAAATGACTTTGCAAACCACTGTTAATCACTTATCCGACCTCTAAAAATGACTTTGCCCAATAATTGTAATGACTATGCCAACCACTGTTAATCACTTATCCGAACTCTAAAAATGACTTTGCCCAACAATTGTAATGACTTTTCCAACCACTGTCAATCACTTATCCGACCTCTAAAAATGACTTTGCCCAAAAATTGTAATGACTTTGCCAACCACTGTTAATCACTTATCCGATCTCTAGAAATGACTTTGCCCATCAATTGTAATGACTTTGCCAACCACTTTCAATCACTTACCCGACCTCTAAAAATGGCTTTGCCCAACAATTGTAATGACTTTGCCAACCACTGTTAATCACTTATCCGATCTCTAGAAATGACTTTGCCCATCAATTGTAATGACTTTGCCAACCACTTTCAATCACTTATCCGACCTCTAAAAATGACTTTGCCCAACCACTGTAATTCACTTATCAGACCTCTAAAAATGACTTTGCCCAACCACTGTAATTCACTTATCCGACCTCTAAAAATGACTTTGCCCAACAATTGTAATGACTTTTCCAACCACTGTCAATCACTCATCCGACCTCTAAAAATGACTTTGCCCAAAATTTGTAATGACTTTGCCAACCACTGTTAAAACTAATCCGACCTCTAAAAATTATTTTTCTCAACAATTGTAATGACTTTGCCAACCACTGTTAATCACTTATCCGACCGCTAAAAATGACTTTTCCCAACACCTGAAATGACTTTGCCAACCACTTTTAATCACTTATCCGACCTCTAAAAATGACTTTGCCCAACAATTAAAATGACTTTGCCAACCACTCTCAATCACTTATCCAACCTCTAAAAATGACTTTGCCCAACAATTGTAATGACTTTGCCAACCACTGTAAATCACTTATCCGACCTCTAAAAATGACTTTGCCCAAAAATTGTAATGACTTTGCCAACCACTGTTAATCACTTATCCGACCGCTAAAAATGACTTTTCTCAACAACTGAAATGACTTTGCCAACCACTTTTAATCACTTATCCGACCTCTAAAAATGACTTTGCCCAACAATTAAAATGTTTTTGCCAACCACTGTTAATCACTTACCCGACCTCTAAAAATGACTTTGCCCAACAATTGTAATGACTTTGCCAACCACTGTAAATCACTTATCCGACCTCTAGAAATGACTAAGCCCATCAATTGAAATGACTTTGCCAACCACTCTCAATCACTTATCCAACCTCTAAAAATGACTTTGCCCAACAATTGTAATGACTTTGCCAACCACTGTTAATCACTTATCCGACCTCTAAAAATGACCTTACCAAACTATTGAAATAACTTTTCCAACCACTGTCAATCACTTATCCGACCTCTAAAAATTACTTTGCCCAAAGATTGTAATGACTTTGCCAACCACTGTTAATCACTTATTCGACCTCTAAAAATGACCTTACAAAACTATTGAAATAACTTTTCCAACCACTGTCAATCACTTATCCGACCTCTAAAAATGACTTTGCCCAAAGATTGTAATGACTTTGCCAACCACTGTTAATCACTTATCCGACCTCTAAAAATGACTTTTCCCAACACCTGAAATGACTTTGCCAACCACTGTTTATCACTTATCCGACCTCTAAAAATTACTTTGCCCAACAATTGTAATGACTTTGCCAACCACTGTTAATCACTTATCCGACCTCTAAAAATGATTTTTCCTAACAACTGAAATGACTTTGCCAACCACTTTTAATCACTTATCCGACCTCTAAAAATGACCTTACCAAACTATTGAAATAACTTTTCCAACCACTGTCAATCACTTATCCGACCTCTAAAAATGACTTTGCCCAAAGATTTTAATGACTTTGCCAACCACTGTTAATCACTTATTCGACCTCTAAAAATGACCTTACCAAACTATTGAAATAACTTTTCCAACCACTGTCAATCACTTATCCGACCTCTAAAAATGACTTTGCCCAAAGATTGTAATGACTTTGCCAACCACTGTTAATCACTTATCCGACCTCTAAAAATGACTTTTCCCAACACCTGAAATGACTTTGCCAACCACTGTTTATCACTTATCCGACCTCTAAAAATGACTTTGCCCAACAATTGTAATGACTTTGCCAACCACTGTTAATCACTTATCCGACCTCTAAAAATGACTTTTCCCAACAACTGAAATGACTTTGCCAACCACTTTTAATCACTTATCCGACCTCTAAAAATGACTTTGCCCAATAATTGTAATGACTTTGCCAACCACTGTTAATCACTTATCCGAACTCTAAAAATGACTCTGCCCAACAATTGTAATGACTTTTCCAACCACAGTCAATCACTTATCCGACCTCAAAAAATGACATTGCCCAAAAATTGTAATGACTTTTCCAACCACTGTTAATCACTTATCCGAACTCTAAAAATGACTTTGCCCAACAATTGTAATGACTTTGCCAACCACTGTAATTCACTTATCCGATCTCAAGAAATGACTTTGCCCATCAATTGTAATGACTTTGCCAACCACTGTTAATCACTTATCCGAACTCTAAAAATGACTTTGCCCAACAATTGTAATGACTTTGCCAACCACTGTTAATCACTTATCCGAACTCTAAAAATGACTTTGCCCAACAATTGTAATGACTTTGCCAACCACTGTTAATCACTTATCCGACCTCTAAAAATGACTTTGCCCAACCACTGTAATTCACTTGCCCGACCTCTAAAAATGACTTTTCCCAACAACTGAAATGACTTTGCCAACCACTTTTAATCACTTATCCGACCTCTAAAAATGACTTTGCCCAATAATTGTAATGACTTTGCCAACCACTGTTAATCACTTATCCGAACTCTAAAAATGACTCTGCCCAACAATTGTAATGACTTTTCCAACCACAGTCAATCACTTATCCGACCTCTAAAAATGACATTGCCCAAAAATTGTAATGACTTTGCCAACCACTGTCAATCACTTATCCGATCTCTAGAAATGACTTTGCCCATCAATTGTAATGACTTTGCCAACCACTTTCAATCACTTACCCGACCTCTAAAAATGACTTTGCCCAACAATTAAAATGTTTTTGCCAACCACTGTTAATAACTTATCCGACCTCTAAAAATGACTTTGCCCAACAATTGTAATGACTTTGCCAACCACTGTAATTCACTTATCCGATCTCAAGAAATGACTTTGCCCATCAACTGTAATGACTTTGCCAGCCACTTTCAATCACTTATCCGACCTCTAAAAATAATTTTGCCCAACAATTGTAATCACTTTTCCAACCACTGTTAATCACTTTTCCGAACGCTAAAAATGACTTTGCCCAACAATTGTAATGACTTTGCCAACCACTGTTAATCACTTATCCGACCTCTAAAAATGACTTTGCCCAATAATTGTAATGACTTTGCCAACCACTGTCAATCACTTATCCGACCTCTAAAAATGACTTTGCCCAAAAATTGTAATGACTTTGCTAACCACTTTTAATCACTTATCCGAACTCTAAAAATGACTTTGCCCAAAAATTGTAATGACCTTGCCAACCACTGTTAATCACTTACCCGATCTCTAAAAATGACTTTTCCCAACAACTGAAATGACTTTGCCAACCACTGTTAATCACTTATCCGACCTCTAAAAATGACTTTGCCCAATTATTGTAATGACTTTGCCAACCACTTTCAATCACTTATCCGACCTCTAAAAATGACTTTGCCCAAAAATTGTAATGACTTTGCCAACCACTGTTAATCACTTATCCGACCGCTAAAAATGACTTTTCCCAATACCTGAAATGACTTTGCCAACCCCTTTTCACTTATCCGACCTCTAAAAATGACTTTAGCCAACAATTAAAGTTTTTTTGCCAACCACTGTTAATCACTTACCCGACCTCTAAAATGACTTTGCCCAACAATTGTAATGACTTTGCCAACCACTGTAAATCACTTATCCGACATCTTGAAATGACTTTGCCCATCAATTGTAATGACTTTGCCAACCACTCTCAATCACTAATCCAACCTCTAAAAATGACTTTGCCCAACAATTGTAATGACTTTGCCAACCACTGTTAATCACTTATCCGAATTCAAAAAATGACTTTGCCCAACAATTGTAATGACTTTGCCAACCACTGTTAATCACTTAACCGACCTCTAAAAATGACCTTACCAAACTATTGAAATAACTTTTCCAACCACTGTCAATCACTTATCCGACCTCTAAAAATGACTTTGCCCAAAAATTGTAATGACTTTGCCAACTACTGTTAATCACTTATCCGACCTCTAAAAATGACTTTTCCCAACAACTGAAATGACTTTGCCAACCACTGTTTATCACTTATCCGACCTCTCAAAATGACTTTGCCCAACAATTGTAATGACTTTGCCAACCACTGTTAATCACTTATCCGACCTCTAAAAATGACTTTTCCCAACAACTGAAATGACTTTGCCAACCACTTTTAATCACTTATCCGACCTCTAAAATGACTTTGCCCAATAATTGTAATGACTTTGCCAACCACTGTTAATCACTTATCCGAACTCTAAAAATGACTTTGCCCAACAATTGTAATGACTTTTCCAACCACTGTCAATCACTTATCCGATCTCTAGAAATGACTTTGCCCATCAATTGTAATGACTTTGCCAACCACTTTCAATCACTTACCCGACCTCAAAAATGACTTTGCCCAACAATTAAAATGTTTTTGCCAACCACTGTTAATAACTTATCCGACCTCTAAAAATGACTTTGCCCAACAATTGTAATGACTTTGCCAACCACTGTTAATCACTTATCCGAACTCTAAAAATGACTTTGCCAACCACTGTAATTCACTTATCCGATCTCAAGAAATGACTTTGCCCATCAATTGTAATGACTTTGCCAACCACTGTTAATCACTTATCCGACCTCTAAAAATGACTTTGCCCAACAATTAAAATGTTTTTGCCAACCACTGTTTATAACTTATCCGACCTCTAAAAATGACTTTGCCCAACAATTGTAATGACTTTGCCAACCACTGTTAATCACTTATCCGAACTCTAAAAATGACTTTGCCCAACAATTGTAATGACTTTGCCAACCACTGTAATTCACTTATCCGATCTCAAGAAATGACTTTGCCCATCAATTGTAATGACTTTGCCAGCCACTTTCAATCACTTATCCGACCTCTAAAAATAATTTTGCCCAACAATTGTAATCACTTTTCCAACCACTGTTATTCACTTATCCGAACGCTAAAAATGACTTTGCCCAACAATTGTAATGACTTTGCCAATCACTGTTAATCACTTATCCGACCTCTAAAAATGACTTTGCCCAACAATTGTAATGACTTTGCCAACCACTGTAATTCACTTATCCGATCTCAAGAAATGACTTTGCCCATCAATTGTAATGACTTTGCCAGCCACTTTCAATCACTTATCCGACCTCTAAAAATAATTTTGCCCAACAATTGTAATCACTTTTCCAACCACTGTTAATCACTTTTCCGAACGCTAAAAATGACTTTGCCCAACAATTGTAATGACTTTGCCAACCACTGTTAATCACTTATCCGACCTCTAAAATGACTTTGCCCAACAATTGTAATGACTTTGCCAACCACTGTAATTCACTTATCCGATCTCAAGAAATGACTTTGCCCATCAACTGTAATGACTTTGCCAGCCACTTTCAATCACTTATCCGACCTCTAAAAATAATTTTGCCCAACAATTGTAATCACTTTTCCAACCACTGTTAATCACTTATCCGAACGCTAAAAATGACTTTGCCCAACAATTGTAATGACTTTGCCAACCACTGTTAATCACTTATCCGACCTCTAAAAATGACTTTGCCCAACAATTGTAATGACTTTGCCAACCACTGTAATTCACTTATCCGATCTCAAGAAATGACTTTGCCCATCAATTGTAATGACTTTGCCAGCCACTTTCAATCACTTATCCGACCTCTAAAAATAATTTTGCCCAACAATTGTAATCACTTTTCCAACCACTGTTAATCACTTATCCGAACGCTAAAAATGACTTTGCCCAACAATTGTAATGACTTTGCCAACCACTGTTAATCACTTATCCGACCTCTAAAAATGACTTTGCCCAACAATTAAAATGTTTTTGCCAACCACTGTTAATAACTTATCCGACCTCTAAAAATGACTTTGCCCAACAATTGTAATGACTTTGCCAACCACTGTAATTCACTTATCCGATCTCAAGAAATGACTTTGCCCATCAATTGTAATGACTTTGCCAGCCACTTTCAATCACTTATCCGAACTCTAAAAATGACTTTGCCCAACAATTGTAATGACTTTGCCAACCACTGTTAATCACTTATCCGAACGCTAAAAATGACTTTGCCCAACAATTGTAATGACTTTGCCAACCACTGTTAATCACTTATCCGACCTCTAAAAATGACCTTACCAAACTATTGAAATAACTTTTCCAACCACTGTTAATCACTAATCCAACCTCTAAAAATGACTTTGCCCAACAATTGTAATGACTTTGCCAACCACTGTTAATCACTTATCCGACCTCTAAAAATGACCTTACCAAACTATTGAAATAACTTTTCCAACCACTGTCAATCACTTATCCGACCTCTAAAAATGACTTTTCCCAACAACTGAAATGACTTTGCCAACCACTGTTTATCACTTATCCGACCTCTAAAAATGACTTTGCCCAACAATTGTAATGACTTTGCCAACCACTGTTAATCACTTATCCGACCTCTAAAAATGACTTTTCCCAACAACTGAAATGACTTTGCCAACCACTTTTAATCACTTATCCGACCTCTAAAAATGACTTTGCCCAATAATTGTAATGACTTTGCCAACCACTGTTAATCACTTATCCGAACTCTAAAAATGACTTTGCCAACAATTGTAATGACTTTTCCAACCACAGTCAATCACTTATCCGACCTCTAAAAATGACATTGCCCAAAAATTGTAATGACTTTGCCAACCACTGTCAATCACTTATCCGATCTCTAGAAATGACTTTGCCCATCAATTGTAATGACTTTGCCAACCACTTTCAATCACTTACCCGACCTCTAAAAATGACTTTGCCCAACAATTAAAATGTTTTTGCCAACCACTGTTAATAACTTATCCGACCTCTAAAAATGACTTTGCCCAACAATTGTAATGACTTTGCCAACCACTGTAATTCACTTATCCGATCTCAAGAAATGACTTTGCCCATCAATTGCAATGACTTTGCCAGCCACTTTCAATCACTTATCCGAACTCTAAAAATAATTTTGCCCAACAATTGTAATCACTTTTCCAACCACTGTTAATCACTTATCCGAACGCTAAAAATGACTTTGCCCAACAATTGTAATGACTTTGCCAACCACTGTTAATCACTTATCCGACCTCTAAAAATGACCTTACCAAACTATTGTAATGACTTTGCCAACCACTGTCAATCACTTATCCGATCTCTAGAAATGACTTTGCCCATCAATTGTAATGACTTTGCCAACCACTTTCAATCACTTACCCGACCTCTAATAATGACTTTGCCCAACAATTAAAATGTTTTTGCCAACCACTGTTAATAACTTATCCGACCTCTAAAAATGACTTTGCCCAACAATTGTAATGACTTTGCCAACCACTGTAATTCACTTATCCGATCTCAAGAAATGACTTTCCCCATCAATTGTAATGACTTTGCCAGCCACTTTCAATCACTTATCCGAACTCTAAAAATGACTTTGCCCAACAATTGTAATGACTTTGCCAACCACTGTTAATCACTAATCCAACCTCTAAAAATGACTTTGCCCAACAATTGTAATGACTTTGCCAACCACTGTTAATCACTTATCCGAACTCTAAAAATGACTTTGCCCAACAATTGTAATGACTTTGCCAACCACTGTTAATCACTTATCGGACCTCTAAAATGACTTTGCCCAACAATTGTAATGACTTTGCCAACCACTGTTAATCACTTATCCGACCTCTAAAATGACCTTACCAAACTATTGAAATAACTTTTCCAACCACTGTCAATCACTTATCCGACCTCTAAAAATGACTTTTTCCCAACAACTGAAATGACTTTGCCAACCACTGTTTATCACTTATCCGACCTTTAAAAATGACTTTGCCCAACAATTGTAATGACTTTGCCAACCACTGTTAATCACTTATCCGACCTCTAAAAATGACTTTTCCCAACAACTGAAATGACTTTGCCAACCACTTTTAATCACTTATCCGACCTCTAAAAATGACTTTGCCCAATAATTGTAATGACTTTGCCAACCACTGTTAATCACTTATCCGAACTCTAAAAATGACTTTGCCCAACAATTGTAATGACTTTTCCAACCACAGTCAATCACTTATCCGACCTCTAAAAATGACATTGCCCAAAAATTGTAATGACTTTGCCAACCACTGTTAATCACTTATCCGACCTCTAAAAATGACTTTTCCCAACAACTGAAATGACTTTGCCAACCACTTTTAATCACTTATCCGACCTCTAAAAATGACTTTGCCCAATAATTGTAATGACTTTGCCAACCACTGTTAATCACTTATCCGAACTCTAAAAATGACTTTGCCCAACAATTGTAATGACTTTTCCAACCACAGTCAATCACTTATCCGACCTCTAAAAATGACATTGCCCAAAAATTGTAATGACTTTGCCAACCACTGTCAATCACTTATCCGATCTCTAGAAATGACTTTGCCCATCAATTGTAATGACTTTGCCAACCACTTTTAATCACTTATCCGACCTCTAAAAATGACTTTGCCCAATAATTGTAATGACTTTGCCAACCACTGTTAATCACTTATCCGAACTCTAAAAATGACTTTGCCCAACAATTGTAATGCCTTTTCCAACCACAGTCAATCACTTATCCGACCTCTAAAAATGACATTGCCCAAAAATTGTAATGACTTTGCCAACCACTGTCAATCACTTATCCGAACTCTAAAAATGACTTTGCCCAACAATTGTAATGACTTTGCCAACCACTGTTAATCACTTATCCGACCTCTAAAAATGACTTTTCCCAACAACTGGAATGATTTTGCCAACCACTTTTAATCACTTATCCGACCTCTAAAAATGACTTTGCCCAATAATTGTAATGACTTTGCCAACCACTGTTAATCACTTATCCGAACTCTAAAAATGACTTTGCCCAACAATTGTAATGACTTTTCCGACCACAGTCAATCACTTATCCGACCTCTAAAAATGACATTGCCCAAAAATTGTAATGACTTTGCCAACCACTGTCAATCACTTATCCGATCTCTAGAAATGACTTTGCCCATCAATTGTAATGACTTTGCCAACCACTTTCAATCACTTACCCGACCTCTAAAAATGACTTTGCCCAACAATTAAAATGTTTTTGCCAACCACTGTTAATAACTTATCCGACCTCTAAAAATGACTTTGCCCAACAATTGTAATGACTTTGCCAACCACTGTTAATCACTTATCCGAACTCTAAAAATGACTTTTCCCAACAATTGTAATGACTTTGCCAACCACTGTTAATCACTTATCCGACCTCTAAAAATGACTTTGCCCAACAATTAAAATGTTTTTGCCAACCACTGTTTATAACTTATCCGACCTCTAAAATGACTTTGCCCAACAATTGTAATGACTTTGCCAACCACTGTTAATCACTTATCCGAACTCTAAAAATGACTTTGCCCAACAATTGTAATGACTTTGCCAACCACTGTTAATCACTTATCCGAACTCTAAAAATGACTTTGCCCAACAATTGTAATGACTTTGCCAACCACTGTAATTCACTTATCCGATCTCAAGAAATGACTTTGCCCATCAATTGTAATGACTTTGCCAGCCACTTTCAATCACTTATCCGAACTTTAAAAATGACTTTGCCCAACAATTGTAATGACTTTGCCAACCACTGTTAATCACTTATCCGTACGCTAAAAATGACTTTGCCCAACAATTTTAATGACTTTGCCAACCACTGTTAATCATTTATCCGACCTCTAAGATTGACTTTTCCCAACAACTGAAATGACTTTGCCAACCACTTTTAATAACTTATCCGACCTGAAAAAAAAGACTTTGCCCAACAATTAAAATGTTTTTGCCAACCACTGTTAATCACTTATCCGACCTTTAAAAATGACTTTGCCCAAAAATTGTAATGACATTGCCAACCACTGTTAATCACTTATCCGACCTCTAAAAATGACTTTGCCCAACAATTGTAATGACTTTTCCAACCACAGTCAATCACTTATCCGACCTCTAAAAATGACATTGCCCAAAAATTGTAATGACTTTGCCAACCACTGTCAATCACTTATCCGATCTCTAGAAATGACTTTGCCCATCAATTGTAATGACTTTGCCAACCACTTTCAATCACTTACCCGACCTCTAAAAATGACTTTGCCCAACAATTAAAATGTTTTTGCCAACCACTGTTAATAACTTATCCGACCTCTAAAAATGACTTTGCCCAACAATTGTAATGACTTTGCCAACCACTGTTAATCACTTATCCGAACTCTAAAAATGACTTTGCCCAACAATTGTAAAGACTTTGCCAACCACTGTTAATCACTTATCCGACCTCTAAAAATGACTTTGCCCAACAATTAAAATGTTTTTGCCAACCACTGTTTATAACTTATCCGACCTCTAAAAATGACTTTGCCCAACAATTGTAATGACTTTGCCAGCCACTGTTAATCACTTATCCGAACTCTTAAAATGACTTTGCCCAACAATTGTAATGACTTTGCCAACCACTGTTAATCACTTATCCGAACTCTAAAAATGACTTTGCCCAACAATTGTAATGACTTTGCCAACCACTGTAATTCACTTATCCGATCTCAAGAAATGACTTTGCCCATCAATTGTAATGACTTTGCCAGCCACTTTCAATCACTTATCCGACCTCTAAAAATAATTTTGCCCAACAATTGTAATCACTTTTCCAACCACTGTTAATCACTTATCCGAACGCTAAAAATGACTTTGCCCAACAATTGTAATGACTTTGCCAACCACTGTTAATCACTTATCCGACCTCTAAAAATGACTTTGCCCAACAATTTTAATGACTTTGCCAACCACTGTTAATCACTTATCCGACCTCTAAGATTGACTTTTCCCAACAACTGAAATGACTTTGCCAACCACTTTTAATAACTTATCCGACCCGAAAAAAAAGACTTTGCCCAACAATTAAAATGTTTTTGCCAACCACTGTTAATCACTTATCCGACCTTTAAAAATGACTTTGCCCAAAAATTGTAATGACATTGCCAACCACTGTTAATCACTTATCCGACCTCTAAAAATGACTTTGCCCAACAATTAAAATGTTTCTGCAAACCACTGTTAATAACTTATCCGACCTCTAAAAATGACTTTGCCAAACAATTGTTATGACTTTGCCAACCACTGTTATTCACTTATCCGACCTCTAAAAATGACTTTGCCCAACAATTGTAATGACATTGCCAACCAATGTTAATTAGTTATCCGATCTCTAAAAATGACTTTGCTCTTCAATAGTAATGACTTTGCCAACCACTGTAATCACCTATCCGACCTCTAAAAATGACTTTGCCCAACATTTGTATTAACTTTGACAACCACTGTTAATCACTTATCCGACCTCTAAAAATGACTCTGCCCAAAAATTGTTATGACTTTGCCAACCACTGTTAATCACTTATCCGAACTCTAAAAATGACTTTGCCCAACAATTGTAATGGCTTTTCCAACCACTGTTAATCACTTACCCGACCTCTAAAAATGACTTTGCCCAACAATTGTAATGACTTTGCCAACCACTGTTAATCACTTATCCGAACTCTAAAAATGACTTTGCCCAACAATTGTAATGACTTTTCCAACCACAGTCAATCACTTATCCGACCTCTAAAAATGACATTGCCCAAAAATTGTAATGACTTTGCCAACCACTGTTAATCACTTATCCGAACTCTAAAAATGACTTTGCCCAACAATTGTAATGGCTTTTCCAACCACTGTTAATCACTTACCCGACCTCTAAAAATGACTTTGCCCATCAATTGTAATGACATTGCCAACCACTGTTAATCACTTATCCGACCTCTAAAAATGACTTTGCCCAACAATTAAAATGTTTTTGCCAACCACTGTTAATAATTTATCCGACCTCTAAAAATGACTTTGCCCAACAATTGTTATGACTTTGCCAACCACTGTTAATCACTTATCCGAACTCTAAAAATGACTTTGCCCAAAAACTGAAATGATTTTGCCAACCACTTTTAATCACTTATCCGACCTCTAAAAATGACTTTGCCCAATAATTGTAATGACTTTGCCAACCACTGTTAATCACTTATCCGAACTCTAAAAATGACTTTGCCCAACAATTGTAATGACTTTTCCAACCACAGTCAATCACTTATCCGACCTCTAAAAATAATTTTGCCCAACAATTGTAATCACTTTTCCAACCACTGTTAATCACTTATCCGAACGCTAAAAATGACTTTGCCCAACAATTGTAATGACTTTGCCAACCACTGTTAATCACTTATCCGACCTCTAAAAATGACTTTGCCCAACAATTAAAATGTTTTTGCCAACCACTGTTAATAACTTATCCGACCTCTAAAAATGACTCTGCCCAAAAATTGTAATGACTTTGCCAACAACTGTTAATCACTTATCCGAACTCTAAAAATGACTTTTCCCAAAAACTGAAATGATTTTGCAAACCACTTTTAATCACTTATCCGAACGCTAAAAATGACTTTGCCCAACAATTGTAATGACTTTGCCAACCACTGTTAATCACTTATCCGAACTCTAAAAATGACTTTGCCCAACAATTGTAATGACTTTTCCAACCACAGTCAATCACTTATCCGACCTCTAAAAATGACATTGCCCAAAAATTGTAATGACTTTGCCAACCACTGTTAATCACTTATCCGATCTCTAGAAATGAGTTTGCCCATCAATTGTAACGACATTGCCAACCACTTTTAATAACTTATCCGACCCGAAAAAAAAGACTTTGCCCAACAATTAAATGTTTTTGCCAACCACTGTTAATCACTTATCCGACCTTTAAAAATGACTTTGCCCAAAAATTGTAATGACATTGCCAACCACTGTTAATCACTTATCCGACCTCTAAAAATGACTTTGCCCAACAATTAAAATGTTTTTGCCAACCACTGTTAATAACTTATCCGACCTCTAAAAATGACTTTGCCAAACAATTGTAATGACTTTGCCAACCACTGTTATTCACTTATCCGACCTCTAAAAATGACTTTGCCCAACAATTGTAATGACATTGCCAACCAATGTTAATTAGTTATCCGATCTCTAAAAATGACTTTGCTCTTCAATAGTAATGACTTTGCCAACCACTGTTAATCACCTATCCGACCTCTAAAAATGACTTTGCCAACCACTGTTATTCACTAATCCGACCTCTAAAAATGACTTTGCCCTACAATTGTAATGACATTGCCAACCACTGTTAATTACTTATCCTATCTCTAAAAATGACTTTGCCCAACAATTGTAATGACTTTGCCAACCACTGTTATTCACTTATCCGACCTCTAAAAATGACTTTGCCCAACAGTTGTAATAACTTTGACAACCACTGTTAATCACTTATCCGACCTCTAAAAATGACTCTGCCCAAAAATTGTTATGACTTTGCCAACCACTGTTAATCACTTATCCGAACTCTAAAAATGACTTTGCCCAACAATTGTAATGGCTTTTCCAACCACTGTTAATCACTTACCCGACCTCTAAAAATGACTTTGCCCAACAATTGTAATGACTTTGCCAACCACTGTTAATCACTTATCCGAACTCTAAAAATGACTTTGCCCAACAATTGTAATGACTTTTCCAACCACAGTCAATCACTTATCCGACCTCTAAAAATGACATTGCCCAAAAATTGTAATGACTTTGCCAACCACTGTTAATCACTTATCCGATCTCTAGAAATGACTTTGCCCATCAATTGTAATGACATTGCCAACCACTGTTAATCACTTATCCGACCTCTAAAAATGACTTTGCCCAACAATTAAAATGTTTTTGCCAACCACTGTTAATAATTTATCCGACCTCTAAAAATGACTTTGCCCAACAATTGTTATGACTTTGCCAACCACTGTTAATCACTTATCCGAACTCTAAAAATGACTTTGCCCAAAAACTGAAATGATTTTGCCAACCACTTTTAATCACTTATCCGACCTCTAAAAATGACTTTGCCCAATAATTGTAATGACTTTGCCAACCACTGTTAATCACTTATCCGAATTTTAAAAATGACTTTGCCCAACAATTGTAATGACTTTTCCAACCACAGTCAATCACTTATCCGACCTCTAAAAATGACATTGCCCAAAAATTGTAATGACTTTGCCAACTACTGTTAATCACTTATCCGATCTCTAGAAATAACTTTGCCCATCAATTGTAATGACATTGCCAACCACTGTTAATCACTTATCCGACCTCTAAAAATGACTTTGCCCAACAATTAAAATGTTTTTGCCAACCACTGTTAATAACTTATCCGACCTCTAAAAATGACTCTGCCCAAAAATTGTAATGACTTTGCCAACAACTGTTAATCACTTATCCGAACTCTAAAAATGACTTTTCCCAAAAACTGAAATGATTTTGCAAACCACTTTTAATCACTTATCCGACCTCTAAAAATGACTTTGCCCAATAATTGTAATGACTTTGCCAACCACTGTTAATCACTTATCCGAACTCTAAAAATGACTTTGCCCAACAATTGTAATGACTTTTCCAACCACAGTCAATCACTTATCCGACCTCTAAAAATGACATTGCCCAAAAATTGTAATGACTTTGCCAACCACTGTTAATCACTTATCCGATCTCTAGAAATGAGTTTGCCCATCAATTGTAACGACATTGCCAACCACTGTTAATCACTTATCCGACCTATAAAAATGACTCTGCCCAACAATTAAAATGTTTTTGCCAACCACTGTTTATAACTTATCCGACCTCTAAAAATGACTTTGCCCAACAATTGTAATGACTTTGCCAACCACTGTTAATCACTTATCCGAACTCTAAAAATGACTTTGCCCAACAATTGTAATGACTTTGCCAACCACAGTCAATCACTTATCCGACCTCTAAAAATGACATTGCCCAAAAATTGTAATTACTTTGCCAACCACTGTTAATCACTTATCCGATCTCTAGAAATGACTTTGCCCATCAATTGTAATGACATTGCCAACCACTGTTAATCACTTATCCGACCTCTAAAAATGACTTTGCCCAACAATTAAAATGTTTTTGCCAACCACTGTTAATAACTTATCCGACCTCTAAAATGACATTGCCCAAAAATTGTAATGACTTTGCCAACCACTGTTAATCACTTATCCGACCTCCTAAAATGACTTTGCCAACCACTGTTAATCACTTATCCGACCTCTAAAAATGACTCTGCCCAAAAATTGTAATGACTTTGCCAACAACTGTTAATCACTTATCCGAACTCTAAAAATGACTTTTCCCAAAAACTGAAATGACTTTGCCAACCACTGTTAATCACTTATCCGAACTCTAAAAATGACTTTGCCCAACAATTGTAATGATTTTGCCAACCACTGTTAATCACTTATCCGATCTCTAGAAATGACTTTGCCCATCAATTGTAATGACATTGCCAACCACTGTTAATCACTTATCCGACCTCTAAAAATGACTTTGCCCAACAATTGTAATGACTTTGCCAACCACTGTTAATCACTTATCCGAACTCTAAAAATGACTTTGCCCAAAAATTGCAAAGACTTTGCCAACCACTGTTAATCACTTATCCGAACTCTAAAAATGACTTTTCCCAAAAACTGAAATGATTTTGCCAACCACTTTTAATCACTTATCCGACCTCTAAAAATGACTTTGCCCAATAATTGTAATGACTTTGCCAACCACTGTTAATCACTTATCCGAACTCTAAAAATGACTTTGCCCAACAATTATAATGACTTTTCCAACCATAGTCAATCACTTATCCTTCCTCTAAAAATGACATTGCCCAAAAATTGTAATGACTTTGCCAACCAGTGTTAATCACTTATCCGATCTCTAGAAATGACTTTGCCCAACAATTAAAATGTTTTTGCCAACCACTGTTAATAACTTATCCGACCTCTAAAAATGACTTTGCCCAACAATTGTAATGACTTTTCCAACCACAGTCAATCACTTATCCGACCTCTAAAAATGACATTGCCCAAAAATTGTAATGACTTTGCCAACCACTGTTTATCACTTATCCGATCTCTAGAAATGACTTTGCCCATCAATTGTAATGACATTGCCAACCACTGTTAATCACTTATCCGACCTCTAAAAATGACTTTGCCCAACAATTAAAATGTTTTTGCCAACCACTGTTAATAACTTATCCGACCTCTAAAAATGACTTTGCCCAACAATTGTTATGACTTTGCCAACCACTGTTAATCACTTATCCGAACTCTAAAAATGACTTTGCCCAACAATTGTAATGACTTTGCCAACCACTGTTAATCACTTATCCGACCTCTAAAAATGACTCTGCCCAAAAATTGTAATGACTTTGCCAACAACTGTTAATCACTTATCCGAACTCTAAAAATGACTTTTCCCAAAACTGAAATGATTTTGCCAACCACTTTTAATCACTTATCCGAACTCTAAAAATGACTATGCCCATCAATTGTAATGACATTGCCAACCACTGTTAATCACTTATCCGACCTCTAAAAATGACTTTGCCCAACAATTAAAATGTTTTTGCCAACCACTGTTAATAACTTATCCGACCTCTAAAAATGACTTTGTCCAACAATTGTAATGACTTTGCCAACCACTGTTAATCACTTATCCGAACTCTAAAAATGACTTTGCCCAACAATTGTAATGACTTTGCCAACCACTGTTAATCACTTATCCGACCTCTAAAAATGACTCTGCCCAAAAATTGTAATGACTTTGCCAACAACTGTTAATCACTTATCCGAACTCTAAAAATGACTTTTCCCAAAAACTGAAATGATTTTGCCAACCACTGTTAATAACTTATCCGACCTCTAAAAATGACTTTGCCCAACAATTGTTATGACTTTGCCAACCACTGTTAATCACTTATCCGAACTCTAAAAATGACTTTGCCCAACAATTGTAATGACTTTGCCAACCACTGTTAATCACTTATCCGACCTCTAAAAATGACTCTGCCCAAAAATTGTAATGACTTTGCCAACAACTGTTAATCACTTATCCGAACTCTAAAAATGACTTTTCCCAAAAACTGAAATGATTTTGCCAACCACTTTTAATCACTTATCCGAACTCTAAAAATGACTATGCCCATCAATTGTAATGACATTGCCAACCACTGTTAATCACTTATCCGACCTCTAAAAATGACTTTGCCCAACAATTAAAATGTTTTTGCCAACCACTGTTAATAACTTATCCGACCTCTAAAAATGACTTTGTCCAACAATTGTAATGACTTTGCCAACCACTGTTAATCACTTATCCGAACTCTAAAAATGACTTTGCCCAACAATTGTAATGACTTTGCCAACCACTGTTAATCACTTATCCGACCTCTAAAAATGACTCTGCCCAAAAATTGTAATGACTTTGCCAACAACTGTTAATCACTTATCCGAACTCTAAAAATGACTTTTCCCAAAAACTGAAATGATTTTGCCAACCACTGTTAATCACTTATCCGATCTCTAGAAATGACTTTGCCCATCAATTGTAATGACATTGCCAACCACTGTTAATCACTTATCCGACCTCTAAAAATGACTTTGCCCAACAATTAAAATGTTTTTGCCAACCACTGTTAATAACTTATCCGAACTCTAAAAATGACTTTGCCCAACAATTGTAATGACTTTTCCAACCACAGTCAATCACTTATCCGACCTCTAAAAATGACATTGCCCAAAAATTGTAATGACTTTGCCAACCACTGTTAATCACTTATCCGATCTCTAGAAATGACTTTGCCCATCAATTGTAATGACATTGCCAACCACTGTTAATCACTTATCCGACCTCTAAAAATGACTTTGCCCAACAATTAAAATGTTTTTGCCAACCACTGTTAATAACTTATCCGACCTCTAAAAATGACTTTGCCCAACAATTGTTATGACTTTGCCAACCACTGTTAATCACTTATCCGAACTCTAAAAATGACTTTGCCCAACAATTGTAATGACTTTGCCAACCACTGTTAATCACTTATCCGACCTCTAAAAATGACTCTGCCCAAAAATTGTAATGACTTTGCCAACAACTGTTAATCACTTATCCGAACTCTAAAAATGACTTTTCCCAAAAACTGAAATGATTTTGCCAACCACTTTTAATCACTTATCTGACCTCTAAAAATGACTTTGCCCAATAATTGTAATGACTTTGCCAACCACTGTTAATCACTTATCCGAACTCTAAAAATGACTTTGCCCAACAATTGTAATGACTTTTCCAACCACAGTCAATCACTTATCCGACCTCTAAAAATGACATTGCCCAAAAATTGTAATGACTTTGCCAACCACTGTTAATCACTTATCCGATCTCTAGAAATGACTTTGCCCATCAATTGTAATGACATTGCCAACCACTGTTAATCACTTATCCGACCTCTAAAAATGACTTTGCCCAACAATTAAAATGTTTTTGCCAACCACTGTTAATAACTTATCCGACCTCTAAAAATGACTTTGCCCAACAATTGTAATGACTTTGCCAACCACTGTTAATCACTTATCCGAACTCTAAAAATGACTTTGCCCAACAATTGTAATGACTTTGCCAACCACTGTTAATCACTTATCCGACCTCTAAAAATGACTCTGCCCAAAAATTGTAATGACTTTGCCAACAACTGTTAATCACTTATCCGAACTCTAAAAATGACTTTTCCCAAAAACTGAAATGATTTTGCCAACCACTTTTAATCACTTATCCGACCTCTAAAAATGACTTTGCCCAATAATTGTAATGACTTTGCCAACCACTGTTAATCACTTATCCGAACTCTAAAAATGACTTTGCCCAACAATTGTAATGACTTTTCCAACCACAGTCAATCACTTATCCGACCTCTAAAAATGACATTGCCCAAAAATTGTAATGACTTTGCCAACCACTGTTAATCACTTATCCGATCTCTAGAAATGACTTTGCCCATCAATTGAAACGACATTGCCAACCAATGTTAATCACTTATCCGACCTATAAAAATGACTCTGCCCAACAATTAAAATGTTTTTGCCAACCACTGTTAATAACTTATCCGACCTCTAAAAATGATTTTGCTCAACAATTGTAACGACTTTGCCAACCACTGTTAATCACTAATCCGAACTCTAAAAATGACTTTGCCCAACAATTGTAATGACTTTGCCAACCACAGTCAATCACTTATCCGACCTCTAAAAATGACATTGCCCAAAAATTGTAATGACTTTGCCAACCACTGTTAATCACTTATCCGATCTCTAGAAATGACTTTGCCCATCAATTGTAATGACATTGCCAACCACTGTTAATCACTTATCCGACCTCTAAAAATGACTTTGCCCAACAATTAAAATGTTTTTGCCAACCACTGTTAATAACTTATCCGACCTCTAAAAATGACTTTGCCCAACAATTGTAATGACTTTGCCAACCACTGTTAATCACTTATCCGACCTCTAAAAATGACTTTGCCCAACCACTGTAATTCACTAATCCGACCTCTGAAAATGACTTTGCCCAACAGTTGTAATGACATTGCCAACCACTGTTAATTACTTATCCGATCTCTAAAAATGATTTTGTCCAACAATATTAATGACTTTGCCAACCACTGTTAATCACTTATCCGATCTCTAAAAATGACTTTGCCCATCAATTGAAATGACTTTGCCAACCACTGTTAATAACTTATCCGAATTCTAAAAATGACTATGCCCAACAATTGTAATGACTTTGCCAACCACTGTTAATCACTTATCCGACCTCTAAGATTGACTTTTCCCAACAACTGAAATGACTTTGCCAACCACTTTTAATCACTTATCCGACCCCTAAAAATGACTTTGCCCAACAATTAAAATGTTTTTGCAAACCACTGTTAATCACTTATCCGATCACTGGAAATGACTTTGCCCATCAATTGTAATGACATTGCCAACGACTGTTAATCACTTATCCGACCTCTAAAAATGACTTTGCCCAACAATTAAAATGTTTTTGCCAACCACTGTTAATAACTTATCCGACCTCTAAAAATGACTTTGCCCAACAATTGTAATGACTTTGCCAACCACTGTTAATCACTTATCCGACCTCTAAAAATGACTTTGCCCAACCACTGTAATTCACTAATCCGACCTCTGAAAATGACTTTGCCCAACAGTTGTAATGACATTGCCAACCACTGTTAATTACTTATCCGATCTCTAAAAATGATTTTGTCCAACAATATTAATGACTTTGCCAACCACTGTTAATCACTTATCCGATCTCTAGAAATGACTTTGCCCATCAATTGAAATGACTTTGCCAACCACTGTTAATAACTTATCCGAATTCTAAAAATGACTATGCCCAACAATTGTAATGACTTTGCCAACCACTGTTAATCACTTATCCGACCTCTAAGATTGACTTTTCCCAACAACTGAAATGACTTTGCCAACCACTTTTAATCACTTATCCGACCCCTAAAAATGACTTTGCCCAACAATTAAAATGTTTTTGCAAACCACTGTTAATCACTTATCCGATCTCTGGAAATGACTTTGCCCATCAATTGTAATGACATTGCCAACGACTGTTAATCACTTATCCGACCTCTAAAAATGACTTTGCCCAACAATTAAAATGTTTTTGCCAACCACTGTTAATAACTTATCCGACCTCTAAAAATGACTTTGCCCAACAATTGTAATGACTTTGCCAACCACTGTTAATAACTTATCCGAACTCTAAAAATGACTTTTCCCAACAACTGAAATGACTTTGCCAACCACTGTTAATCACTTATTCGACCTCTAAAAATGACTTTGCCCAAAAATTGTAATGACTTTGCCAACCACTGTTAATCACTAATCCGACCTTGCAAAATTATTTTTCTCAACAATTGTAATGACTTTGCCAACCACTTTCAATCACCTATCCGACCTCTAAAAATGACTTCGCCCAACAATTGTAATGACTTTGCCAACCACTGTTATTCACTTATCCGACCTCTGAAAATGACTTTGCCCAACAGTTGTAATGACATTGCCAACCACTGTTAATTACTTATCCGATCTCTAAAAATGATTTTGTCCAACAATATTAATGACTTTGCCAACCACTGTTAATCACTTATCCGATCTCTAGAAATGACTTTGCCCATCAATTGTAATGACTTTGCCAACCACTGTTAATCACTTATCCGACCTCTAAGATTGACTTCTCCCAACAACTGAAATGACTTTGCCAACCACTTTTAATCACTTATCCGACCTCTAAAAATGACTTTGCCCAACAATTAAAATGTTTTTGCAAACCACTGTTAATCACTTATCCGACCTCTAAAAATGACTTTGCCCAACAATTAAAATGTTTTTGCCAACCACTGTAATTCACTAATCCGACCTCTGAAAATGACTTTGCCCATCAATTGTAATGACTTTGCCAACCACTGTTAATTACTTATCCGATCTCTAAAAATGATTTTGTCCAACAATATTAATGACTTTGCCAACCACTGTTAATCACTTATCCGATCTCTAGAAATGACTTTGCCCATCAATTGAAATGACTTTGCCAACCACTGTTAATAACTTATCCGAATTCTAATAATGACTATGCCCAACAATTGTAATGACTTTGCCAACCACTGTTAATCACTTATCCGACCTCTAAGATTGACTTTTCCCAACAACTGAAATGACTTTGCCAACCACTTTTAATCACTTATCCGACCCCTAAAAATGACTTTTCCCAAAAATTGTAATGACTTTGCCAACCACTGTTAATCACTAATCCGAACTCTAAAAATGACTTTGCCCATCAATTGTAATGACTTTGCCAACCACTGTTAATCACATATCCGAACTCTAAAAATGACTATGCCCAACAATTGTAATGACTTTGCCAACCACTGTTAATCACTTATCCGACCTCTAAGATTGACTTTTCCCAACAACTGAAATGACTTTGCCAACCACTTTTAATCACTTATCCGACCCCTAAAAATGACTTTGCCCAACAATTAAAATGTTTTTGCAAACCACTGTTAATCACTTATCCGATCTCTGGAAATGACTTTGCCCATCAATTGTAATGACATTGCCAACGACTGTTAATCACTTATCCGACCTCTAAAAATGACTTTGCCCAACAATTAAAATGTTTTTGCCAACCACTGTAATTCACTAATCCGACCTCTGAAAATGACTTTGCCCATCAATTGTAATGACTTTGCCAACCACTGTTAATTACTTATCCGATCTCTAAAAATGATTTTGTCCAACAATATTAATGACTTTGCCAACCACTGTTAATCACTTATCCGATCTCTAGAAATGACTTTGCCCATCAATTGAAATGACTTTGCCAACCACTGTTAATAACTTATCCGAATTCTAAAAATGACTATGCCCAACAATTGTAATGACTTTGCCAACCACTGTTAATCACTTATCCGACCTCTTAGATTGACTTTTCCCAACAACTGAAATGACTTTGCCAACCACTTTTAATCACTTATCCGACCCCTAAAAATGACTTTGCCCAACAATTAAAATGTTTTTGCAAACCACTGTTAATCACTTATCCGATCTCTGGAAATGACTTTGCCCATCAATTGTAATGACATTGCCAACGACTGTTAATCACTTATCCGACCTCTAAAAATGACTTTGCCCAACAATTAAAATGTTTTTGCCAACCACTGTTAATAACTTATCCGACCTCTAAAAATGACTTTGCCCAACAATTGTAATGACTTTGCCAACCACTGTTAATCACTTATCCGAACTCTAAAAATAACTTTTCCCAACAACTGAAATGACTTTGCCAACCACTGTTAATCACTTATTCGACCTCTAAAAATGACTTTGCCCAAAAATTGTAATGACTTTGCCAACCACTGTTAATCACTAATCCGACCTTTCAAAATTATTTTTCTCAACAATTGTAATGACTTTGCCAACCACTTTCAATCACCTATCCGACCTCTAAAAATGACTTCGCCCAACAATTGTAATGACTTTGCCAACCACTGTTATTCACTTATCCGACCTCTGAAAATGACTTTGCCCAACAGTTGTAATGACATTGCCAACCACTGTTAATTACTTATCCGATCTCTAAAAATGATTTTGTCCAACAATATTAATGACTTTGCCAACCACTGTTAATCACTTATCCGATCTCTAGAAATGACTTTGCCCATCAATTGTAATGACTTTGCCAACCACTGTTAATCACTTATCCGACCTCTAAGATTGACTTTTCCCAACAACTGAAATGACTTTGCCAACCACTTTTAATCACTTATCAGACCTCTAAAAATGACTTTGCCCAACAATTAAAATGTTTTTGCAAACCACTGTTAATCACTTATCCGATCTCTGGAAATGACTTTGCCCATCAATTGTAATGACATTGCCAACCACTGTTAATCACTTATCCGACCTCTAAAAATGACTTTGCCCAACAATTAAAATGTTTTTGCCAACCACTGTTAATAACTTATCCGACCTCTAAAAATGACTTTGCCCAACAATTGTAATGACTTTGCCAACCACTGTTAATCACTTATCCGAACTCTAAAAATGACTTTGCCCAGCAATTGTAATGACTTTGCCAACCACTGTTAATCACTTATCCGACCTCTAAAAATGACTTTGCCCAACCACTGTAATTCACTTACCCGACCTCTAAAAATGACTTTTCCCAAAAATTGTAATGACTTTGCCAACCACTGTTAATCACTAATCCGAACTCTAAAAATGACTTTGCCCATCAATTGTAATGACTTTGCCAACCACTGTTAATCACATATCCGAACTCTAAAAATGACTATGCCCAACAATTGTAATGACTTTGCCAACCACTGTTAATCACTTATCCGACCTCTAAGATTGACTTTTCCCAACAACTGAAATGACTTTGCCCAACCACTGTAATTCACTTATCCGACCTCTAAAATGACCTTTCCCAAAAATTGTAATGACTTTGCCAACCACTTTCAATCACTTACCCGAACTCTAAAAATGACTTTGCCCATCAATTGTAATGACTTTGCCAACCACTGTTTATCACTTATCCGAACTCTAAAAATGACTATGCCCAACAATTGTAATGACTTTGCCAACCACTGTTAATCACTTATCCGACCTCTAAGATTGACTTTTCCCAACAACTGAAATGACTTTGCCAACCACTTTTAATCACTTATCCGACCTCTAAAAATGACTTTGCCCAACAATTAAAATGTTTTTGCCAACCACTGTTAATCACTTATCCGATCTCTAGAAATGACTTTGCCCAACCACTGTAATTCACTTACCCGACCTTTAAAAATGACTTTGCCTAACAATAAGAATGACTTTGCCAACCACTCTTAATCACTTATCCGACCTCTAAGATTGACTTTTCCCAACAACTGAAATGACTTTGCCAACCACTTTTAATCACTTATCCGACCTCTAAAAATGACTTTGCCCAACAATTAAAATGTTTTTGCCAACCACTGTTAATCACTTATCCGATCTCTAGAAATGACTTTGCCCAACCACTGTAATTCACCTACCCGACCTCTAAAAATGACTTTGCCTAACAATTGTAATGACTTTGCCAACCACTCTTAATCACTTATCCGACCTCTAAAATTGACTTTGCCCAACCACTGTAATTCACTTAACCGACCTCTAAAAATGACTTTTCCCAAAAATAGTAATGACTTTGCCAACCACTGTTAATCACTAATCCGACCTTGTAAAATTATTTTTCTCAACAATTGTAATGACTTTGCCAACCACTTTCAATCACTTACCCGAACTCTAAAAATGACTTTGCCCATCAATTGTAATGACATTGCCAACCACTGTTAATCACTTATCCGACCTCTAAAAATGACTTTGCCCAACAATTGTAATGACTTTGCCAACCACTGTTAATCACTTATCCGAACTCTAAAAATGACTTTGCCCAACAATTGTAATTCACTTACCCGACCTCTAAAAATGACTTTTCCCAAAAATTGTAATG
Organism: Brachionus asplanchnoidis; assembly: GCA_025491095.1. NCBI lineage: Eukaryota > Metazoa > Rotifera > Eurotatoria > Ploima > Brachionidae > Brachionus > Brachionus asplanchnoidis. The sequence goes on along the minus strand of JAILYF010000091.1, from coordinate 133,255 downwards.
ACTTGGCCCAACCACTGTAATTCACTTACCCGACCTCTAGAAATGACTTTTCCCAAAAATTGTAATGACTTTGCCAACCACTGTTAATCACTAATCCGAACTCTAAAAATGACTTTGCCCATCAATTGTAATGACTTTGCCAACCACTGTTAATCACTTATCCGAACTCTAAAAATGACTATGCCTAACAATTGTAATGACTTTGCCAACCACTCTTAATCACTTATCCGACCTCTAAGATTGACTTTTCCCAACAACTGAAATGACTTTGCCAACCACTTTTAATCACTTATCCGACATCTAAAAATGACTTTGCCCAACAATTAAAATGTTTTTGCCAACCAATGTTAATCACTTATCCGATCTCTAGAAATGACTTTGCCCATCAATTGTACTGACTTTGCCAACCACTGTTAATCACTTATCCGAACTCTAAAAATGACTTTGCCCAACAATTGTAATGACTCTGCCAACCACTGTTAATCACTTACCCGACCTCTAAAAATGACTTTTCCCAACAACTGAAATGACTTTGCCAACCAATGTAAATCACTTATCCGAACTCTAAAAATGACTATGCCTAACAATTGTAATGACTTTGCCAACCACTCTTAATCACTTATCCGACCTCTAAGATTGACTTTTCCCAACAACTGAAATGACTTTGCCAACCACTTTTAATCACTTATCCGACCTCTAAAAATGACTTTGCCCAACAATTAAAATGTTTTTGCCAACCAATGTTAATCACTTATCCGATCTCTAGAAATGACTTTGCCCATCAATTGTACTGACTTTGCCAACCACTGTTAATCACTTATCCGAACTCTAAAAATGACTTTGCCCAACAATTGTAATGACTTTGCCAACCACTGTTAATTACTTATCCGACCTCTAAAAATGACTTTTCCCAACAACTGAAATGACTTTGCCAACCAATGTAAATCACTTATCCGACCTCTAAAAATGACTTTGCCCAACAATTGTAATGACTTTGCCAGCCACTTTCAATCACTTATCCGACCTCTAAAAATAACTTTGCCCAACAATTGTAATCACTTTTCCAACAACTTTTAATCACTTATCCGACCTCTAAAAATGACTTTGCCAAACAATTGTAATGACTTTTCCAACCACTGTCAATCACTTATCCGACCTCTAAAAATGACTTTGCCCAACAATTGTAATGACTTTGCCAACCACTGTTAATCACTTATCCGATCTCTAAAAATGACTTTGCCCATCAATTGTAATGACTTTGCCAACCACTTTCAATCACTTACCCGACCTCTAAAAATGACTTTGCCCAACAATAGTAATGACTTTGCCAACTACTGTTAATCACTTATCCGACCTCTAAAAATGACTTTTCCCAACAACTGAAATGACTTTGCCAACCACTGTAAATCACTTATCCGACCTCTAAAAATGACTTGGCCCAACAATTGTAATGACTTTACTAACCACTGTTAATCACTTATCCGACCTCTAAAAATAATTTTGCCCAAAAATTGTAATCACTTTTCCAACCACTGTTAATCACTTATCCGAACGCTAAAAATGACTTTGCCCAACAATTGTAATGACTTTTCCAACCACTGTCAATCACTTATCCGACCTCTAAAAATGACTTTGCCCAACAATTGTAATGACTTTGCCAACCACTGTTAATCACTTATCCGATCTCTAAAAATGACTTTGCCCATCAATTGTAATGACTTTGCCAACCACTTTCAATCACTTACCCGACCTCTAAAAATGACTTTGCCCAACAATAGTAATGACTTTGCCAACTACTGTTAATCACTTATCCGACCTCTAAAAATGACTTTTCCCAACAACTGAATGACTTTGCCAACCACTGTAAATCACTTATCCGACCTCTAAAAATGACTTGGCCCAACAATTGTAATGACTTTACTAACCACTGTTAATCACTTATCCGACCTCTAAAAATAATTTTGCCCAAAAATTGTAATCACTTTTCCAACCACTGTTAATCACTTATCCGAACGCTAAAAATGACTTTGCCCAACAATTGTAATGACTTTGCCAACCACTGTTAATCACTTATCCGACCTCTAAAAATGACTCTGCCCAAAAATTGTTATGACTTTGCCAACCACTGTTAATCACTTATCCGAACTCTAAAAATGACTTTGCCCAACAATTGTAATGGCTTTTCCAACCACTTTTAATCACTTATCCGACCTCTAAAAATGACTTTGCCCAATAATTGTAATGACATTGCCAACCACTGTTAATCACTTATCCGATCTCTAAAAATGACTTTGCCCAACAATTGTAATGACTTTTCCAACCACAGTCAATCACTTATCCGACCTCTAAAAATGACATTGCCCAACAACTGAAATGACTTTGCCAACCAATGTAAATCACTTATCCGAACTCTAAAAATGACTATGCCTAACAATTGTAATGACTTTGCCAACCACTCTTAATCACTTATCCGACCTCTAAGATTGACTTTTCCCAACAACTGAAATGACTTTGCCAACCACTTTTAATCACTTATCCGACCTCTAAAAATGACTTTGCCCAACAATTAAAATGTTTTTGCCAACCAATGTTAATCACTTATCCGATCTCTAGAAATGACTTTGCCCATCAATTGTACTGACTTTGCCAACCACTGTTAATCACTTATCCGAACTCTAAAAATGACTTTGCCCAACAATTGTAATGACTTTGCCAACCACTGTTAATTACTTATCCGACCTCTAAAAATGACTTTTCCCAACAACTGAAATGACTTTGCCAACCAATGTAAATCACTTATCCGACCTCTAAAAATGACTTTGCCCAACAATTGTAATGACTTTGCCAGCCACTTTCAATCACTTATCCGACCTCTAAAAATAACTTTGCCCAACAATTGTAATCACTTTTCCAACAACTTTTAATCACTTATCCGACCTCTAAAAATGACTTTGCCAAACAATTGTAATGACTTTTCCAACCACTGTCAATCACTTATCCGACCTCTAAAAATGACTTTGCCCAACAATTGTAATGACTTTGCCAACCACTGTTAATCACTTATCCGATCTCTAAAAATGACTTTGCCCATCAATTGTAATGACTTTGCCAACCACTTTCAATCACTTACCCGACCTCTAAAAATGACTTTGCCCAACAATAGTAATGACTTTACTAACCACTGTTAATCACTTATCCGACCTCTAAAAATAATTTTGCCCAAAAATTGTAATCACTTTTCCAACCACTGTTAATCACTTATCCGAACGCTAAAAATGACTTTGCCCAACAATTGTAATGACTTTGCCAACCACTGTTAATCACTTATCCGACCTCTAAAAATGACTCTGCCCAAAAATTGTTATGACTTTGTCAACCACTGTTAATCACTTATCCGAACTCTAAAAATGACTTTGCCCAACAATTGTAATGGCTTTTCCAACCACTTTTAATCACTTATCCGACCTCTAAAAATGACTTTGCCCAATAATTGTAATGACATTGCCAACCACTGTTAATCACTTATCCGATCTCTAAAAATGACTTTGCCCAACAATTGTAATGACTTTTCCAACCACAGTCAATCACTTATCCGACCTCTAAAAATGACATTGCCCAAAAATTGTAATGACTTTGCCAACCACTGTCAATCACTTATCCGATCTCTAGAAATGACTTTGCCCATCAATTGTAATGACTTTGCCAACCACTTTCAATCACTTACCCGACCTCTAAAAATGACTTTGCCCAACAATTAAAATGTTTTTGCCAACCACTGTTAATAACTTATCCGACCTCTAAAAATGACTTTGCCCAACAATTGTAATGACTTTGCCAACCACTGTTAATCACTTATCCGAACTCTAAAAATGACTTTGCTCAACAATTGTAATGACTTTGCCAACCACTGTTAATCACTTATCCGACCTCTAAAAATGACTTTGCCCAACAATTAAAATGTTTTTGCCAACCACTGTTTATAACTTATCCGACCTCAAAAAATGACTTTGCCCAACAATTGTAATGACTTTGCCAGCCACTGTTAATCACTTATCCGAACTCTAAAAATGACTTTGCCCAACAATTGTAATGACTTTGCCAACCACTGTTAATCACTTATCCGAACTCTAAAAATGACTTTGCCCAACAATTGTAATGACTTTGCCAACCACTGTAATTCACTTATCCGATCTCAAGAAATGACTTTGCCCATCAATTGTAATGACTTTGCCAGCCACTTTCAATCACTTATCCGACCTCTAAAAATAATTTTGCCCAACAATTGTAATCACTTTTCCAACCACTGTTAATCACTTATCCGAACGCTAAAAATGACTTTGCCCAACAATTGTAATGACTTTGCCAACCACTGTTAATCACTTATCCGACCTCTAAAAATGACTTTGCCCAACAATTTTAATGACTTTGCCAACCACTGTTAATCACTTATCCGACCTCTAAGATTGACTTTTCCCAACAACTGAAATGACTTTGCCAACCACTTTTAATAACTTATCCGACCCGAAAAAAAAGACTTTGCCCAACAATTAAAATGTTTTTGCCAACCACTGTTAATCACTTATCCGACCTTTAAAAATGACTTTGCCCAAAAATTGTAATGACATTGCCAACCACTGTTAATCACTTATCCGTCCTCTAAAAATGACTTTGCCCAACAATTAAAATGTTTCTGCAAACCACTGTTAATAACTTATCCGACCTCTAAAAATGACTTTGCCAAACAATTGTAATGACTTTGCCAACCACTGTTATTCACTTATCCGACCTCTAAAAATGACTTTGCCCAACAATTGTAATGACATTGCCAACCAATGTTAATTAGTTATCCGATCTCTAAAAATGACTTTGCTCTTCAATAGTAATGACTTTGCCAACCACTGTTAATCACCTATCCGACCTCTAAAAATGACTTTGCCAACCACTGTTATTCACTAATCCGACCTCTAAAAATGACTTTGCCCTACAATTGTAATGACATTGCCAACCACTGTTAATTACTTATCCGATCTCTAAAAATGACTTTGCCCAACAATTGTAATGACTTTGCCAACCACTGTTATTCACTTATCCGACCTCTAAAAATGACTTTGCCCAACAGTTGTAATAACTTTGACAACCACTGTTAATCACTTATCCGACCTCTAAAAATGACTCTGCCCAAAAATTGTTATGACTTTGCCAACCACTGTTAATCACTTATCCGAACTCTAAAAATGACTTTGCCCAACAATTGTAATGGCTTTTCCAACCACTTTTAATCACTTATCCGACCTCTAAAAATGACTTTGCCCAATAATTGTAATGACTTTGCCAACCACTGTTAATCACTTATCCGAACTCTAAAAATGACTTTGCCCAACAATTGTAATGACTTTTCCAACCACAGTCAATCACTTATCCGACCTCTAAAAATGACATTGCCCAAAAATTGTAATGACTTTGCCAACCACTGTTAATCACTTATCCGATCTCTAGAAATGACTTTGCCCATCAATTGTAATGACATTGCCAACCACTGTTAATCACTTATCCGACCTCTAAAAATGACTTTGCCCAACAATTAAAATGTTTTTGCCAACCACTGTTAATAATTTATCCGACCTCTAAAAATGACTTTGCCCAACAATTGTTATGACTTTGCCAACCACTGTTAATCACTTATCCGAACTCTAAAAATGACTTTGCCCAAAAACTGAAATGATTTTGCCAACCACTTTTAATCACTTATCCGACCTCTAAAAATGACTTTGCCCAATAATTGTAATGACTTTGCCAACCACTGTTAATCACTTATCCGAACTCTAAAAATGACTTTGCCCAACAATTGTAATGACTTTTCCAACCACAGTCAATCACTTATCCGACCTCTAAAAATGACATTGCCCAAAAATTGTAATGACTTTGCCAACCACTGTTAATCACTTATCCGATCTCTAGAAATGACTTTGCCCATCAATTGTAATGACATTGCCAACCACTGTTAATCACTTATCCGACCTCTAAAAATGACTTTGCCCAACAATTAAAATGTTTTTGCCAACCACTGTTAATAACTTATCCGACCTCTAAAAATGACTTTGCCCAACAATTGTAATGACTTTGCCAACCACTGTTAATCACTTATCCGAACTCTAAAAATGACTTTGCCCAACAATTGTAATGACTTTGCCAACCACTGTTAATCACTTACCCGACCTCTAAAAATGACTCTAACCAAAAATTGTAATGACTTTGCCAACAACTGTTAATCACTTATCCGAACTCTAAAAATGACTTTTCCCAAAAACTGAAATGATTTTGCCAACCACTTTTAATCACTTATCCGACCACTAAAAATGACTTTGCCCAATAATTGTAATGACTTTGCCAACCACTGTTAATCACTTATCCGAACTCTAAAAATGACTTTGCCCAACAATTAAAATGTTTTTGCCAACCACTGTTAATAACTTATCCGACCTCTAAAAATGACTTTGCCCAACAATTGTAATGACTTTGCCAACCACTGTTAATCACTTATCCGACCTCTAAAAATGACTTTGCCAACCACTGTTAATCACTTATCCGACCTCTAAAAATGACTCTGCCCAAAAATTGTAATGACTTTGCCAACAACTGTTAATCCCTATTCCGAACTCTAAAAATGACTTTTCCCAAAAACTGAAATGACTTTGCCAACCACTGTTAATCACTTATCCGGACTCTAAAAATGACTTTGCCCATCAATTGTACTGACTTTGCCAACCACTGTTAATCACTTATCCGAACTCTAAAAATGACTTTGCCCAACAATTGTAATGACTCTGCCAACCACTGTTAATCACTTATCCGAACTCTAAAAATGACTTTGCCCAACAATTGTAATGACTTTGCCAACCACTGTTAATCACTTATCCGAACTCTAAAAATGACTTTGCCCAAAAATTGTAATGACTTTGCCAACCACTGTTAATCACTTATCCGATCTCTAGAAATGACTTTGCCCATCAATTGTAATGACATTGCCAACCACTGTTAATCACTTATCCGACCTCTAAAAATGACTTTGCCCAACAATTAAAATGTTTTTGCCAACCACTGTTAATAACTTATCCGACCTCTAAAAATGACTTTGCCCAACAATTGTTATGACTTTGCCAACCACTGTTAATCACTTATCCGAACTCTAAAAATGACTTTGCCCAACAATTGTAATGACTTTGCCAACCACTGTTAATCACTTATCCGACCTCTAAAAATGACTCTGCCCAAAAATTGTAATGACTTTGCCAACAACTGTTAATCACTTATCCGAACTCTAAAAATGACTTTTCCCAAAAACTGAAATGATTTTGCCAACCACTTTTAATCACTTATCCGACCTCTAAAAATGACTTTGCCCAATAATTGTAATGACTTTGCCAACCACTTTTAAAAACTTATCCGAACTCTAAAAATGACTTTGCCCAACAATTGTAATGACTTTTCCAACCATAGTCAATCACTTATCCTTCCTCTAAAAATGACATTGCCCAAAAATTGTAATGACTTTGCCAACCACTGTTAATCACTTATCCGATCTCTAGAAATGACTTTGCCCATCAATTGTAATGACATAGCCAACCACTGTTAATCACTTATCCGACCTCTAAAAATGACTTTGCCCAACAATTAAAATGTTTTTGCCAACCACTGTTAATAACTTATCCGACCTCTAAAAATGACTTTGCCCAACAATTGTAATGACTTTTCCAACCACAGTCAATCACTTATCCGACCTCTAAAAATGACATTGCCCAAAAATTGTAATGACTTTGCCAACCACTGTTAATCACTTATCCGATCTCTAGAAATGACTTTGCCCATCAATTGTAATGACATTGCCAACCACTGTTAATCACTTATCCGACCTCTAAAAATGACTTTGCCCAACAATTAAAATGTTTTTGCCAACCACTGTTAATAACTTATCCGACCTCTAAAAATGACTTTGCCCAACAATTGTAATGACTTTGCCAACCACTGTAAATCACTTATCCGAACTCTAAAAATGACTTTGCCCAACAATTGTAATGACTTTGCCAACCACTGTTAATCACTTATCCGACCTCTAAAAATGACTCTGCCCAAAAATTGTAATGACTTTGCCAACAACTGTTAATCACTTATCCGACCTCTAAAAATGACTTTTCCCAAAAACTGAAATGATTTTGCCAACCACTTTTAATCACTTATCCGACCACTAAAAATGACTTTGCCCAATAATTGTAATGACTTTGCCAACCACTGTTAATCACTTATCCGAACTCTAAAAATGACTTTGCCCAACAATTAAAATGTTTTTGCCAACCACTGTTAATAACTTATCCGACCTCTAAAAATGACTTTGCCCAACAATTGTAATGACTTTGCCAACCACTGTTAATCACTTATCCGACCTCTAAAAATGACTTTGCCAACCACTGTTAATCACTTATCCGACCTCTAAAAATGACTCTGCCCAAAAATTGTAATGACTTTGCCAACAACTGTTAATCCCTATTCCGAACTCTAAAAATGACTTTTCCCAAAAACTGAAATGACTTTGCCAACCACTGTTAATCACTTATCCGGACTCTAAAAATGACTTTGCCCATCAATTGTACTGACTTTGCCAACCACTGTTAATCACTTATCCGAACTCTAAAAATGACTTTGCCCAACAATTGTAATGACTCTGCCAACCACTGTTAATCACTTATCCGAACTCTAAAAATGACTTTGCCCAACAATTGTAATGACTTTGCCAACCACTGTTAATCACTTATCCGAACTCTAAAAATGACTTTGCCCAAAAATTGTAATGACTTTGCCAACCACTGTTAATCACTTATCCGATCTCTAGAAATGACTTTGCCCATCAATTGTAATGACATTGCCAACCACTGTTAATCACTTATCCGACCTCTAAAAATGACTTTGCCCAACAATTAAAATGTTTTTGCCAACCACTGTTAATAACTTATCCGACCTCTAAAAATGACTTTGCCCAACAATTGTTATGACTTTGCCAACCACTGTTAATCACTTATCCGAACTCTAAAAATGACTTTGCCCAACAATTGTAATGACTTTGCCAACCACTGTTAATCACTTATCCGACCTCTAAAAATGACTCTGCCCAAAAATTGTAATGACTTTGCCAACAACTGTTAATCACTTATCCGAACTCTAAAAATGACTTTTCCCAAAAACTGAAATGATTTTGCCAACCACTTTTAATCACTTATCCGACCTCTAAAAATGACTTTGCCCAATAATTGTAATGACTTTGCCAACCACTTTTAAAAACTTATCCGAACTCTAAAAATGACTTTGCCCAACAATTGTAATGACTTTTCCAACCATAGTCAATCACTTATCCTTCCTCTAAAAATGACATTGCCCAAAAATTGTAATGACTTTGCCAACCACTGTTAATCACTTATCCGATCTCTAGAAATGACTTTGCCCATCAATTGTAATGACATAGCCAACCACTGTTAATCACTTATCCGACCTCTAAAAATGACTTTGCCCAACAATTAAAATGTTTTTGCCAACCACTGTTAATAACTTATCCGACCTCTAAAAATGACTTTGCCCAACAATTGTAATGACTTTTCCAACCACAGTCAATCACTTATCCGACCTCTAAAAATGACATTGCCCAAAAATTGTAATGACTTTGCCAACCACTGTTAATCACTTATCCGATCTCTAGAAATGACTTTGCCCATCAATTGTAATGACATTGCCAACCACTGTTAATCACTTATCCGACCTCTAAAAATGACTTTGCCCAACAATTAAAATGTTTTTGCCAACCACTGTTAATAACTTATCCGACCTCTAAAAATGACTTTGCCCAACAATTGTAATGACTTTGCCAACCACTGTAAATCACTTATCCGAACTCTAAAAATGACTTTGCCCAACAATTGTAATGACTTTGCCAACCACTGTTAATCACTTATCCGACCTCTAAAAATGACTCTGCCCAAAAATTGTAATGACTTTGCCAACAACTGTTAATCACTTATCCGAACTCTAAAAATGACTTTTCCCAAAAACTGAAATGATTTTGCCAACCACTTTTAATCACTTATCCGAACTCTAAAAAAGACTATGCCCAACAATTGTAATGACTTTGCCAACCACTGTTAATCACTTATCCGAACTCTAAAAATGACTTTGCCCAACAATTGTAATGACTTTTCCAACCACAGTCAATCACTTATCCGACCTCTAAAAATGACATTGCCCAAAAATTGTAATGACTTTGCCAACCACTGTTAATCACTTATCCGATCTCTAGAAATGACTTTGCCCATCAATTGTAATGACATTGCCAACCACTGTTAATCACTTATCCGACCTCTAAAAATGACTTTGCCCAACAATTAAAATGTTTTTGCCAACCACTGTTAATAACTTATCCGACCTCTAAAAATGACTTTGCCCAACAATTGTAATGACTTTGCCAACCACTGTTAATCACTTATCCGAACTCTAAAAATGACTTTGCCCAACAATTGTAATGACTTTGCCAACCACTGTTAATCACTTATCCGACCTCTAAAAATGACTCTGCCCAAAAATTGTAATGACTTTGCCAACAACTATTAATCACTTATCCGAACTCTAAAAATGACTTTTCCCAAAAACTGAAATGATTTTGCCGACCACTGTTAATCACTTATCCGATCTCTAGAAATGACTTTGCCCATCAATTGTAATGACATTGCCAACCACTGTTAATCACTTATCCGACCTCTAAAAATGACTTTGCCCAACAATTAAAATGTTTTTGCCAACCACTGTTAATAACTTATCCGACCTCTAAAAATGACTTTGCCCAACAATTGTAATGACTTTTCCAACCACAGTCAATCACTTATCCGACCTCTAAAAATGACATTGCCCAAAAATTGTAATGACTTTGCCAAACACTGTTAATCACTTATCCGATCTCTAGAAATGACTTTGCCCATCAATTGTAATGACATTGCCAACCACTGTTAATCACTTATCCGACCTCTAAAAATGACTTTGCCCAACAATTAAAATGTTTTTGCCAACCACTGTTAATAACTTATCCGACCTCTAAAAATGACTTTGCCCAACAATTGTTATGACTTTGCCAACCACTGTTAATCACTTATCCGAACTCTAAAAATGACTTTGCCCAACAATTGTAATGACTTTGCCAACCACTGTTAATCACTTATCCGACCTCTAAAAATGACTCTGCCCAAAAATTGTAATGACTTTGCCAACAACTGTTAATCACTTATCCGAACTCTAAAAATGACTTTTCCAAAAAACTGAAATGATTTTGCCAACCACTTTTAATCACTTATCCGACCTCTAAAAATGACTTTGCCCAATAATTGTAATGACTTTGCCAACCAATGTTAATCACTTATCCGAACTCTAAAAATGACTTTGCCCAACAATTGTAATGACTTTTCCAACCACAGTCAATCACTTATCCGACCTCTAAAATGACATTGCCCAAAAATTGTAATGACTTTGCCAACCACTGTTAATCACTTATCCGATCTCTAGAAATGACTTTGCCCATCAATTGTAATGACATTGCCAACCACTGTTAATCACTTATCCGACCTCTAAAAATGACTTTGCCCAACAATTAAAATGTTTTTGCCAACCACTGTTAATAACTTATCCGACCTCTAAAAATGACTTTGCCCAACAATTGTAATGACTTTGCCAACCACTGTTAATCACTTATCCGAACTCTAAAAATGACTCTGCCCAAAAATTGTAATGACTTTGCCAACAACTGTTAATCACTTATCCGAACTCTAAAAATGACTTTTCCCAAAAACTGAAATGATTTTGCCAACCACTTTTAATCACTTATCCGACCTCTAAAAATGACTTTGCCCAATAATTGTAATGACTTTGCCAACCACTGTTAATCACTTATCCGAACTCTAAAAATGACTTTGCCCAACAATTGTAATGACTTTTCCAACCACAGTCAATCACTTAAACGACCTCTAAAAATGACATTGCCCAAAAATTGTAATGACTTTGCCAACCACTGTTAATCACTTATCCGATCTCTAGAAATGACTTTGCCCATCAATTGTAACGACATTGCCAACCACTGTTAATCACTTATCCGGCCTATAAAAATGACTCTGCCCAACAATTAAAATGTTTTTGCCAACCACTGTTAATAATTTATCCGACCTCTAAAAATGATTTTGCCCAACAATTGTAATGACTTTGCCAACCACTGTTAATCACTAATCCGAACTCTAAAAATGACTTTGCCCAACAATTGTAATGACTTTGCCAACCACAGTCAATCACTTATCCGACCTCTAAAAATGACATTGCCCAAAAATTGTAATGACTTTGCCAACCACTGTTAATCACTTATCCGACCTCTAAAAATGACTTTGCCCAACCACTGTAATTCACTAATCCGACCTCTGAAAATGACTTTGCCCAACAGTTGTAATGACATTGCCAACCACTGTTAATTACTTATCCGATCTCTAAAAATGATTTTGTCCAACAATATTAATGACTTTGCCAACCACTGTTAATCACTTATCCGATCTCTAGAAATGACTTTGCCCATCAATTGAAATGACTTTGCCAACCACTGTTAATAACTTATCCGAATTCTAAAAATGACTATGCCCAACAATTGTAATGACTTTGCCAACCACTGTTAATCACTTATCCGACCTCTAAGATTGACTTTTCCCAACAACTGAAATGACTTTGCCAACCACTTTTAATCACTTATCCGACCCCTAAAAATGACTTTGCCCAACAATTAAAATGTTTTTGCAAACCACTGTTAATCACTTATCCGATCTCTGGAAATGACTTTGCCCATCAATTGTAATGACATTGCCAACGACTGTTAATCACTTATCCGACCTCTAAAAATGACTTTGCCCAACAATTAAAATGTTTTTGCCAACCACTGTTAATAACTTATCCGACCTCTAAAAATGACTTTGCCCAACAATTGTAATGACTTTGCCAACCACTGTTAATCACTTATCCGAACTCTAAAAATGACTTTTCCCAACAACTGAAATGACTTTGCCAACCACTGTTAATCACTTATTCGACCTCTAAAAATGACTTTGCCCAAAAATTGTAATGACTTTGCCAACCACTGTTAATCACTAATCCGACCTTGCAAAATTATTTTTCTCAACAATTGTAATGACTTTGCCAACCACTTTCAATCACCTATCCGACCTCTAAAAATGACTTCGCCCAACAATTGTAATGACTTTGCCAACCACTGTTATTCACTTATCCGACCTCTGAAAATGACTTTGCCCAACAGTTGTAATGACATTGCCAACCACTGTTAATTACTTATCCGATCTCTAAAAATGACTTTGCCCATCAATTGTAATGACTTTGCCAACCACTGTTAATCACTTATCCAATCTCTAGAAATGACTTTGCCCATCAATTGTAATGACTTTGCCAACCACTGTTAATAACTTATCCGAATTCTAAAAATGACAATGCCCAACAATTGTAATGACTTTGCCAACCACTGTTAATCACTTATCCGACCTCTAAGATTGACTTTTCCCAACAACTGAAATGACTTTGCCAACCACTTTTAATCACTTATCCGACCTCTAAAAATGACTTTGCCCAACAATTAAAATGTTTTTGCAAACCACTGTTAATCACTTATCCGATCTCTGGAAATGACTTTGCCCATCAATTGTAACGACATTGCCGACCACTGTTAATCACCTATCCGACCTCTAAAAATGACTTTGCCCAACAATTAAAATGTTTTTGCCAACCACTGTTAATCACTTATCCGAACTCTAAAAATGACTTTGCCCAGCAATTGTAATGACTTTGCCAACCACTGTTATTCACTTATCCGATCTCTAAAAATGACTTTGCCCAACCACTGTAATTCACTTACCCGACCTCTAAAAATGACTTTTCCCAAAAATTGTAATGACTTTGCCAACCACTGTTAATCACTAATCCGAACTCTAAAAATGACTTTGCCCATCAATTGTAATGACTTTGCCAACCACTGTTAATCACATATCCGAACTCTAAAAATGACTATGCCCAACAATTGTAATGACTTTGCCAACCACTGTTAATCACTTATCCGGCCTCTAAGATTGACTTTTCCCAACAACTGAAATGACTTTGCCAACCACTTTTAATCACTTATCCGACCTCTAAAAATGACTTTGCCCAACAATTAAAATGTTTTTGCCAACCACTGTTAATCACTTATCCGATCTCTAGAAATGACTTTGCCCATCAATTGTAATGACATTGCCAACCACTGTTAATCACTTATCCGACCTCTAAAAATGACTTTGCCCAACAATTGTAATGACTTTGCCAACCACTGTTAATCACTTATCCGAACTCTAAAAATGACTTTTCCCAAAAATTGTAATGACTTTGCCAACCACTGTTAATCACTAATCCGACCTTGTAAAATTATTTTTCTCAACAATTGTAATGACTTTGCTAACCACTTTCAATCACTTACCCGAACTCTAAAAATGACTTTGCCCATCAATTGTAATGACTTTGCCAACCACTGTTAACCACTTATCCGAACTCTAAAAATGACTATGCCCAACAATTGTAATGACTTTGCCAACCACTGTTAATCACTTATCCGACCTCTAAGATTGACTTTTCCCAACAACTGAAATGACTTTGCCAACCACTTTTAATCACTTATCCGACCTCTAAAAATGACTTTGCCCAACAATTAAAATGTTTTTGCCAACCACTGTTAATCACTTATCCGATCTCTAGAAATGACTTTGCCCAACCACTGTAATTCACTTACCCGACCTCTAAAAATGACTTTGCCTAACAATAGTAATGACTTTGACAACCACTCTTAATCACTTATCCGACCTCTAAGATTGACTTTTCCCAACAACTGAAATGACTTTGCAAACCACTTTTAATCACTTACCCGAACTCTAAAAATGACTTTGCCCATCAATTGTAATGACATTGCCAACCACTGTTAATCACTTATCCGACCTCTAAAAATGACTTTGCCCAACAATTGTAATGACTTTGCCAACCACTGTTAATCACTTATCCGAACTCTAAAAATGACTTTGCCCAACAATTGTAATTCACTTACCCGACCTCTAAAAATGACTTTTCCCAAAAATTGTAATGACTTGGCCCAACCACTGTAATTCACTTACCCGACCTCTAGAAATGACTTTTCCCAAAAATTGTAATGACTTTGCCAACCACTGTTAATCACTAATCCGAACTCTAAAAATGACTTTGCCCATCATTTGTAATGACTTTGCCAACCACTGTTAATCACTTATCCGAACTCTAAAAATGACTATGCCTAACAATTGTAATGACTTTGCCAACCACTCTTAATCACTTATCCGACCTCTAAGATTGACTTTTCCCAACAACTGAAATGACTTTGCCAACCACTTTTAATCACTTATCCGACCTCTAAAAATGACTTTGCCCAACAATTAAAATGTTTTTGCCAACCAATGTTAATCACTTATCCGATCTCTAGAAATGACTTTGCCCAACCACTGTAATTCACTTACCCGACCTCTAAAAATGACTTTGCCTAACAATTGTAATGACTTTGCCAACCACTCTTAATCACTTATCAGACCTCTAAGATTGACTTTTCCCAACAACTGAAATGACTTTGCCAACCACTTTTAATCACTTATCCGACCCCTAAAAATGACTTTGCCCAACAATTAAAATGTTTTTGCCAACCACTGTTAATCACTTAACCGATCTCTAGAAATGACTTTGCCCAACCACTGTAATTCACTTACCCGACCTCTAAAAATGACTTTGCCTAACAATTGTAATGACTTTGCCAACCACTCTTAATCACTTATCCGACCTCTAAAATTGACTTTGCCCAACCACTGTAATTCACTTAACCGACCTCTAAAAATGACTTTTCCCAAAAATTGTAATGACTTTGCCAACCACTGTTAATCACTAATCCGAACTCTAAAAATGACTTTGCCCATCAATTGTAATGACTTTGCCAACCACTGTTAATCACATATCCGAACTCTAAAAATGACTATGCCCAACAATTGTAATGACTTTGCCAACCACTGTTAATCACTTATCCGACCTCTAAGATTGACTTTTCCCATCAACTGAAATGACTTTGCCAACCACTTTTAATCACTTATCCGACCTCTAAAAATGACTTTGCCCAACAATTAAAATGTTTTTGCCAACCACTGTTAATCACTTATCCGATCTCTAGAAATGACTTTGCCCATCAATTGTAATGACATTGCCAACCACTGTTAATCACTTATCCGACCTCTAAAAATGACTTTGCCCAACAATTGTAATGACTTTGCCAACCACTGTTAATCACTTATCCGAACTCTAAAAATGACTTTTCCCAAAAATTGTAATGACTTTGCCAACCACTGTTAATCACTTATCCGACCTCTAAGATTGACTTTTCCCAACAACTGAAATGACTTTGCCAACCACTTTTAATCACTTATCCGACCTCTAAAAGACTTTGCCCAACCACTGTAATTCACTTACCCGACCTCTAAAAATGACTTTGCCTAACAATTGTAATGACTTTGCCAACCACTCTTAATCACTTATCCGACCTCTAAGATTGACTTTTCCCAACAACTGAAATGACTTTGCCAACCACTTTTAATCACTTATCCGACCTCTAAAAATGACTTTGCCTAACAATTGTAATGACTTTGCCAACCACTCTTAATCACTTATCCGACCTCTAAAATTGACTTTGCCCAACCACTGTAATTCACTTACCCGACCTCTAAAAATGACTTTTCCCAAAAATTGTAATGACTTTGCCAACCACTGTTAATCACTAATCCGACCTTGTAAAATTATTTTTCTCGACAATTGTAATGACTTTGCCAACCACTTTCAATCACTAATCCGACCTCTAAGACTGACTTTTCCCAACAACTGAAATGACTTTGCCGACCACTTTTAATCACTTATCCGACCTCTAAAAATGACTTTGCCCAACAATTAAAATGTTTTTGCCAACCACTGTTAATCACTTATCCGATCTCTAGAAATGACTTTGCCCAACCACTGTAATTCACTTACCCGACCTCTAAAAATGACTTTGCCTAACAATTGTAATGACTTTGCCAACCACTCTTAATCACTTATCCGACCTCTAAAATGGACTTTGCCCAACCACTGTAATTCACTTACCCGACCTCTAAAAATGACTTTTCCCAAAAATTGTAATGACTTTGCCAACCACTGTTAATCACTAATCCGACCTTGTAAAATTATTTTTCTCAACAATTGTAATGACTTTGCCAACCACTTTCAATCACTTACCCGAACTCTAAAAATGACTTTGCCCATCAATTGTAATGACTTTGCCAACCACTGTTAATCACTTATCCGAACTCTAAAAATGACTATGCCCAACAATTGTAATGACTTTGCCAACCACTGTTAATCACTTATCCGACCTCTAAGATTGACTTTTCCCAACAACTGAAATGACTTTGCCAACCACTTTTAATCACTTATCCGACCTCTAAAAATGACTTTGCCCAACAATTAAAATGTTTGTGCCAACCACTGTTAATCACTTATCCGATCTCTAGAAATGACTTTGCCCAACCACTGTAATTCACTTACCCGACCTCTAAAAATGACTTTGCCTAACAATTGTAATGACTTTGCCAACCACTCTTAATCACCTATCCGACCTCTAAAATTGACTTTGCCCAACCACTGTAATTCACTTACCCGACCTCTAAAAATGACTTTTCCCAACAACTGAAATGACTTTGCCCAACCACTGTTATTCACTTATCCGACCTCTAAAAATGACTTTGCCCAACAGTTGTAATGACATTGCCAACCACTGTTAATTACTTATCCGATCTCTAAAAATGATTTTGTCCAACAATATTAATGACTTTGCCAACCACTGTTAATAACTTATCCGATCTCTAGAAATGACTTTGCCCATCAATTGTAATGACTTTGCCAACCACTGTTAATCACTTATCCGACCTCTAAGATTGACTTTTCCCAACAACTGAAATGACTTTGCCAACCACTTCTAATCACTTATCCGACCTCTAAAAATGACTTTGCCCAACAATTAAAATGTTTTTGCAAACCACTGTTAATCACTTATCCGATCTCTAGAAATGACTTTGCCCATCAATTGTAATGACATTGCCAACCACTTTTAATCACTAATCCGACCTCTAAAAATGACTTTGCCCAACAATTAAAATGTTTTTGCCAACCACTGTTAATAACTTATCCGACCTCTAAAAATGACTTTGCCCAACAATTGTAATGACTTTGCCAACCACTGTTAATCACTTATCCGACCTCTAAAAATGACTTTGCCCAACCACTGTAATTCACTTACCCGACCTCTAAAAATGACTTTTCCCAACAACTGAAATGACTTTGCCCAACCACTGTTATTCACTTATCCGACCTCTAAAAATGACTTTGCCCAACAGTTGTAATGACATTGCCAACCACTGTTAATTACTTATCCGATCTCTAAAAATGATTTTGTCCAACAATATTAATGACTTTGCCAACCACTGTTAATAACTTATCCGATCTCTAGAAATGACTTTGCCCATCAATTGTAATGACTTTGCCAACCACTGTTAATCACTTATCCGACCTCTAAGATTGACTTTTCCCAACAACTGAAATGACTTTGCCAACCACTTCTAATCACTTATCCGACCTCTAAAAATGACTTTGCCCAACAATTAAAATGTTTTTGCAAACCACTGTTAATCACTTATCCGATCTCTAGAAATGACTTTGCCCATCAATTGTAATGACATTGCCAACCACTTTTAATCACTTATCCGACCTCTAAAAATGACTTTGCCCAACAATTAAAATGTTTTTGCCAACCACTGTTAATAACTTATCCGACCTCTAAAAATGACTTTGCCCAACAATTGTAATGACTTTGCCAACCACTGTTAATCACTTATCCGACCTCTAAAAATGACTTTGCCCAACCACTGTAATTCACTTACCCGACCTCTAGAAATGACTTTTCCCAAAAATTGTAATGACTTTGCCAACCACTGTTAATCACTAATCCGACCTTGTAAAATTATTTTTCTCAACAATTGTAATGACTTTGCCAACCACTTTCAATCACTTACCCGAACTCTAAAAATGACTTTGCCCATCAATTGTAATGACTTTGCCAACCACTGTTAATCACTTATCCGACCTCTAAGATTGACTTTTCCCAACAACTGAAATGACTTTGCCAACCACTTTTAATCACTTATCCGACCTCTAAAAATGACTTTGCCCAACAATTAAAATGTTTTTGCCAACCACTGTTAATAACTTATCCGACCTCTAAAAATGACTTTGCCCAACAATTGTAATGACTTTGCCAACCACTGTTAATCACTTATCCGACCTCTAAAAATGACTTTGCCCAACCACTGTAATTCACTTACCCGACCTCTAGAAATGACTTTTCCCAAAAATTGTAATGACTTTGCCAACCACTGTTAATCACTAATCCGACCTTGTAAAATTATTTTTCTCAACAATTGTAATGACTTTGCCAACCACTTTCAATCACTTACCCGAACTCTAAAAATGACTTTGCCCATCAATTGTAATGACTTTGCCAACCACTGTTAATCACTTATCCGACCTCTAAGATTGACTTTTCCCAACAACTGAAATGACTTTGCCAACCACTTTTAATCACTTATCCGACCTCTAAAAATGACTTTGCCCAACAATTAAAATGTTTTTGCCAACCACTGTTAATCACTTATCCGATCTCTAGAAATGACTTTGCCCATCAATTGTAATGACATTGCCAACCACTGTTAATCACTTATCCGACCTCTAAAAATGACTTTGCCCAACAATTGTAATGACTTTGCCAACCACTGTTAATCACTTATCCGAACTCTAAAAATGACTTTGCCCAACAATTGTAATTCACTTACCCGACCTCTAAAAATGACTTTTCCCAAAAATTGTAATGACTTTGCCCAACCACTGTAATTCACTTACCCGACCTCTAGAAATGACTTTTCCCAAAAATTGTAATGACTTTGCCAACCACTGTTAATCACTAATCCGAACTCTAAAAATGACTTTGCCCATCAATTGTAATGACTTTGCCAACCACTGTTAATCACTTATCCGAACTCTAAAAATGACTATGCCTAACAATTGTAATGACTTTGCCAACCACTCTTAATCACTTATCCGACCTCTAAGATTGACTTTTCCCAACAACTGAAATGATTTTGCCAACCACTTTTAATCACTTATCCGACCTCTAAAAATGACTTTGCCCAACCACTGTAATTCACTTACCCGACCTCTAAAAATGACTTTTCCCAACAACTGAAATGACTTTGCCAACCACTTTTAATCACTTATCCGACCTCTAAAATTGACTTTGCCCAACCATTGTAATTCACTTACCCGACCTCTAAAAATGACTTTTCCCAAAATTGTAATGACTTTGCCAACCACTGTTAATCACTAATCCGACCTTGTAAAATTATTTTTCTCAACAATTGTAATGACTTTGCCAACCACTTTCAATCACTTACCCGAACTCTAAAAATGACTTTGCCCATCAATTGTAATGACTTTGCCAACCACTGTTAATCACTTATCCGAACTCTAAAAATGACTATGCCCAACAATTGTAATGACTTTGCCAACCACTGTTAATCACTTATCCGAACTCTAAAAATGACTATGCCTAACAATTGTAATGACTTTGCCAACCACTTTTAATCACTTATCCGACCTCTAAAAATGACTTTGCCCAACCACTGTAATTCACTTACCCGACCTCTAAAAATGACTTTGCCTAACAATTGTAATGACTTTGCCAACCACTCTTAATCACTTATCCGACCTCTAAAATTGACTTTGCCCAACCACTGTAATTCACTTACCCGACCTCTAAAAATGACTTTTCCCAACAACTGAAATGACTTTGCCAACCACTTTAAATCACTTATCCGACCTCTAAAATTGACTTTGCCCAACCACTGTAATTCACTTACCCGACCTCTAAAAATGACTTTTCCCAAAAATTGTAATGACTTTGCCAACCACTGTTAATCACTAATCCGACCTTGTAAAATTATTTTTCTCAACAATTGTAATGACTTTGCCAACCACTTTCAATCACTTACCCGAACTCTAAAAATGATTTTGCCCATCAATTGTAATGACTTTGCCAACCACTGTTAATCACTTATCCGAACTCTAAAAATGACTATGCCCAACAATTAAATGTTTTTGCCAACCACTGTTAATCACTTATCCGAACTCTAAAAATGACTTTGCCTAACAATTGTAATGACTTTGCCAACCACTCTTAATCACTTATCCGACCTTTAAAAATGACTTTGCCCAACCACTGTAATTCACTTACCCGACCTCTAAAAATGACTTTTCCCAACAACTGAAATGACTTTGCCAACCACTGTTAATCACTTATCCGACCTCTAAAAATGACTTTTCCCAAAAATTGTAATGACTTTGCCAACCACTGTTAATCACTAATCCGAACTCTAAAAATGACTTTGCCCATCAATTGTAATAACTTTGCCAACCACTGTTAATCACTTATCCGAACTCTAAAAATGACTATGCCTAACAATTGTAATGACTTTGCCAACCACTTTTAATCACTTATCCGACCTCTAAAAATGACTTTGCCCAACCACTGTAATTCACTTACCCGACCTCTAAAAATGACTTTGCCTAACAATTGTAATGACTTTGCCAACCACTCTTAATCACTTATCCGACCTCTAAAATTGACTTTGCCCAACCACTGTAATTCACTTACCCGACCTCTAAAAATGACTTTTCCCAACAACTGAAATGACTTTGCCAACCACTTTTAATCACTTATCCGACCTCTAAAAATGACTTTGCCCAACAATTAAAATGTTTTTGCCAACCACTGTTAATCACTTATCCGAACTCTAAAAATGACTTTGCCTAACAATTGTAATGACTTTGCCAACCACTCTTAATCACTTATCCGACCTTTAAAAATGACTTTGCCCAACCACTGTAATTCACTTACCCGACCTCTAAAAATGACTTTTCCCAACAACTGAAATGACTTTGCCAACCACTGTTAATCACTTATCCGACCTCTAAAAATGACTTTTCCCAAAAATTGTAATGACTTTGCCAACCACTGTTAATCACTAATCCGAACTCTAAAAATGACTTTGCCCATCAATTGTAATAACTTTGCCAACCACTGTTAATCACTTATCCGAACTCTAAAAATGACTATGCCTAACAATTGTAATGACTTTGCCAACCACTTTTAATCACTTATCCGACCTCTAAAAATGACTTTGCCCAACCACTGTAATTCACTTACCCGACCTCTAAAAATGACTTTGCCTAACAATTGTAATGACTTTGCCAACCACTCTTAATCACTTATCCGACCTCTAAAATTGACTTTGCCCAACCACTGTAATTCACTTACCCGACCTCTAAAAATGACTTTTCCCAACAACTGAAATGACTTTGCCAACCACTTTAAATCACTTATCCGACCTCTAAAATTGACTTTGCCCAACCACTGTAATTCACTTACCCGACCTCTAAAAATGACTTTTCCCAAAAATTGTAATGACTTTGCCAACCACTGTTAATCACTAATCCGACCTTGTAAAATTATTTTTCTCAACAATTGTAATGACTTTGCCAACCACTTTCAATCACTTACCCGAACTCTAAAAATGATTTTGCCCATCAATTGTAATGACTTTGCCAACCACTGTTAATCACTTATCCGAACTCTAAAAATGACTATGCCCAACAATTGTAATGACTTTGCCAACCACTGTTAATCACTTATTCGGCCTCTAAGATTGACTTTTCCCAACAACTGAAATGACTTTGCCAACCACTGTTAATCACTTATCCGACCTCTAAAAATGACTTTGCCCAACAATTAAAATGTTTTTGCCAACCACTGTTAATCACTTATCCGATCTCTAGAAATGACTTTGCCCAACCACTGTAATTCACTTACCCGACCTCTAAAAATGACTTTGCCTAACAATTGTAATGACTTTGCCAACCACTCTTAATCACTTATCCGACCTCTAAAATTGACTTTGCCCAACCACTGTAATTCACTTACCCGACCTCTAAAAATGACTTTTCCCAACAACTGAAATGACTTTGCCAACCACTTTTAATCACTTATCCGACCTCTAAAAATGACTTTGCCCAACAATTAAAATGTTTTTGCCAACCACTGTTAATCACTTATCCGAACTCTAAAAATGACTTTGCCTAACAATTGTAATGACTTTGCCAACCACTCTTAATCACTTATCCGACCTTTAAAAATGACTTTGCCCAACCACTGTAATTCACTTACCCGACCTCTAAAAATGACTTTTCCCAACAACTGAAATGACTTTGCCAACCACTGTTAATCACTTATCCGACCTCTAAAAATGACTTTGCCCAACAGTTGTAATGACATTGCCAACCACTGTTAATTACTTATCCGATCTCTAAAAATGATTTTGTCCAACAATTAAAATGTCTTTGCCAACCACTGTTAATCACTTATCCGATCTCTAGAAATGACTTTGCCCATCAATTGTAATGACATTGCCAACCACTGTTAATCACTTATCCGATCTTGTAAAATGACTTTGCCCAACAATTGTAATGACTTTGCCAACCACTGTTAATCACTCATCCGAACTCTAAAAATGACTTTGCCTAACGATTGTAATGACTTTGCCAACCACTCTTAATCACTTATCCGACCTCTAAAAATGACTTTGCCCAACCACTGTAATTCACTTACCCGACCTCTAAAAATGACTTTTCCCAACAACTGAAATGACTTTGCCAACCACTTTTAATCACTTATCCGACCTCTAAAAATGACTTTGCCCAACCACTGTAATTCACTTACCCGACCTCTAAAAATGACTTTTCCCAACAACTGAAATGACTTTGCCAACCACTTTTAATCACTTATCCGACCTCTAAAAATGACTTTGCCCAACAATTGTAATTCACTTACCCGACCTCTAAAAATGACTTTTCCCAAAAATTGTAATGACTTTGCCAACCACTGTTAATCACTAATCCGACCTTGTAAAATTATTTTTCTCAACAATTGTAATGACTTTGCCTACCACTTTCAATCACTTACCCGAACTCTAAAAATGACTTTTCCCATCAATTGTAATGACTTTGCCAACCACTGTTAATCACTTATCCGAACTCTAAAAATGAATATGCCAAACAATTGTAATGACTTTGCCAACCACTGTTAATCACTTATCCGACCTCTAAGATTGACTTTTCCCAACAACTGAAATGACTTTACCAACCACTTTTAATCACTTATCCGACCTCTAAAAATGACTTTGCCTAACAATTGTAATGACTTTGCCCAACCACTGTTAATCACTTATCCGAACTCTAAAAATGACTTTGCCTAACAATTGTAATGACTTTGCCAACCACTCTTAATCACTTATCCGACCTTTAAAATGACTTTGCCCAACCACTGTAATTCACTTACCCGACCTCTAAAAATGACTTTTCCCAACAACTGAAATGACTTTGCCAACCACTGTTAATCACTTATCCGACCTCTAAAAATGACTTTGCCCAACAGTTGTTATGACATTGCCAACCACTGTTAATTTCTTATCCGATCTCTAAAAATGATTTTGTCCAACAATTAAAATGTCTTTGCCAACCACTGTTAATCACTTATCCGATCTCTAGAAATGACTTTGCCCATCAATTGTAATGACACTGCCAACCACTCTTAATCACTTATCCGATCTTGTAAAATGAATTTGCCCAACAATTGTAATGACTTTGCCAACCACTGTTAATCACTTATCCGAACTCTAAAAATGACTTTGCCTAACAATTTAATGACTTTGCCAACCACTCTTAATCACTTATCCGACCTCTAAAAATGACTTTGCCCAACCACTGTAATTCACTTAACCGACCTCTAAAAATGACTTTTCCCAACAACTGAAATGACTTTGCCAACCACTTTTAATCACTTATCCGACCTCTAAAAATGTCTTTGCCCAACAATTAAAATGTTTTTGCCAACCACTGTTAATCACTTATCCGATATCTAGAAATGACTTTGCCCATCAACTGTAATGACATTGCCAACCACTGTTAATCACTTATCCGACCTCTAAAAATGACTTTGCCCAACAATTGTAATGACTTTGCCAACCACTGTTAATAACTTATCCGAATTCTAAAAATGACTATGCCCAACAATTGTAATGACTTTGCCAACCACTTTTAATCACTTATCCGACCTCTAAAAATGACTTCGCCCATCAATTGTAATGACATTGCCAACCACTGTTAATCACTTATCCGACCTCTAAAAATGACTTTGCCCAGCAATTGTAATGACTTTGCCCAACCACTGTAATTCACTAATCCGACCTTGTAAAATTATTTTTCTCAACAATTGTAATGACTTTGCCAACCACTTTTAATCACTTAACCGAACTCTAAAAATGACTTTGCCCATCAATTGTAATGACTTTGCCAACCACTGTTAATCACTTATCCGACCTCTAAAAATGACTTTGCCCAACAATTGTAATGACTTTGCCCAACCACTGTAATTCACTAATCCGACCTTGTAAAATTATTTTTCTCAACAATTGTAATGACTTTGCCAACCACTTTTAATCACTTAACCGAACTCTAAAAATGACTTTGCCCATCAATTGTAATGACTTTGCCAACCACTGTTATTCACTTATCCGAACTCTAAAAATGACTATGCCCAACAATTGTAATGACTTTGCCAACAACTGTTAATCACTTATCCGACCTTTAAGATTGACTTTTCCCAACAACTGAAATGACTTTGCCAACCACTTTTAATCACTTATCCGACCTCTAAAAATGACTTTGCCCAACAATTAAAATGTTTTTGCCAACCACTGTTAATCACTTATCCGATCTCTAGAAATGACTTTGCCCATCAATTGTAATGACATTGCCAACCACTGTTAATCACTTATCCGACCTCTAAAAATGACTTTGTCCAACAATTGTAATGACTTTGCCCAACCACTGTAAATTACTTACCCGACCTCTAAAAATGACTTTGCCTAACAATTGTAATGACTTTGCCAACCACTCTTAATCATTTATCCGACCTCTAAAATTGACTTTGCCCAACCACTGTAATTCACTTACCCGACCTCTAAAAATGACTTTTCCCAACAACTGAAATGACTTTGCCAACCACTTTTAATCACTTATCCGACCTCTAAAAATGACTTTGCCCAACAATTAAAATGTTTTTGCCAACCACTGTTAATCACTTATCCGATCTCTAGAAATGACTTTTCCCAACAACTGAAATGACTTTGCCAACCACTGTTAATCACTTATCCGACCTCTAAAAATGACTTTGCCCAACAGTTGTAATGACATTGCCAACCACTGTTAATTACTTATCCGATCTCTAAAAATGATTTTGTCCAACAATTAAAATGTTTTTGCCAACCACTGTTAATCACTTATCCGACCTCTAAAAATGACTTTGCCCAACCACTGTAATTCACTTACCCGACCTCTAAAAATGACTTTTCCCAACAACTGAAATGACTTTGCCAACCACTGTTAATCACTTATCCGACCTCTAAAAATGACTTTGCCCAACAGTTGTAATGACATTGCCAACCACTGTTAATCACTTATCCGACCTCTAAAAATGACTTTGCCCAACAATTGTAATGACTTTGCCAACCACTGTTAATAACTTATCCGAATTCTAAAAATGACTATGCCCATCAATTGTAATGACTTTGCCAACCACTGTTAATAACTTATCCGAATTCTAAAAATGACTATGCCCAACAATTGTAATGACTTTGCCAACCACTCTTAATCACTTATCCGACCTCTAAAAATGACTTTGCCCAACCACTGTAATTCACTTACCCGACCTCTAAAAATGACTTTTCCCAACAACTGAAATGACTTTGCCAACCACTCTTAATTACTTATCCGATCTCTAAAAATGATTTTGTCCAACAATATTAATGACTTTGCCAACCACTGTTAATCACTTATCCGATCTCTAGAAATGACTTTGCCCATCAATTGTAATGACTTTGCCAACCACTGTTAATAACTTATCCGAATTCTAAAAATGACTATGCCCAACAATTGTAATGACTTTGCCAACCACTTTTAATCACTTATCCGACCTCTAAAAATGACTTTGCCCAACAATTAAAATGTTTTTGCCAACCACTGTAAATCACTTATCCGATCTCTAGAAATGACTTTGCCCATCAATTGTAATGACATTGCCAACCACTGTTAATCACTTATCCGACCTTGTAAAATGACTTTGCCCAACAATTGTAATGACTTTGCCAACCACTGTTAATCACTTATCCGAACTCTAAAAATGACTTTGCCCAACCACTGTAATTCACTTACCCGACCTTTAAAAATGACTTTTCCCAACAACTGAAATGACTTTGCCAACCACTTTTAATCACTTATCCGACCTCTAAAAATGACTTTGCCCAACAATTAAAATGTTTTTGCCAACCACTGTTAATCACTTATCCGATCTCTAGAAATGACTTTGCCCATCAACTGTAATGACATTGCCAACCACTGTTAATCACTTATCCGACCTCTAAAAATGACTTTGCCCAACAATTGTAATGACTTTGCCAACCACTGTTAATAACTTATCCGAATTCTAAAAATGACTATGCCCAACAATTGTTATGACTTTGCCAACCACTTTTAATGACTTATCCGACCTCTAAAAATGACTTTGCCCAACAATTAAAATGTTTTTGCCAACCACTGTTAATCACTTATCCCATCTCTAGAAATGACTTTGCCCATCAATTGTAATGACATTGCCAACCACTGTTAATCACTAATCCGACCTTGTAAAATTATTTTTCTCAACAATTGTAATGACTTTGCCAACCACTTTCAATCACTTACCCGAACTCTAAAAATGACTTTGCCCATCAATTGTAATGACTTTGCCAACCACTGTTAATCACTTATCCGAACTCTAAAAATGACTATGCCCAACAATTGTAATGACTTTGCCAACCACTTTTAATCACCTATCCGACCTGTAAAAATGACTTTGCCCAACAATTAAAATGTTTTTGCCAACCACTGTTAATCACTTATCCGATCTCTAGAAATGACTTTGCCCATCAATTGTAATGACATTGCCAACCACTTTTAATCACTTATCCGACCTCTAAAAATGACTTTGCCCAACAATTGTAATGACTTTGCCAACCACTGTTAATCACTTATCCGAACTCTAAAAATGACTTTGCCTAACAATTGTAATGACTTTGCCAACCACTGTTAATCACTTATCCGAACTCTAAAAATGACTATGCCAAACAATTGTAATGACTTTGCCAACCACTGTTAATCACTTATCCGACCTCTAAGATTGACTTTTCCCAACAACTGAAATGACTTTGCCAACCACTTTTAATCACTTATCCGATCTCTAAAAATGACTTTGCCCAACAATTAAAATGTTTTTGCCAACCACTGTTAATCACTTATCCGATCTCTAGAAATGACTTTGCCCAACAACTGTAATTCACTTACCCGACCTCTAAAAATGACTTTGCCTAACAATTGTAATGACTTTGCCAACCACTCTTAATCACTTATCCGACCTCTAAAATTGACTTTGCCCAACCACTGTAATTCACTTACCCGACCTCTAAAAATGACTTTTCCCAACAACTGAAATGACTTTGCCAACCACTTTTAATCACTTATCCGACCTCTAAAAATGACTTTGCCCAACAATTAAAATGTTTTTGCCAACCACTGTTAATCACTTATCCGAACTCTAAAAATGACTTTGCCTAACAATTGTAATGACTTTGCCAACCACTCTTAATCACTTATCCGACCTTTAAAAATGACTTTGCCCAACCACTGTAATTCACTTACCCGACCTCTAAAAATGACTTTTCCCAACAACTGAAATGACTTTGCCAACCACTGTTAATCACTTATCCGACCTCTAAAAATGATTTTGTCCAACAATTAAAATGTTTTTGCCAACCACTGTTAATCACTTATCCGATCTCTAGAAATGACTTTGCCCATCAATTGTAATGACATTGCCAACCACTGTTAATCTCTTATCCGATCTTGTAAAATGACTTTGCCCAACAATTGTAATGACTTTGCCAACCACTGTTAATCACTTATCCGAACTCTAAAAATGACTTTGCCTAACAATTGTAAAGACTTTGCCAACCACTCTTAATCACTTATCCGACCTCTAAAAATGACTTTGCCCAACCACTGTAATTCACTTACCCGACCTCTAAAAATGACTTTTCCCAACAACTGAAATGACTTTGCCAACCACTTTTAATCACTTATCCGACCTCTAAAAATGACTTTGCCCAACCACTGTAATTCACTTACCCGACCTCTAAAAATGACTTTTCCCAACAACTGAAATGACTTTGCCAACCACTTTTAATCACTTATCCGACCTCTAAAAATGACTTTGCCCAACAATTGTAATTCACTTACCCGACCTCTAAAAATGACTTTTCCCAAAAATTGTAATGACTTTGCCAACAACTGTTAATCACTAATCCGACCTTGTAAAATTATTTTTCTCAACAATTGTAATGACTTTGCCAACCACTTTCAATCACTTACCCGAACTCTAAAAATGACTTTGCCCATCAATTGTAATGACTTTGCCAACCACTGTTAATCACTTATCCGAACTCTAAAAATGACTATGCCAAACAATTGTAATGACTTTGCCAACCACTGTTAATCACTTATCCGACCTCTAAGATTGACTTTTCCCAACAACTGAAATGACTTTGCCAACCACTTTTAATCACTTATCCGACCTCTAAAAATGACTTTGCCCAACAATTAAAATGTTTTTGCCAACCACTGTTAATCACTTATCCGATCTCTAGAAATGACTTTGCCCAACCACTGTAATTCACTTACCCGACCTCTAAAAATGACTTTGCCTAACAATTGTAATGACTTTGCCAACCACTCTTAATCACTTATCCGACCTCTAAAATTGACTTTGCCCAACCACTGTAATTCACTTACCCGACCTCTAAAAATGACTTTTCCCAACAACCGAAATCACTTTGCCAACCACTTTTAATCACTTATCCGACCTCTAAAAATGACTTTGCCCAACAATTAAAATGTTTTTTCCAACCACTGTTAATCACTTATCCGACCTCTAAAAATGACTTTGCCCAACAATTGTAATGACTTTGCCAACCACTGTTAATCACTTATCCGAACTCAAAAAATGACTTTGCCTAACAATTGTAATGACTTTGCCAACCACTCTTAATCACTTATCCGACCTCTAAAATTGACTTTGCACAACCACTGTAATTCACTTACCCGACCTCTAAAAATGACTTTTCCCAACAACTGAAATGACTTTGCCAACCACTTTTAATCACTTATCCGACCTCTAAAAATGACTTTGCCCAACAATTAAAATGTTTTTGCCAACCACTGTTAATCACTTATCCGAACTCTAAAAATGACTTTGCCTAACAATTGTAATGACTTTGCCAACCACTCTTAATCACTTATCCGACCTTTAAAAATGACTTTGCCCAACCACTAATATTCACTTACCCGACCTCTAAAAATGACTTTTCCCAACAACTGAAATGACTTTGCCAACCACTGTTAATCACTTATCCGACCTCTAAAAATGACTTTGCCCAACAGTTGTAATGACATTGCCAACCACTGTTAATTACTTATCCGATCTCTAAAAATGATTTTGTCCAACAATTAAAATGTTTTTGCCAACCACTGTTAATCACTTATCCGATCTCTAGAAATGACTTTGCCCATCAATTGTAATGACATTGCCAACCACTGTTAATCTCTTATCCGATCTTGTAAAATGACTTTGCCCAACAATTGTAATGACTTTGCCAACCACTGTTAATCACTTATCCGAACTCTAAAAATGACTTTGCCTAACAATTGTAAAGACTTTGCCAACCACTCTTAATCACTTATCCGACCTCTAAAAATGACTTTGCCCAACCACTGTAATTCACTTACCCGACCTCTAAAAATGACTTTTCCCAACAACTGAAATGACTTTGCCAACCACTTTTAATCACTTATCCGACCTCTAAAAATGACTTTGCCCAACCACTGTAATTCACTTACCCGACCTCTAAAAATGACTTTTCCCAACAACTGAAATGACTTTGCCAACCACTTTTAATCACTTATCCGACCTCTAAAAATGACTTTGCCCAACAATTGTAATTCACTTACCCGACCTCTAAAAATGACTTTTCCCAAAAATTGTAATGACTTTGCCAACAACTGTTAATCACTAATCCGACCTTGTAAAATTATTTTTCTCAACAATTGTAATGACTTTGCCAACCACTTTCAATCACTTACCCGAACTCTAAAAATGACTTTGCCCATCAATTGTAATGACTTTGCCAACCACTGTTAATCACTTATCCGACCTCTAAGATTGACTTTTCCCAACAACTGAAATGACTTTGCCAACCACTTTTAATCACTTATCCGACCTCTAAAAATGACTTTGCCCAACAATTAAAATGTTTTTGCCAACCACTGTTAATCACTTATCCGATCTCTAGAAATGACTTTGCCCAACCACTGTAATTCACTTACCCGACCTCTAAAAATGACTTTGCCTAACAATTGTAATGACTTTGCCAACCACTCTTAATCACTTATCCGACCTCTAAAATTGACTTTGCCCAACCACTGTAATTCACTTACCCGACCTCTAAAAATGACTTTTCCCAACAACCGAAATCACTTTGCCAACCACTTTTAATCACTTATCCGACCTCTAAAAATGACTTTGCCCAACAATTAAAATGTTTTTGCCAACCACTGTTAATCACTTATCCGACCTCTAAAAATGACTTTGCCCAACAATTGTAATGACTTTGCCAACCACTGTTAATCACTTATCCGAACTCAAAAAATGACTTTGCCTAACAATTGTAATGACTTTGCCAACCACTCTTAATCACTTATCCGACCTTTAAAAATGACTTTGCCCAACTACTGTAATTCACTTACCCGACCTCTAAAAATGACTTTTCCCAACAACTGAAATGACTTTGCCAACCACTGTTAATCACTAATCCGACCTCTAAAAATGACTTTGCCCAACAGTTGTTATGACATTGCCAACCACTGTTAATTACTTATCCGATCTCTAAAAATGATTTTGTCAAACAATTAAAATGTTTTTGCCAACCACTGTTAATCACTTATCCGATCTCTAGAAATGACTTTGCCCATCAATTGTAATGACATTGCCAACCACTGTTAATCACTTATCCGATCTTGTAAAATGAATTTGCCCAACAATTGTAATGACTTTGCCAACCACTGTTAATCACTTATCCGAACTCTAAAAATGACTTTGCCTAACAATTGTAATGACTTTGCCAACCACTCTTTATCACTTATCCGACCTCTAAAAATGACTTTGCCCAACCACTGTAATTCACTTACCCGACCTCTAAAAATGACTTTTCCCAACAACTGAAATGACTTTGCCAACCACTTTTAATCACTTATCCGACCTCTAAAAATGATTTTGCCCAACAATTAAAATGTTTTTGCCAACCACTGTTAATCACTTATCCGATCTCTAGAAATGACTTTGCCCATCAACTGTAATGACATTGCCAACCACTGTTAATCACTTATCCGACCTCTAAAAATGACTTTGCCCAACAATTGTAATGACTTTGCCAACCACTGTTAATAACTTATCCGAATTCTAAAAATGACTATGCCCAACAATTGTAATGACTTTGCCAACCACTGTTAATCTCTTATCCGATCTTGTAAAATGACTTTGCCCAACAATTGTAATGACTTTGCCAACCACTGTTAATCACTTACCCGACCTCTAAAAATGACTTTGCCTAACAATTGTAATGACTTTGCCAACCACTCTTAATCATTTATCCGACCTCTAAAATTGACTTTGCCCAACCACTGTAATTCACTTACCCGACCTCTAAAAATGACTTTTCCCAACAACTGAAATGACATTGCCAACCACTTTTAATCACTTATCCGACCTCTAAAAATGACTTTGCCCAACAATTAAAATGTTTTTGCCAACCACTGTTAATCACTTATCCGATCTCTAGAAATGACTTTGCCCATCAACTGTAATGACATTGCCAACCACTGTTAATCACTTATCCGACCTCTAAAAATGACTTTGCCCAACAATTAAAATGTTTTTGCCAACCACTGTTAATCACTTATCCGATCTCTAGAAATGACTTTGCCCATCAACTGTAATGACATTGCCAACCACTTTTAATCACTTATCCGACCTCTAAAAATGACTTTGCCCAACAATTAAAATGTTTTTGCCAACCACTGTAAATCACTTATCCGATCTCTAGAAATGACTTTGCCCATCAACTGTAAAGACATTGCCAACCACTGTTAATCACTTATCCGACCTCTAAAAATGACTTTTCCCAACAACTGAAATGACTTTGCCAACCACTTTTAATCACTTATCCGACCTCTAAAAATGACTTTGCCCAACAATTAAAATGTTTTTGCCAACCACTGTTAATCACTTATCCGATCTCTAGAAATGACTTTGCCCATCAACTGTAATGACATTGCCAACCACTGTTAATCACTTATCCGACCTCTAAAAATGACTTTGCCCAACAATTAAAATGTTTTTGCCAACCACTTTTAATCACTTATCCGACCTCTAAAAATGACTTTGCCCAACAATTGTAATGACTTTGCCAACCACTGTTAATCACTTATCCGAATTCTAAAAATGACTTTGCCCAACAATTAAAATGTTTTTGCCAACCACTGTTAATCACTTATCCGATCTCTAGAAATGACTTTGCCCATCAACTGTAATGACATTGCCAACCACTGTTAATCACCTATCCGACCTCTAAAAATGACTTTTCCCAACAACTGAAATGACTTTGCCAACCACTTTTAATCACTTATCCGACCTCTAAAAATGACTTTGCCCAACAATTAAAATGTTTTTGCCAACCACTGTTAATCACTTATCCGATCTCTAGAAATGACTTTGCCCATCAACTGTAATGACATTGCCAACCACTGTAATTCACTTACCCGTCCTCTAAAAATGACTTTTCCCAACAACTGAAATGACTTTGCCAACCACTTTTAATCACTTATCCGACCTCTAAAAATGACTTTGCCCAACAATTAAAATGTTTTTGCAAACCACTGTTAATCACTTATCTGATCTCTAGAAATGACTTTGCCCATCAACTGTAATGACATTGCCAACCACTGTTAATCACTTATCCGATCTCTAGAAATGACTTTGCCCATCAACTGTAATGACATTGCCAACCACTGTTAATCACTTATCCGACCTCTAAAAATGACTTTGCCCAACAATTGTAATGACTTTGCCAACCACTGCTAATCACTTATCCGAATTCTAAAAATGACTTTGCCCAACAATTAAAATGTTTTTGCCAACCACTGTTAATCACTTATCTGATCTCTAGAAATGACTTTGCCCATCAACTGTAATGACATTGCCAACCACTGTTAATCACTTATCCGACCTCTAAAAATGACTTTGCCCAACAATTGTAATGACTTTGCCAACCACTGCTAATCACTTATCCGAATTCTAAAAATGACTTTGCCCAACAATTAAAATGTTTTTGCCAACCACTGTTAATCACTTATCTGATCTCTAGAAATGACTTTGCCCATCAACTGTAATGACATTGCCAACCACTGTTAATCACTTATCCGACCTCTAAAAATGACTTTGCCCAACAATTGTAATGACTTTGCCAACCACTGCTAATCACTTATCCGAATTCTAAAAATGACTTTGCCCAACAATTAAAATGTTTTTGCCAACCACTTTTAATCACTTATCCGACCTCTAAAAATGACTTTGCCCAACAATTGTAATGACTTTGCCAACCACTGCTAATCACTTATCCGAATTCTAAAAATGACTTTGCCCAACAATTAAAATGTTTTTGCCAACCACTGTTAATCACTTATCTGATCTCTAGAAATGACTTTGCCCATCAACTGTAATGACATTGCCAACCACTGTTAATCACTTATCCGACCTCTAAAAATGACTTTTCCCAACAACTGAAATGACTTTGCCAACCACTTTTAATCACTTATCCGACCTCTAAAAATGACTTTGCCCAACAATTAAAATGTTTTTGCCAACCACTGTTAATTACTTATCCGATCTCTAGAAATGACTTTGCCCATCAACTGTAATGACATTGCCAACCACTGTAATTCACTTACCCGACCTCTAAAAATGACTTTTCCCAACAACTGAAATGACTTTGCCAACCACTTTTAATCACTTATCCGACCTCTAAAAATGACTTTGCCCAACAATTAAAATGTTTTTGCCAACCACTGTTAATCACTTATCCGATCTCTAGAAATGACTTTGCCCATCAACTGTAATGACATTGCCAACCACTTTTAATCACTTATCCGACCTCTAAAAAAGACTTTGCCCAACAATTAAAATGTTTTTGCCAACCACTGTTAATCACTTATCCGATCTCTAGAAATGAATTAGCCCATCAACTGTAATGACATTGCCAACCACTGTTAATCACTTATCCGACCTCTAAAAATGACTTTGCCCAGCAATTGTAATGACTTTGCCAACCACTGTTAATAACTTATCCGAATTCTAAAAATGACTATGCCCAACAATTGTAATGACTTTGCCAACCACTTTTAATCACTTATCCGACCTCTAAAAATGACTTTGCCCAACAATTAAAATGTTTTTGCCAACCACTGTTAATCACTTACCCGACCTCTAAAAATGACTTTGCCTAACAATTGTAATGACTTTGCCAACCACTCTTAATCATTTATCCTACCTCTAAAATTGACTTTGCCCAACCACTGTAATTCACTTGCCCGACCTCTAAAAATGACTTTTCCCAACAACTGAAATGACTTTGCCAACCACTTTTAATCACTTATCCGACCTCTAAAAATGACTTTGCCCAACAATTGTAATGACTTTGCCAACCACTGTTAATTACTTATCCGAATTCTAAAAATGACTTTGCCCAACAATTAAAATGTTTTTGCCAACCACTGTTAATCACTTATCCGATCTCTAGAAATGACTTTGCCCATCAACTGTAATGACATTGCCAACCACTGTTAATCACTTATCCGATCTCTAGAAATGACTTTGCCCATCAACTGTAATGACATTGCCAACCACTGTTAATCACTTATCCGACCTCTTAAAATGACTTTGCCCAACAATTAAAATGTTTTTGCCAACCACTTTTAATCACTTATCCGACCTCTAAAAATGACTTTGCCCAACAATTGTAATGACTTTGCCAACCACTGTTAATCACTTATCCGAATTCTAAAAATGACTTTGCCCAACAATTAAAATGTTTTTGCCAACCACTGTTAATCACTTATCTGATCTCTAGAAATGACTTTGCCCATCAACAGTAATGACATTGCCAACCACTGTTAATCACTTATCCGACCTCTAAAAATGACTTTTCCCAACAACTGAAATGACTTTGCCAACCACTTTTAATCACTTATCCGACCTCTAAAAATGACTTTGCCCAACAATTAAAATGTTTTTGCCAACCACTGTTAATCACTTATCCGATCTCTAGAAATGACTTTGCCCATAAACTGTAATGACATTGCCAACCACTGTAATTCACTTACCCGACCTCTAAAAATGACTTTTCCCAACAACTGAAATGACTTTGCCAACCACTTTTAATCACTTATCCGACCTCTAAAAATGACTTTGCCCAACAATTAAAATGTTTTTGCCAACCACTGTTAATCACTTATCCGATCTCTAGAAATGACTTTGCCCATCAACTGTAATGACATTGCCAACCACTGTTAATCACTTATCCGACCTCTAAAAATGACTTTGCCCAACAATTAAAATGTTTTTGCCAACCACTGTTAATCACTTATCCGATCTCTAGAAATTACTTTGCCCATCAACTGTAATGACATTGCCAACCACTTTTAATCACTTATCCGACCTCTAAAAAAGACTTTGCCCAACAATTAAAATGTTTTTGCCAACCACTGTTAATCACTTATCCGATCTCTAGAAATGAATTTGCCCATCAACTGTAATGACATTGCCAACCACTGTTAATCACTTATCCGATCTCTAGAAATGACTTTGCCCATCAACTGTAATGACATTGCCAACCACTGTAATTCACTTACCCGACCTCTAAAAATGACTTTTCCCAACAACTGAAATGACTTTGCCAACCACTTTTAATCACTTATCCGACCTCTAAAAATGACTTTGCCCAACAATTAAAATGTTTTTGCCAACCACTGTTAATCACTTACCCGACCTCTAAAAATGACTTTGCCTAACAATTGTAATGACTTTGCCAACCACTCTTAATCATTTATCCTACCTCTAAAATTGACTTTGCCCAACCACTGTAATTCACTTACCCGACCTCTAAAAATGACTTTTCCCAACAACTGAAATGACTTTGCCAACCACTTTTAATCACTTATCCGACCTCTAAAAATGACTTTGCCCAACAATTGTAATGACTTTGCCAACCACTGTTAATCACTTATCCGAATTCTAAAAATGACTTTGCCTAACAATTG
Organism: Brachionus asplanchnoidis; assembly: GCA_025491095.1. NCBI lineage: Eukaryota > Metazoa > Rotifera > Eurotatoria > Ploima > Brachionidae > Brachionus > Brachionus asplanchnoidis. The sequence continues at coordinate 95,335 of JAILYF010000091.1, read as the reverse complement.
TAATGACTTTGCCAACCACTCTTAATCACTTATCCGACCTCTAAAAATGACTTTGCCCAACCACTGTAATTCACTTACCCGACCTCTAAAAATGACTATTCCCAACAACTGAAATGACTTTGCCAACCACTGTTAATCACTTATCCGACCTCTAAAAATGACTTTGCCCAACCACTGTAATTCACTTACCCGACCTCTAAAAATGACTTTTCCCAACAACGTAAATGACTTTGCCAACCACTGTTAATAACTTATCCGAATTCTAAAAATTACTATGCCCAACAATTGTAATGACTTTGCCAACCACTTTTAATCACTTATCCGACCTCTAAAAATGACTTTGCCCAACAATTAAAATGTTTTTGCCAACCACTGTTAATCACTTATCCGATCTCTAGAAATGACTTTGCCCATCAACTGTAATGACATTGCCAACCACTGTTAATCACTTATCCGATCTCTAGAAATGACTTTGCCCATCAACTGTAATGACATTGCCAACCACTGTTAATCACTTATCCGACCTCTAAAAATGTCTTTGCCCAACAAATAAAATGTTTTTGCCAACCACTTTTAATCACTTATCCGACCACTAAAAATGACTTTGCCCAACAATTGTAATGACTTTGCCAACCACTGTTAATCACTTATCCGAATTCTAAAAATTACTTTGCCCAACAATTAAAATGTTTTTGCCAACCACTGTTAATCACTTATCTGATCTCTAGAAATGACTTTGCCCATCAACTGTAATGACATTGCCAACCACTGTTAATCACTTAACCGACCTCTAAAAATGACTTTTCCCAACAACTGAAATGACTTTGCCAACCACTTTTAATCACTTATCCGACCTCTAAAAATGACTTTGCCCAACAATTAAAATGTTTTTGCCAACCACTGTTAATCACTTATCCGATCTCTAGAAATGACTTTGCCCATCAACTGTAATGACATTGCCAACCACTGTAATTCACTTACCCGACCTCTAAAAATGACTTTTCCCAACAACTGAAATGACTTTGCCAACCACTTTTAATCACTAATCAGACCTCTAAAAATGACTTTGCCCAACAATTAAAATGTTTTTGCCAACCACTGTTAATCACTTATCCGATCTCTAGAAATGACTTTGCCCATCAACTGTAATGACATTGCCAACCACTGTTAATCACTTATCCGACCTCTAAAAATGACTTTGCCCAACAATTAAAATGTTTTTGCCAACCACTGTTAATCACTTATCCGATCTCTAGAAATGACTTTGCCCATCAACTGTAATGACATTGCCAACCACTTTTAATCACTTATCCGACCTCTAAAAATGACTTTGCCCAACAATTAAAATGTTTTTGCCAACCACTGTTAATCACTTATCCGACCTCTAAAAATGACTTTGCCCAACAATTGTAATGACTTTGCCAGCCACTGTTAATTACTTATCCGAATTCTAAAAATGACTATGCCCAACAATTGTAATGACTTTGCCAACCACTTTTAATCACTTATCCGACCTCTAAAAATGACTTTGCCCAACAATTAAAATGTTTTTGCCAACCACTGTTAATCACTTACCCGACCTCTAAAAATGACTTTGCCTAACAATTGTAATGACTTTGCCAACCACTCTTAATCATTTATCCGACCTCTAAAATTGACTTTGCCCAACCACTGTAATTCACTTATCCGATCTCTAGAAATGACTTTGCCCATCAATTGTAATGACATTGCCAGCCACTGTTAATCACTTATCCGACCTCTAAAAATGACTTTGCCCAACAATTGTAATGACTTTGCCAACCACTGTTAATCACTTATCCGAACTCTAAAAATGACTTTGCCTAACAATTGTAATGACTTTGCCAACCACTCTTAATCACTTATCAGACCTCTAAAAATGACTTTGCCCAACCACTGTAATTCACTTACCCGACCTCTAAAAATGACTTCTCCCAACAACTGAAATGACTTTGCCAACCACTTTTAATCACTTATCCGACCTCTAAAAATGACTTTGCCCAACCACTGTAATTCACTTACCCGACCTCTAAAAATGACTTTTCCCAACAACTGAAATGACTTTGCCAACCACTTTTAATCACTTATCCGACCTCTAAAAATGACTTTGCCTAACAATTAAAATGTTTTTGCCAACCACTGTTAATCACTTATCCGATCTCTAGAAATGACTTTGCCCATCAACTGTAATGACATTGCCAACCACTGTTAATCACTTATCCGACCTCTAAAAATGACTTTGCCCAACAATTGTAATGACTTTGCCAACCACTGTTAATCACTTATCCGAATTCTAAAAATGACTTTGCCTAACAATTGTAATGACTTTGCCAACCACTCTTAATCACTTATCCGACCTCTAAAAATGACTTTGCCCAACCACTTTTAATCACTTACCCGACCTCTAAAAATGACTTTTCCCAACAACTGAAATGACTTTGCCCAACCACTGTAATTCACTTAACCGACCTCTAAAAATGACTTTGCCCAACAGTTGTAATGACATTGCCAACCACTGTTAATTACTTATCCGATCTCTAAAAATGATTTTGTCCAACAATATTAATGACTTTGCCAACCACTGTTAATCACTTATCCGATCTCTAGAAATGACTTTGCCCATCATTTGTAATGACTTTGCCAACCACTGTTAATAACTTATCCGAATTCTAAAAATGACTATGCCCAATAATTGTAATGACTTTGCCAACCACTGTTAATCACTTATCCGACCTCTAAGATTGACTTTTCCCAACAACTGAAATGACTTTGCCAACCACTTTTAATCACTTATCCGACCTTGTAAAATTATTTTTCTCAACAATTGTAATGACTTTGCCAACCACTTTCAATCACTTACCCGAACTCTAAAAATGACTTTGCCCATCAATTGTAATGACTTTGCCAACCACTGTTAATCACTTATCCGAACTCTAAAAATGACTTTGCCCAACAATTAAAATGTTTTTGCTAACCACTGTTAATCACTTATCCGATCTCTAGAAATGACTTTGCCCATCAATTGTAATGACATTGCCAGCCACTGTTAATCACTTATCCGACCTCTAAAAATGACTTTGCCCAACAATTGTAATGACTTTGCCAACCACTGTTAATCACTTATCCGAACTCTAAAAATGACTTTGCCCAACAATTGTAATGACTTTGCCAACCACTGTTAATCACTTATCCGAATTCTAAAAATGACTTTGCCCAACAATTAAAATGTTTTTGCCAACCACTGTTAATCACTTATCTGATCTCTAGAAATGACTTTGCCCATCAACAGTAATGACATTGCCAACCACTGTTAATCACTTATCCGACCTCTAAAAATGACTTTTCCCAACAACTGAAATGACTTTGCCAACCACTTTTAATCACTTATCCGACCTCTAAAAATGACTTTGCCCAACAATTAAAATGTTTTTGCCAACCACTGTTAATCACTTATCCGATCTCTAGAAATGACTTTGCCCATCAACTGTAATGACATTGCCAACCACTGTAATTCACTTACCCGACCTCTAAAAATGACTTTTCCCAACAACTGAAATGACTTTGCCAACCACTTTTAATCACTTATCCGACCTCTAAAAATGACTTTGCCCAACAATTAAAATGTTTTTGCCAACCACTGTTAATCACTTATCCGATCTCTAGAAATGACTTTGCCCATCAACTGTAATGACATTGCCAACCACTGTTAATCACTTATCCGACCTCTAAAAATGACTTTGCCCAACAATTAAAATGTTTTTGCCAACCACTGTTAATCACTTATCCGATCTCTAGAAATTACTTTGCCCATCAACTGTAATGACATTGCCAACCACTTTTAATCACTTATCCGACCTCTAAAAAAGACTTTGCCCAACAATTAAAATGTTTTTGCCAACCACTGTTAATCACTTATCCGATCTCTAGAAATGAATTTGCCCATCAACTGTAATGACATTGCCAACCACTGTTAATCACTTATCCGATCTCTAGAAATGACTTTGCCCATCAACTGTAATGACATTGCCAACCACTGTAATTCACTTACCCGACCTCTAAAAATGACTTTTCCCAACAACTGAAATGACTTTGCCAACCACTTTTAATCACTTATCCGACCTCTAAAAATGACTTTTCCCAACAACTGAAATGACTTTGCCAACCACTTTTAATCACTTATCCGACCTCTAAAAATGACTTTGCCCAACAATTGTAATGACTTTGCCAACCACTGTTAATCACTTATCCGAATTCTAAAAATGACTTTGCCTAACAATTGTAATGACTTTGCCAACCACTCTTAATCACTTATCCGACCTCTAAAAATGACTTTGCCCAACCACTGTAATTCACTTACCCGACCTCTAAAAATGACTATTCCCAACAACTGAAATGACTTTGCCAACCACTGTTAATCACTTATCCGACCTCTAAAAATGACTTTGCCCAACCACTGTAATTCACTTACCCGACCTCTAAAAATGACTTTTCCCAACAACGTAAATGACTTTGCCAACCACTGTTAATAACTTATCCGAATTCTAAAAATTACTATGCCCAACAATTGTAATGACTTTGCCAACCACTTTTAATCACTTATCCGACCTCTAAAAATGACTTTGCCCAACAATTAAAATGTTTTTGCCAACCACTGTTAATCACTTATCCGATCTCTAGAAATGACTTTGCCCATCAACTGTAATGACATTGCCAACCACTGTTAATCACTTATCCGATCTCTAGAAATGACTTTGCCCATCAACTGTAATGACATTGCCAACCACTGTTAATCACTTATCCGACCTCTAAAAATGTCTTTGCCCAACAAATAAAATGTTTTTGCCAACCACTTTTAATCACTTATCCGACCACTAAAAATGACTTTGCCCAACAATTGTAATGACTTTGCCAACCACTGTTAATCACTTATCCGAATTCTAAAAATTACTTTGCCCAACAATTAAAATGTTTTTGCCAACCACTGTTAATCACTTATCTGATCTCTAGAAATGACTTTGCCCATCAACTGTAATGACATTGCCAACCACTGTTAATCACTTAACCGACCTCTAAAATGACTTTTCCCAACAACTGAAATGACTTTGCCAACCACTTTTAATCACTTATCCGACCTCTAAAAATGACTTTGCCCAACAATTAAAATGTTTTTGCCAACCACTGTTAATCACTTATCCGATCTCTAGAAATGACTTTGCCCATCAACTGTAATGACATTGCCAACCACTGTAATTCACTTACCCGACCTCTAAAAATGACTTTTCCCAACAACTGAAATGACTTTGCCAACCACTTTTAATCACTTATCAGACCTCTAAAAATGACTTTGCCCAACAATTAAAATGTTTTTGCCAACCACTGTTAATCACTTATCCGATCTCTAGAAATGACTTTGCCCATCAACTGTAATGACATTGCCAACCACTGTTAATCACTTATCCGACCTCTAAAAATGACTTTGCCCAACAATTAAAATGTTTTTGCCAACCACTGTTAATCACTTATCCGATCTCTAGAAATGACTTTGCCCATCAACTGTAATGACATTGCCAACCACTTTTAATCACTTATCCGACCTCTAAAAATGACTTTGCCCAACAATTAAAATGTTTTTGCCAACCACTGTTAATCACTTATCCGACCTCTAAAAATGACTTTGCCCAACAATTGTAATGACTTTGCCAGCCACTGTTAATAACTTATCCGAATTCTAAAAATGACTATGCCCAACAATTGTAATGACTTTGCCAACCACTTTTAATCACTTATCCGACCTCTAAAAATGACTTTGCCCAACAATTAAAATGTTTTTGCCAACCACTGTTAATCACTTACCCGACCTCTAAAAATGACTTTGCCTAACAATTGTAATGACTTTGCCAACCACTCTTAATCATTTATCCGACCTCTAAAATTGACTTTGCCCAACCACTGTAATTCACTTATCCGATCTCTAGAAATGACTTTGCCCATCAATTGTAATGACATTGCCAGCCACTGTTAATCACTTATCCGACCTCTAAAAATGACTTTGCCCAACAATTGTAATGACTTTGCCAACCACTGTTAATCACTTATCCGAACTCTAAAAATGACTTTGCCTAACAATTGTAATGACTTTGCCAACCACTCTTAATCACTTATCAGACCTCTAAAAATGACTTTGCCCAACCACTGTAATTCACTTACCCGACCTCTAAAAATGACTTTTCCCAACAACTGAAATGACTTTGCCAACCACTTTTAATCACTTATCCGACCTCTAAAAATGACTTTGCCCAACCACTGTAATTCACTTACCCGACCTCTAAAAATGACTTTTCCCAACAACTGAAATGACTTTGCCAACCACTTTTAATCACTTATCCGACCTCTAAAAATGACTTTGCCTAACAATTAAAATGTTTTTGCCAGCCACTGTTAATCACTTATCCGATCTCTAGAAATGACTTTGCCCATCAACTGTAATGACATTGCCAACCACTGTTAATCACTTATCCGACCTCTAAAAATGACTTTGCCCAACAATTGTAATGACTTTGCCAACCACTGTTAATCACTTATCCGAATTCTAAAAATGACTTTGCCTAACAATTGTAATGACTTTGCCAACCACTCTTAATCACTTATCCGACCTCTAAAAATGACTTTGCCCAACCACTGTAATTCACTTACCCGACCTCTAAAAATGACTTTTCCCAACAACTGAAATGACTTTGCCCAACCACTGTAATTCACTTAACCGACCTCTAAAAATGACTTTGCCCAACAGTTGTAATGACATTGCCAACCACTGTTAATTACTTATCCGATCTCTAAAAATGATTTTGTCCAACAATATTAATGACTTTGCCAACCACTGTTAATCACTTATCCGATCTCTAGAAATGACTTTGCCCATCATTTGTAATGACTTTGCCAACCACTGTTAATAACTTATCCGAATTCTAAAAATGACTATGCCCAATAATTGTAATGACTTTGCCAACCACTGTTAATCACTTATCCGACCTCTAAGATTGACTTTTCCCAACAACTGAAATGACTTTGCCAACCACTTTTAATCACTTATCCGACCTTGTAAAATTATTTTTCTCAACAATTGTAATGACTTTGCCAACCACTTTCAATCACTTACCCGAACTCTAAAAATGACTTTGCCCATCAATTGTAATGACTTTGCCAACCACTGTTAATCACTTATCCGAACTCTAAAAATGACTTTGCCCAACAATTAAAATGTTTTTGCTAACCACTGTTAATCACTTATCCGATCTCTAGAAATGACTTTGCCCATCAATTGTAATGACATTGCCAGCCACTGTTAATCACTTATCCGACCTCTAAAAATGACTTTGCCCAACAATTGTAATGACTTTGCCAACCACTGTTAATCACTTATCCGAACTCTAAAAATGACTTTGCCTAACAATTGTAATGACTTTGCCAACCACTCTTAATCACTTATCCGACCTCTAAAAATGACTTTGCCCAACCACTGTAATTCACTTACCCGACCTCTAAAAATGACTTTTCCCAACAACTGAAATGACTTTGCCAACCACTTTTAATCACTTATCCGACCTCTAAAAATGACTTTGCCTAACAATTAAAATGTTTTTGCCAACCACTGTTAATCACTTATCCGATCTCTAGAAATGACTTTGCCCATCAACTGTAATGACATTGCCAACCACTGTTAATCACTTATCCGACCTCTAAAAATGACTTTGCCCAACAATTGTAATGACTTTGCCAACCACTGTTAATCACTTATCCGAACTCTAAAAATGACTTTGCCTAACAATTGTAATGACTTTGCCAACCACTCTTAATCACTTATCCGACCTCTAAAAATGACTTTGCCCAACCACTGTAATTCACTTACCCGACCTCTAAAAATGACTTTTCCCAATAACTGAAATGACTTTGCCCAACCACTGTAATTCACTTAACCGACCTCTAAAAATGACTTTGCCCAACAGTTGTAATGACATTGCCAACCACTGTTAATTACTTATCCGATCTTTAAAAATGATTTTGTCCAACAATATTAATGACTTTGCCAACCACTGTTAATCACTTATCCGATCTCTAGAAATGACTTTGCCCATCATTTGTAATGACTTTGCCAACCACTGTTAATAACTTATCCGAATTCTAAAATGACTATGCCCAATAATTGTAATGACTTTGCCAACCACTGTTAATCACTTATCCGACCTCTAAGATTGACTTTTCCCAACAACTGAAATGACTTTGCCAACCACTTTTAATCACTTATCCGACCTCTAAAAATGACTTTGCCCAACAATTAAAATGTTTTTGCAAACCACTGTTAATCACTTATCCGATCTCTAGAAATGACTTTGCCCATCAATTGTAATGACATTGCCAACCACTGTTAATCACTTATACGACCTCTAAAAATGACTTTGCCCAACAATTAAAATGTTTTTGCCAACCACTGTTAATAACTTATCCGACCTCTAAAAATGACTTTGCCCAACAATTGTAATGACTTTGCCAACCACTGTTAATCACTTATCCGAACTCTAAAAATGACTTTGCCCAGCAATTGTAATGACTTTGCCAACCACTGTTAATCACTTATCCGACCTCTAAAAATGACTTTGCCCAACCACTGTAATTCACTTACCCGACCTCTAAAAATGACTTTTCCCAAAAATTGTAATGACTTTGCCAACCACTGTTAATCACTAATCCGACCTTGTAAAATTATTTTTCTCAACAATTGTAATGACTTTGCCAACCACTTTCAATCACTTACCCGAACTCTAAAAATGACTTTGCCCATCAATTGTAATGACTTTGCCAACCACTGTTAATCACTTATCCGAACTCTAAAAATGACTTTGCCTAACAATTGTAATGACTTTGCCAACCACTCTTAATCACTTATCCGACCTCTAAAAATGACTTTGCCCAACCACTGTAATTCACTTACCCGACCTCTAAAAATGACTTTTCCCAACAACTGAAATGACTTTGCCCAACCACTGTAATTCACTTAACCGACCTCTAAAAATGACTTTGCCCAACAGTTGTAATGACATTGCCAACCACTGTTAATTACTTATCCGATCTTTAAAAATGATTTTGTCCAACAATATTAATGACTTTGCCAACCACTGTTAATCACTTATCCGATCTCTAGAAATGACTTTGCCCATCATTTGTAATGACTTTGCCAACCACTGTTAATAACTTATCCGAATTCTAAAAATGACTATGCCCAATAATTGTAATGACTTTGCCAACCACTGTTAATCACTTATCCGACCTCTAAGATTGACTTTTCCCAACAACTGAAATGACTTTGCCAACCACTTTTAATCACTTATCCGACCTCTAAAAATGACTTTGCCCAACAATTAAAATGTTTTTGCAAACCACTGTTAATCACTTATCCGATCTCTAGAAATGACTTTGCCCATCAATTGTAATGACATTGCCAACCACTGTTAATCACTTATACGACCTCTAAAAATGACTTTGCCCAACAATTAAAATGTTTTTGCCAACCACTGTTAATAACTTATCCGACCTCTAAAAATGACTTTGCCCAACAATTGTAATGACTTTGCCAACCACTGTTAATCACTTATCCGAACTCTAAAAATGACTTTGCCCAGCAATTGTAATGACTTTGCCAACCACTGTTAATCACTTATCCGACCTCTAAAAATGACTTTGCCCAACCACTGTAATTCACTTACCCGACCTCTAAAAATGACTTTTCCCAAAAATTGTAATGACTTTGCCAACCACTGTTAATCACTAATCCGACCTTGTAAAATTATTTTTCTCAACAATTGTAATGACTTTGCCAACCACTTTCAATCACTTACCCGAACTCTAAAAATGACTTTGCCCATCAATTGTAATGACTTTGCCAACCACTGTTAATCACTTATCCGAACTCTAAAAATGACTATGCCCAACAATTGTTATGACTTTTCCAACCACTGTTAATCACTTATCCGACCTCTAAGATTGACTTTTCCCAATAACTGAAATGACTTTGCCAACCACTTTTAATTACTTATCCGACCTCTAAAAATGACTTTGCCCAACAATTAAAATGTTTTTGCCAACCACTGTTAATCACTTATCCGATCTCTAGAAATGACTTTGCCCATCAATTGTAATGACATTGCCAACCACTGTTAATCACTTATCCGACCTCTAAAAATGACTTTGCCCAACAATTGTAATGACTTTGCCAACCACTGTTAATCACTTATCCGAACTCTAAAAATGACTTTGCCCAACAATTAAAATGTTTTTGCCAACCACTGTTAATCACTTATCCGATCTCCAGAAATGACTTTGCCCATCAACTGTAATGACATTGCCAACCACTGTTAATCACTTATCCGACCTCTAAAAATGACTTTGCCCAACAATTGTAATGACTTTGCCAACCACTGTTAATCACTTATCCGAACTCTAAAAATGACTTTGCCTAACAATTGTAATGACTTTGCCAACCACTCTTAATCACTTATCCGACCTCTAAAAATGACTTTGCCCAACCACTGTAATTCACTTACCCGACCTCTAAAAATGACTTTTCCCAACAACTGAAATGACTTTGCCAACCACTGTTAATCACTTATCCGACCTTGTAAAATTATTTTTCTCAACAATTGTAATGACTTTGCCAACCACTTTCAATCACTTACCAGAACTCTAAAAATTACTTTGCCCAACAATTGTAATGACTTTGCCAACCACTGTTAATCACTTATCCGATCTCTAGAAATGACTTTGCCCATCAACTGTAATGACATTGCCAACCACTGTAAATCACTTATCCGACCTCTAAAAATGACTTTGCCCAACAATTAAAATGTTTTTGCCAACCACTGTTAATCACTTACCCGACCTCTAAAAATGACTTTTCCCAACAACTGAAATGCCTTTGCCAACCACTGTTAATCACTTATCCGACCTCTAAAAATGACTTAGCCCAATAATTGAAATGACTTTGCCAACCACTGTTAATCACTTATCCGACCTCTAAAAATGACTTAGCCCAATAATTGTAATGACTTTGCCAACCACTGTTAATCACTTATCCGAACTCTAAAAATGACTTTGCCCAAAAATTGTAATGACTTTGCCAACCACTGTTAATCACTTATCCGATCTCTTGAAATGACTTTGCCCATCAATTGTAATGACTTTGCCAACCACTTTCAATCACTTACCCGACCTCTAAAAATGACTTTGCCCAACAATTGTAATGACTTTGCCAACCACTGTTAATCACTAATCCGACCTTGTAAAATTATTTTTCTCAACAATTGTAATGACTTTGCCAACCACTTTAAATCACTTACCCGAACTCTAAAAATGACTTTGCCCATCAATTGTAATGACTTTGCCAACCACTGTTAATCACTTATCCGAACTCTAAAAATGACTATGCCCAACAATTGTAATGACTTTGCCAACCACTGTTAATCACTTATCCGAACTCTAAAAATGACTTTGCCCAACAATTGTAATTCACTTACCCGACCTCTAAAAATGACTTTTCCCAAAAATTGTAATGACTTTGCCAACCACTGTTAATCACTAATCCGACCTTGTAAAATTATTTTTCTCAACAATTGTAATGACTTTGCCAACCACTTTCAATCACTTACCCGAACTCTAAAAATGACTTTGCCCATCAATTGTAATGACTTTGCCAACCACTGTTAATCACTTATCCGACCTCTAAGATTGACTTTTCCCAACAACTAAAATGACTTTGCCAACCACTTTTAATCACTTATCCGACCTCTAAAAATGACTTTGCCCAACAATTAAAATGTTTTTGCCAACCACTGTTAATCACTTATCCGATCTCTAGAAATGACTTTGCCCATCAATTGTAATGACTTTGCCAACCACTGTTAATCACTTATCCGACCTCTAAAAATGACTTTGCCCAACAATTGTAATGACTTTGCCAACCACTGTTAATCACTTATCCGAACTCTAAAAATGACTTTGCCAAACAATTGTAATGAATTTGCCAACCACTCTTAATCACTTATCCGACCTCTAAAAATGACTTTGCCCAACCACTGTAATTCACTTACCCGACCTCTAAAAATGACTTTTCCCAACAACTGAAATGACTTTGCCAACCACTTTTAATCACTTATCCGACCTCTAAAAATGACTTTGCCTAACAATTAAAATGTTTTTGCCAACCACTGTTAATCACTTATCCGATCTCTAGAAATGACTTTGCCCATCAACTGTAATGACATTGCCAACCACTGTTAATCACTTATCCGACCTCTAAAAATGACTTTGCCTAACAATTGTAATGACTTTGCCAACCACTCTTAATCACTTATCCGACCTCTAAAAATGACTTTGCCCAACCACTGTAATTCACTTACCCGACCTCTAAAAATGACTTTTCCCAACAACTGAAATGACTTTGCCCAACCACTGTAATTCACTTAACCGACCTCTAAAAATGACTTTGCCCAACAGTTGTAATGACATTGCCAACCACTGTTAATTACTTATCCGATCTCTAAAAATGATTTTGTCCAACAATATTAATGACTTTGCCAACCACTGTTAATCACTTATCCGATCTCTAGAAATGACTTTGCCCATCATTTGTAATGACTTTGCCAACCACTGTTAATAACTTATCCGAATTCTAAAAATGACTATGCCCAATAATTGTAATGACTTTGCCAACCACTGTTAATCACTTATCCGACCTCTAAGTTTGACTTTTCCCAACAACTGAAATGACTTTGCCAACCACTTTTAATCACTTATCCGACCTCTAAAAATGACTTTGCCCAACAATTAAAATATTTTTGCAAACCACTGTTAATCACTTATCCGATCTCTAGAAATGACTTTGCCCATCAATTGTAATGACATTGCCAACCACTGTTAATCACTTATACGACCTCTAAAAATGACTTTGCCCAACAATTAAAATGCTTTTGCCAACCACTGTTAATAACTTATCCGACCTCTAAAAATGACTTTGCCCAACAATTGTAATGACTTTGCCAACCACTGTTAATCACTTATCCGAACTCTAAAAATGACTTTGCCCAGCAATTGTAATGACTTTGCCAACCACTGTTAATCACTTATCCGACCTCTAAAAATGACTTTGCCCAACCACTGTAATTCACTTACCCGACCTCTAAAAATGACTTTTCCCAAAAATTGTAATGACTTTGCCAACCACTGTTAATCACTAATCCGACCTTGTAAAATTATTTTTCTCAACAATTGTAATGACTTTGCCAACCACTCTTAATCACTTATCCGACCTCTAAAAATGACTTTGCCCAACCACTGTAATTCACTTACCCGACCTCTAAAAATGACTTTTCCCAACAACTGAAATGACTTTGCCAACCACTGTTAATCACTTATCCGACCTTGTAAAATTATTTTTCTCAACAATTGTAATGACTTTGCCAACCACTTTCAATCACTTACCAGAACTCTAAAAATTACTTTGCCCAACAATTGTAATGACTTTGCCAACCACTGTTAATCACTTATCCGATCTCTAGAAATGACTTTGCCCATCAACTGTAATGACATTGCCAACCACTGTAAATCACTTATCCGACCTCTAAAAATGACTTTGCCCAACAATTAAAATGTTTTTTGCCAACCACTGTTAATCACTTACCCGACCTCTAAAAATGACTTTTCCCAACAACTGAAATGCCTTTGCCAACCACTGTTAATCACTTATCCGACCTCTAAAAATGACTTAGCCCAATAATTGAAATGACTTTGCCAACCACTGTTAATCACTTATCCGACCTCTAAAAATGACTTAGCCCAATAATTGTAATGACTTTGCCAACCACTGTTAATCACTTATCCGAACTCTAAAAATGACTTTGCCCAAAAATTGTAATGACTTTGCCAACCACTGTTAATCACTTATCCGATCTCTTGAAATGACTTTGCCCATCAATTGTAATGACTTTGCCAACCACTTTCAATCACTTACCCGACCTCTAAAAATGACTTTGCCCAACAATTGTAATGACTTTGCCAACCACTGTTAATCACTAATCCGACCTTGTAAAATTATTTTTCTCAACAATTGTAATGACTTTGCCAACCACTTTAAATCACTTACCCGAACTCTAAAAATGACTTTGCCCATCAATTGTAATGACTTTGCCAACCACTGTTAATCACTTATCCGAACTCTAAAAATGACTATGCCCAACAATTGTAATGACTTTGCCAACCACTGTTAATCACTTATCCGAACTCTAAAAATGACTTTGCCCAACAATTGTAATTCACTTACCCGACCTCTAAAAATGACTTTTCCCAAAAATTGTAATGACTTTGCCAACCACTGTTAATCACTAATCCGACCTTGTAAAATTATTTTTCTCAACAATTGTAATGACTTTGCCAACCACTTTCAATCACTTACCCGAACTCTAAAAATGACTTTGCCCATCAATTGTAATGACTTTGCCAACCACTGTTAATCACTTATCCGACCTCTAAGATTGACTTTTCCCAACAACTAAAATGACTTTGCCAACCACTTTTAATCACTTATCCGACCTCTAAAAATGACTTTGCCCAACAATTAAAATGTTTTTGCCAACCACTGTTAATCACTTATCCGATCTCTAGAAATGACTTTGCCCATCAATTGTAATGACTTTGCCAACCACTGTTAATCACTTATCCGACCTCTAAAAATGACTTTGCCCAACAATTGTAATGACTTTGCCAACCACTGTTAATCACTTATCCGAACTCTAAAAATGACTTTGCCAAACAATTGTAATGAATTTGCCAACCACTCTTAATCACTTATCCGACCTCTAAAAATGACTTTGCCCAACCACTGTAATTCACTTACCCGACCTCTAAAAATGACTTTTCCCAACAACTGAAATGACTTTGCCAACCACTTTTAATCACTTATCCGACCTCTAAAAATGACTTTGCCTAACAATTAAAATGTTTTTGCCAACCACTGTTAATCACTTATCCGATCTCTAGAAATGACTTTGCCCATCAACTGTAATGACATTGCCAACCACTGTTAATCACTTATCCGACCTCTAAAAATGACTTTGCCTAACAATTGTAATGACTTTGCCAACCACTCTTAATCACTTATCCGACCTCTAAAAATGACTTTGCCCAACCACTGTAATTCACTTACCCGACCTCTAAAAATGACTTTTCCCAACAACTGAAATGACTTTGCCCAACCACTGTAATTCACTTAACCGACCTCTAAAAATGACTTTGCCCAACAGTTGTAATGACATTGCCAACCACTGTTAATTACTTATCCGATCTCTAAAAATGATTTTGTCCAACAATATTAATGACTTTGCCAACCACTGTTAATCACTTATCCGATCTCTAGAAATGACTTTGCCCATCATTTGTAATGACTTTGCCAACCACTGTTAATAACTTATCCGAATTCTAAAAATGACTATGCCCAATAATTGTAATGACTTTGCCAACCACTGTTAATCACTTATCCGACCTCTAAGATTGACTTTTCCCAACAACTGAAATGACTTTGCCAACCACTTTTAATCACTTATCCGACCTCTAAAAATGACTTTGCCCAACAATTAAAATATTTTTGCAAACCACTGTTAATCACTTATCCGATCTCTAGAAATGACTTTGCCCATCAATTGTAATGACATTGCCAACCACTGTTAATCACTTATACGACCTCTAAAAATGACTTTGCCCAACAATTAAAATGCTTTTGCCAACCACTGTTAATAACTTATCCGACCTCTAAAAATGACTTTGCCCAACAATTGTAATGACTTTGCCAACCACTGTTAATCACTTATCCGAACTCTAAAAATGACTTTGCCCAGCAATTGTAATGACTTTGCCAACCACTGTTAATCACTTATCCGACCTCTAAAAATGACTTTGCCCAACCACTGTAATTCACTTACCCGACCTCTAAAAATGACTTTTCCCAAAAATTGTAATGACTTTGCCAACCACTGTTAATCACTAATCCGACCTTGTAAAATTATTTTTCTCAACAATTGTAATGACTTTGCCAACCACTTTCAATCACTTACCCGAACTCTAAAAATGACTTTGCCCATCAATTGTAATGACTTTGCCAACCACTGTTAATCACTTATCCGAACTCTAAAAATGACTTTGCCTAACAATTGTAATGACTTTGCCAACCACTCTTAATCACTTATCCGACCTCTAAAAATGACTTTGCCCAACCACTGTAATACACTTACCCGACCTCTAAAAATGACTTTTCCCAACAACTGAAATGACTTTGCCCAACCACTGTAATTCACTTAACCGACCTCTAAAAATGACTTTGCCCAACAGTTGTAATGACATTGCCAACCACTGTTAATTACTTATCCGATCTCTAAAAATGATTTTGTCCAACAATATTAATGACTTTGCCAACCACTGTTAATCACTTATCCGATCTCTAGAAATGACTTTGCCCATCATTTGTAATGACTTTGCCAACCACTGTTAATAACTTATCCGAATTCTAAAAATGACTATGCCCAATAATTGTAATGACTTTGCCAACCACTGTTAATCACTTATCCGACCTCTAAGATTGACTTTTCCCAACAACTGAAATGACTTTGCCAACCACTTTTAATCACTTATCCGACCTCTAAAAATGACTTTGCCCAACAATTAAAATGTTTTTGCAAACCACTGTTAATCACTTATCCGATCTCTAGAAATGACTTTGCCCATCAATTGTAATGACATTGCCAACCACTGTTAATCACTTATACGACCTCTAAAAATGACTTTGCCCAACAATTAAAATGTTTTTGCCAACCACTGTTAATAACTTATCCGACCTCTAAAAATGACTTTGCCCAACAATTGTAATGACTTTGCCAACCACTGTTAATCACTTATCCGAACTCTAAAAATGACTTTGCCCAGCAATTGTAATGACTTTGCCAACCACTGTTAATCACTTATCCGACCTCTAAAAATGACTTTGCCCAACCACTGTAATTCACTTACCCGACCTCTAAAAATGACTTTTCCCAAAAATTGTAATGACTTTGCCAACCACTGTTAATCACTAATCCGACCTTGTAAAATTATTTTTCTCAACAATTGTAATGACTTTGCCAACCACTTTCAATCACTTACCCGAACTCTAAAAATGACTTTGCCCATCAATTGTAATGACTTTGCCAACCACTGTTAATCACTTATCCGAACTCTAAAAATGACTATGCCCAACAATTGTTATGACTTTGCCAACCACTGTTAATCACTTATCCGACCTCTAAGATTGACTTTTCCCAACAACTGAAATGACTTTGCCAACCACTTTTAATCACTTATCCGACCTCTAAAAATGACTTTGCCCAACAATTAAAATGTTTTTGCCAACCACTGTTAATCACTTATCCGATCTCTAGAAATGACTTTGCCCATCAATTGTAATGACATTGCCAACCACTGTTAATCACTTATCCGACCTCTAAAAATGACTTTGCCCAACAATTGTAATGACTTTGCCAACCACTGTTAATCACTTATCCGAACTCTAAAAATGACTTTGCCCAACAATTAAAATGTTTTTGCCAACCACTGTTAATCACTTATCCGATCTCCAGAAATGACTTTGCCCATCAACTGTAATGACATTGCCAACCACTGTTAATCACTTATCCGACCTCTAAAAATGACTTTGCCCAACAATTGTAATGACTTTGCCAACCACTGTTAATCACTTATCCGAACTCTAAAAATGACTTTGCCTAACAATTGTAATGACTTTGCCAACCACTCTTAATCACTTATCCGACCTCTAAAAATGACTTTGCCCAACCACTGTAATTCACTTACCCGACCTCTAAAAATGACTTTTCCCAACAACTGAAATGACTTTGCCAACCACTGTTAATCACTTATCCGACCTTGTAAAATTATTTTTCTCAACAATTGTAATGACTTTGCCAACCACTTTCAATCACTTACCAGAACTCTAAAAATTACTTTGCCCAACAATTGTAATGACTTTGCCAACCACTGTTAATCACTTATCCGATCTCTAGAAATGACTTTGCCCATCAACTGTAATGACATTGCCAACCACTGTAAATCACTTATCCGACCTCTAAAAATGACTTTGCCCAACAATTAAAATGTTTTTGCCAACCACTGTTAATCACTTACCCGACCTCTAAAAATGACTTTTCCCAACAACTGAAATGCCTTTGCCAACCACTGTTAATCACTTATCCGACCTCTAAAAATGACTTAGCCCAATAATTGTAATGACTTTGCCAACCACTGTTAATCACTTATCCGACCTCTAAAAATGACTTAGCCCAATAATTGTAATGACTTTGCCAACCACTGTTAATCACTTATCCGAACTCTAAAAATGACTTTGCCCAAAAATTGTAATGACTTTGCCAACCACTGTTAATCACTTATCCGATCTCTTGAAATGACTTTGCCCATCAATTGTAATGACTTTGCCAACCACTTTCAATCACTTACCCGACCTCTAAAAATGACTTTGCCCAACAATTGTAATGACTTTGCCAACCACTGTTAATCACTAATCCGACCTTGTAAAATTATTTTTCTCAACAATTGTAATGACTTTGCCAACCACTTTAAATCACTTACCCGAACTCTAAAAATGACTTTGCCCATCAATTGTAATGACTTTGCCAACCAATGTTAATCACTTATCCGAACTCTAAAAATGACTATGCCCAACAATTGTAATGACTTTGCCAACCACTGTTAATCACTTATCCGAACTCTAAAAATGACTTTGCCCAACAATTGTAATTCACTTACCCGACCTCTAAAAATGACTTTTCCCAAAAATTGTAATGACTTTGCCAACCACTGTTAATCACTAATCCGACCTTGTAAAATTATTTTTCTCAACAATTGTAATGACTTTGCCAACCACTTTCAATCACTTACCCGAACTCTAAAAATGACTTTGCCCATCAATTGTAATGACTTTGCCAACCACTGTTAATCACTTATCCGACCTCTAAGATTGACTTTTCCCAACAACTAAAATGACTTTGCCAACCACTTTTAATCACTTATCCGACCTCTAAAAATGACTTTGCCCAACAATTAAAATGTTTTTGCCAACCACTGTTAATCACTTATCCGATCTCTAGAAATGACTTTGCCCATCAATTGTAATGACTTTGCCAACCACTGTTAATCACTTATCCGACCTCTAAAAATGACTTTGCCCAACAATTGTAATGACTTTGCCAACCACTGTTAATCACTTATCCGAACTCTAAAAATGACTTTGCCAAACAATTGTAATGAATTTGCCAACCACTCTTAATCACTTATCCGACCTCTAAAAATGACCTTGCCCAACCACTGTAATTCACTTACCCGACCTCTAAAAATGACTTTTCCCAACAACTGAAATGACTTTGCCCAACAATTGTAATTCACTTACCCGACCTCTAAAAATGACTTTTCCCAAAAATTGTAATGACTTTGCCAACCACTGTTAATCACTAATCCGACCTTGTAAAATTATTTTTCTCAACAATTGTAATGACTTTGCCAACCACTTTCAATCACTTACCCGAACTCTAAAAATGACTTTGCCCATCAATTGTAATGACTTTGCCAACCACTTTTAATCACTTATCCGACCTCTAAGATTGACTTTTCCCAACAACTAAAATGATTTTGCCAACCACTTTTAATCACTTATCCGACCTCTAAAAATGACTTTGCCCAACAATTAAAATGTTTTTGCCAACCACTGTTTATCACTTATCCGATCTCTAGAAATGACTTTGCCCATCAATTGTAATGACATTGCCAACCACTGTTAATCACTTATCCGACCTCTAAAAATGACTTTACCCAACAATTGTAATCACTTTGCCAACCACTGTTAATCACTTATCCGAACTCTAAAAATGACTTTGCCAAACAATTGTAATGACTTTGCCAACCACTCTTAATCACTTATCCGACCTCTAAAGATGACTTTGCCCAACCACTGTAATTCACTTACCCGACCTCTAAAAATGACTTTTCCCAACAACTGAAATGACTTTGCCAACCACTTTTAATCACTTATCCGACCTCTAAAAATGACTTTGCCCAACAATTAAAATGTTTTTGCCAACCACTGTTAATCACTTATCCGATCTCTAGAAATGACTTTGCCCATCAACTGTAATGACATTGCCAACCACTGTTAATCACTTATCCGACCTCTAAAAATGACTTTGCCCAACAATTGTAATGACTTTGCCAACCACTGTTAATCACTTATCCGAACTCTAAAAATGACTTTGACTAACAATTGTAATGACTTTGCCAACCACTCTTAATCACTTATCCGACCTTTAAAAATGACTTTGCCCAACCACTGTAATTCACTTACCCGACCTCTAAAAATGACTTTTCCCAACAACTGAAATGACTTTGCCAACCACTGTTAATCACTTATCCGACCTCTAAAAATGACTTAGCCCAATAATTGTAATGACTTTGCCAACCACTGTTAATCACTTATCCGACCTCTAAAAATGACTTAGCCCAATAATTGTAATGACTTTGCCAACCACTGTTAATCACTTATCCGAACTCTAAAAATGACTTTGCCCAAAAATTGTAATGACTTTGCCAACCACTGTTAATCACTTATCCGATCTCTTGAAATGACTTTGCCCATCAATTGTAATGACTTTGCCAACCACTTTCAATCACTTACCCGACCTCTAAAAATGACTTTGCCCAACAATTGTAATGACTTTGCCAACCACTGTTAATCACTAATCCGACCTTGTAAAATTATTTTTCTCAACAATTGTAATGACTTTGCCAACCACTTTCAATCACTTACCCGAACTCTAAAAATGACTTTGCCCATCAATTGTAATGACTTTGCCAACCACTGTTAATCACTTATCCGAACTCTAAAAATGACTATGCCCAACAATTGTAATGACTTTGCCAACCACTGTTAATCACTTATCCGAACTCTAAAAATGACTTTGCCCAACAATTGTAATTCACTTACCCGACCTTTAAAAATGACTTTTCCCAAAAATTGTAATGACTTTGCCAACCACTGTTAATCACTAATCCGACCTTGTAAAATTATTTTTCTCAACAATTGTAATGACTTTGCCAACCACTTTCAATCACTTACCCGAACTCTAAAAATGACTTTGCCCATCAATTGTAATGACTTTGCCAACCACTGTTAATCACTTATCCGACCTCTAAGATTGACTTTTCCCAACAACTAAAATGACTTTGCCAACCACTTTTAATCACTTATCCGACCTCTAAAAATGACTTTGCCCAACAATTAAAATGTTTTTGCCAACCACTGTTAATCACTTATCCGATCTCTAGAAATGACTTTGCCCATCAATTGTAATGACTTTGCCAACCACTGTTAATCACTTATCCGACCTCTAAAAATGACTTTGCCCAACAATTGTAATGACTTTGCCAACCACTGTTAATCACTTATCCGAACTCTAAAAATGACTTTGCCAAACAATTGTAATGAATTTGCCAACCACTCTTAATCACTTATCCGACCTCTAAAAATAACCTTGCCCAACCACTGTAATTCACTTACCCGACCTCTAAAAATGACTTTTCCCAACAACTGAAATGACTTTGCCCAACAATTGTAATTCACTTACCCGACCTCTAAAAATGACTTTTCCCAAAAATTGTAATGACTTTGCCAACCACTGTTAATCACTAATCCGACCTTGTAAAATTATTTTTCTCAACAATTGTAATGACTTTGCCAACCACTTTCAATCACTTACCCGAACTCTAAAAATGACTTTGCCCATCAATTGTACTGACTTTGCCAACCACTGTTAATCACTTATCCGACCTCTAAGATTGACTTTTCCCAACAACTAAAATGACTTTGCCAACCACTTTTAATCACTTATCCGACCTCTAAAAATGACTTTGCCCAACAATTAAAATGTTTTTGCCAACCACTGTTAATCACTTATCCGATCTCTAGAAATGACTTTGCCCATCAATTGGAATGACATTGCCAACCACTGTTAATCACTTATCCGACCTCTAAAAATGACTTTGCCCAACAATTGAAATGACTTTGCCAACCACTGTTAATCACTTATCCGAACTCTAAAAATGACTTTGCCAAACAATTGTAATGACTTTGCCAACCACTCTTAATCACTTATCCGACCTCTAAAAATGACTTTGCCCAACCACTGTAATTCACTTACCCGACCTCTAAAAATGACTTTTCCCAACAACTGAAATGACTTTGCCAACCACTTTTAATCACTTATCCGACCTCTAAAAATGACTTTGCCCAACAATTAAAATGTTTTTGCCAACCACTGTTAATCACTTATCCGATCTCTAGAAATGACTTTGCCCATCAACTGTAATGACATTGCCAACCACTGTTAATCACTTATCCGACCTCTAAAAATGACTTTGCCCAACAATTGTAATGACTTTGCCAACCACTGTTAATCACTTATCCGAACTCTAAAAATGACTTTGCCTAACAATTGTAATGACTTTGCCAACCACTCTTAATCACTTATCCGACCTTTAAAAATGACTTTGCCCAACCACTGTAATTCACTTACCCGACCTCTAAAAATGACTTTTCCCAACAACTGAAATGACTTTGCCAACCACTGTTAATCACTTATCCGACCTCTAAAAATGACTTTGCCCAAAAATTGTAATGACTTTGCCAACCACTGTTAATCACTAATCCGACCTTGTAAAATTATTTTTCTCAACAATTGTAATGACTTTGCCAACCACTTTCAATCACTTACCAGAACTCTAAAAATTACTTTGCCCAACAATTGTAATGACTTTGCCAACCACTGTTAATCACTTATCCGATCTCTAGAAATGACTTTGCCCATCAACTGTAATGACATTGCCAACCACTGTAAATCACTTATCCGACCTCTAAAAATGACTTTGCCCAACAATTAAAATGTTTTTGCCAACCACTGTTAATCACTTATCCGACCTCTAAAAATGACTTAGCCCAATAATTGTAATGACTTTGCCAACCACTGTTAATCACTTATCCGATCTCTTGAAATGACTTTGCCCATCAATTGTAATGACTTTGCCAACCACTTTCAATCACTTACCCGACCTCTAAAAATGACTTTGCCCAACAATTGTAATGACTTTGCCAACCACTGTTAATCACTAATCCGACCTTGTAAAATTATTTTTCCCAACAACTGAAATGCCTTTGCCAACCACTGTTAATCACTTATCCGACCTCTAAGATTGACTTTTCCCAACAACTAAAATGACTTTGCCAACCACTTTTAATCACTTATCCGACCTCTAAGATTGACTTTTCCCAACAACTAAAATGACTTTGCCAACCACTTTTAATCACTTATCCGACCTCTAAAAATGACTTTGCCCAACAATTAAAATGTTTTTGCCAACCACTGTTAATCACTTATCCGATCTCTAGAAATGACTTTGCCCATCAATTGTAATGACTTTGCCAACCACTGTTAATCACTTATCCGACCTCTAAAAATGACTTTGCCCAACAATTGTAATGACTTTGCCAACCACTGTTAATCACTTATCCGACCTCTAAAAATGACTTTGCCCAACCACTGTAATTCACTTACCCGACCTCTAAAAATGACTTTTCCCAACAACTGAAATGACTTTGCCAACCACTTTTAATCACTTATCCGACCTCTAAAAATGACTTTGCCCAACAATTAAAATGTTTTTGCCAACCACTGTTAATCACTTATCCGATCTCTAGAAATGACTTTGCCCATCAACTGTAATGACATTGCCAACCACTGTTAATCACTTATCCGACCTCTAAAAATGACTTTGCCCAACAATTGTAATGACTTTGCCAACCACTGTTAATCACTTATCCGAACTCTAAAAATGACTTTGACTAACAATTGTAATGAATTTGCCAACCACTCTTAATCACTTATCCGACCTCTAAAAATGACCTTGCCCAACCACTGTAATTCACTTACCCGACCTCTAAAAATGACTTTTCCCAACAACTGAAATGACTTTGCCCAACAATTGTAATTCACTTACCCGACCTCTAAAAATGACTTTTCCCAAAAATTGTAATGACTTTGCCAACCACTGTTAATCACTAATCCGACCTTGTAAAATTATTTTTCTCAACAATTGTAATGACTTTGCCAACCACTTTCAATCACTTACCCGAACTCTAAAAATGACTTTGCCCATCAATTGTAATGACTTTGCCAACCACTGTTAATCACTTATCCGACCTCTAAGATTGACTTTTCCCAACAACTAAAATGACTTTGCCAACCACTTTTAATCACTTATCCGACCTCTAAAAATGACTTTGCCCAACAATTAAAATGTTTTTGCCAACCACTGTTAATCACTTATCCGATCTCTAGAAATGACTTTGCCCATCAATTGTAATGACTTTGCCAACCACTGTTAATCACTTATCCGACCTCTAAAAATGACTTTGCCGAACAATTGTAATGACTTTGCCAACCACTGTTAATCACTTATCCGAACTCTAAAAATGACTTTGCCAAACAATTGTAATGAATTTGCCAACCACTCTTAATCACTTATCCGACCTCTAAAAATGACTTTGCCCAACCACTGTAATTCACTTACCCGACCTCTAAAAATGTCTTTTCCCAACAACTGAAATGACTTTGCCAACCACTTTTAATCACTTATCCGACCTCTAAAAATGACTTTGCCCAACAATTAAAATGTTTTTGCCAACCACTGTTAATCACTTATCCGATCTCTAGAAATGACTTTGCCCATCAACTGTAATGACATTGCCAACCACTGTTAATCACTTATCCGACCTCTAAAAATGACTTTGCCCAACAACTGAAATGACTTTGCCAACCACTGTTAATCACTTATCCGACCTCTAAAAATGACTTTGCCCAAAAATTGTAATGACTTTGCCAACCACTGTTAATCACTAATCCGACCTTGTAAAATTATTTTTCTCAACAATTGTAATGACTTTGCCAACCACTTTCAATCACTTACCAGAACTCTAAAAATTACTTTGCCCAACAATTGTAATGACTTTGCCAACCACTGTTAATCACTTATCCGAACTCTAGAAATGACTTTTCCCAGCAACTGAAATGACTTTGCCAACCACTGTTAATCACTTATCCGACCTCTAAAAATGACTTTGCCCAATAATTGTAATGACTTTGCCAACCACTGTTAATCACTTATCCGAACTCTAAAAATGACTTTGCCCAACAATTGTAATGACTTTTTCAACCACTGTCAATCACTTATCCGACCTCTAAAAATGACTTTGCCCAACAATTAAAATGTTTTTGCCAACCACTGTTAATCACTTACCCGATCTCTAAAAATAACTTTGCCCAACAATTGTAATGACTTTGCCAACTACTGTTAAGCACTTACCCGACCTCTAAAAATGACTTTTCCCAACAACTGAAATGCTTTTGCCAACCACTGTTAATCACTTATCCGACCTCTAAAAATGACTTTGCCCAATAATTGTAATGACTTTGCCAACCACTGTTAATCACTTATCCGAACTCTAAAAATGACTTTGCCCAACAATTGTAATGACTTTTTCAACCACTGTCAATCACTTATCCGACCTCTAAAAAAG
Organism: Brachionus asplanchnoidis; assembly: GCA_025491095.1. NCBI lineage: Eukaryota > Metazoa > Rotifera > Eurotatoria > Ploima > Brachionidae > Brachionus > Brachionus asplanchnoidis. The sequence continues at coordinate 69,540 of JAILYF010000091.1, read as the reverse complement.
ACTTTGCCCAAAAATTGTAATGACTTTGCCAACCACTGTTAATCACTTATCCGATCTCTTGAAATGACTTTGCCCATCAATTGTAATGACTTTGCCAACCACTTTCAATCACTTACCCGACCTCTAAAAATGACTTTGCCCAACAATTGTAATGACTTTGCCAACCACTGTTAATCACTTATCCGACCTCTAAAAATGACTTTGCCCAACCACTGTAATTCACTTATCCGACCTCTAAAAATGACTTTGCCCAACCACTGTAATTCATTTATCCGACCTCTAAAAATGACTTTGCCCAACAATTGTAATGACTTTTCCAACCACTGTCAATCACTCATCCGACCTCTAAAAATGACTTTGCCCAAAAATTGTAATGACTTTGCCAACCACTGTTAATCACTAATCCGACCTCTAAAAATTATTTTTTTCAACAATTGTAATGACTTTGCCAACCACTTTCAATCACTTACCCGAACTCTAAAAATGACTTTGCCCAACAATTGTAATGACTTTTCCAACCACTGTCAATCACTCATCCGACCTCTAAAAATGACTTTGCCCAAAAATTGTAATGACTTTGCCAACCAGTGTTAATCAATTATCCCATCTCTAGAAATGACTTTGCCCATCAATTGTAATGACTTTGCCAACCACTTTCAATCACTTATCCGACCTCTAAAAATGACTTTTCCCAACAATTGTAATGACTTTTTCAACCACTGTTAATCACTTATCCGAACTCTAAAAATGACTTTGCCCAACAATTGTAATGACTTTGCCAACCACTGTTAATCACTTATCCGACCTCTAAAAATGACTTTGCCCAACAATTGTAATGTTTTTGCCAACCACTGTAAATCACTTATCCGACCTCTAAGATTGACTTTTCCCAACAACTGAAATGACTTTGCCAACCACTTTTAATCACTTATCCGACCTCTAAAAATGACTTTGCCCAACAATTAAAATGTTTTTGCCAACCACTGTTAATCACTTATCCGACCTTTAAAAATGGATTTGCCCAAAAATTGTAATGACATTGCCAACCACTGTTAATAACTTATCCGACCTCTAAAAATGACTTTGCCCAACAATTGTAATGACTTTGCCAACCACTGTTATTCACTTATCCGACCTCTTAAAAATACTTTGCCCAACAATTGTAATGACATTGCCAACCACTGTTAATTACTTATCCGATCTCTAAAAATTACTTTGCTCAACAATAGTAATGACTTTGCCAACCACTGTTAATCACCTATCCGACCTCTAAAAATGACTTTGCCCAACAATTGTAATGACTTTGCCAACCACTGTTATTCACATATCCGACCTCTAAAAATGACTTTGCCCAACAGTTGTAATGACATTGCCAACCACTGTTAATTACTTATCCGATCTCAAAAAATGATTTTGCCCAACAATATTAATGACTTTGCCAACCACTGTTAATCACTTATCCGATCTCTAGAAATGACTTTGCCCATCAATTGTAATGACTTTGCCAACCACTGTTAATCACTTATCCGAAATCTAAAAATGACTTTGCCCAACAATTGTAATGACTTTGCCAACCACTGTAATTCACTTATCCGATCTCAAGAAATGACTTTGCCCATCAATTGTAATGACTTTTCCAGCCACTTTCAATCACTTATCCGACCTCTAAAAATAATTTTGCCCAAAAATTGTAATCACTTTTCCAACCACTGTTAATCACTTATCCGAACGCTAAAAATGACTTTGCCCAACAATTGAAATGACTTTGCCAACCACTGTTAATCACTTATCCGACCTTTAAAAATGACTTTGCCCAACAATTGTAATGACTTTGCCAACCACTGTTATTCACTTATCCGACCTCTAAAAATGACTTTGCCCAACAACTGAAATGACTTTGCCAACCACTTTTAATCACTTATCCGACCTCTAAAAATGACTTTGCCCAACAATTAAAATGTTTTTGCCAACCACTGTTAATCACTTATCCGACCTTTAAAAATGGATTTGCCCAAAAATTGTAATGACATAGCCAACCACTGTTAATAACTTATCCGACCTCTAAAAATGACTTTGCCCAACAATTGTAATGACTTTGCCAACCACTGTTATTCACTTATCCGACCTCAAGAAATGACTTTGCCCATCAATTGTAATGACTTTGCCAGCCACTTTCAATCACTTATCCGACCTCTAAAAATAATTTTGCCCAACAATTGTAATCACTTTTCCAACCACTGTTAATCACTTATCCGGACGCTAAAAATGACTTTGCCCAACAATTGAAATGACTTTGCCAACCACTGTTAATCACTTATCCGACCTCTAAAATGACTTTGCCCAACAATTGTAATGACTTTGCCAACCACTGTTAATCACTTATCCGACCTCTAAGATTGACTTTTCCCAACAACTGAAATGACTTTGCCAACCACTTTTAATCACTTATCCGACCTCTAAAAATGACTTTGCCCAACAATTAAAATGTTTTTGCCAACCACTGTTAATCACTTATCCGACCTTTAAAAATGACTTTGCCCAACAATTAAAATGTTTTTGCAAACCACTGTTATTCACTTATCCGACCTCTAAAAATGACTTTGCCCAACAATTGTAATGACATTGCCAACCACTGTTAATTACTTATCCGATCTCTAAAAATGACTTTGCTCTTCAATAGTAATGACTATGCCAACCACTGTTAATCACTTATCCGACCTCTAAAAATGACTTTGCCCAACAATTTAAATGACTATTCCAACCACTGTTAATCACTTATCCGACCTCTAAAAATGACTTTGCCCAAAAATTGTAATGACTTTGCCAACCACTGTAATTCACTTATCCGAACCCTTAAAATTATTTTGCTCAACAATTGTAATGACTTTGCCAACCACTGTTAATCACTTATCCGATCTCTAGAAATGACTTTGCCCAACAAATGTAATGACTTTGCCAACCACTGTTAATCACTTACCTGAACTCTAAAAATGACTTTGCTCAACAATTGTAATGACTTTGCAAACCACTGTAATTCACTTATCCGAACTCTAAAATGACTTTTCCCAGCAATTGTAATAACTTTGACAACCACTGTTAATCACTTATCCGACCTCTAAAAATGACTTTGCCCAAAAATTGGAATGACTTTGCCAACCACTGTTAATCACTTATCCGACCTCTAAAAATTATTTTGCTCAACAATTGTAATAACTTTGCCAACCACTGTTAATCACTGATCCGATCTCTAAAAATGACTTAGCTCAAAAATTGTAATGACTTTGCCAACCACTGTTAATCACTTATCCGACCTCTTAAAATGACTTTGCCCAACAATTGTAATGACTTTGCCAACCACTTTCTATCACTTATCCGACCTCTAAAAATGACTTTGCCCAACAATTTAAATGACTTTTCCAACCACTGTTAATCACTTATCCGACCTCTAAAAATGACTTTGCCCAACAATTGTAATGTTTTTGCCAACCACTTAATTCACTTATCCGATCTCTTGAAATGACTTTGCCCATCAATTGTAATGACTTTGCCAACCACTTTCAATCACTTATCCGACCTCTAAAAATGACTTTGCCCAAAAATTGAAATGACTTTGCCAGCCACTGTTAATCACTTATCCGACCTCTAAAAATGACTTTGCCCAACAATTAAAATGTTTTTGCCAACCACTGTTAATCACTTAGCCGACCTCTAAAAATGACTTTGCCCAACAATTGAAATGACTTTGCCAGCCACTGTTAATCACTTATCCGACCTCTAAAAATGACTTTGCCCAACAATTGTAATGACTTTTCCAACCACTTTTAATCACTTATCCTACCTCTAAAAATGACTTTGCCCAACAATTGTAATGACTTTGCCTACCACTGTTAATCACTTATCTGAACTCTAAAAATGACTTAGCTCAACAATTGTAATGACTTTGCAAACCACTTAATTCACTTATCCGACCTCTTAAAATGACTTTGCCCAACAATTGTAATGACTTTGCCAACCACTGTTAGTCACTTATCCGATCTCTAGAAATGACTTTGCCCATCAATTGTAATGACTTTGCCAACCACATTCAATCACTTATCCGACCTCTAAAAATGACTTTGCCCAGCAATTTAAATGACTTTTCCAACCACTGTTAATCGCTTATCCGACCTCTAAAAAAGACTTTGCCCAACAATTGTAATGTTTTTGCCAACCATTTAATTCACTTATCCGATCTCTTGAAATGACTTTGCCCAACAATTGTAATGACTTTGCCAACCACTGTTAATAACTTATCCGATCTCTAGAAATAACTTTGCCCATCAATTGTAATGACTTTGCCAACCACTGTTAATCACTTATCCGATCTCTAGAAATGACTTTGCCCAACAATTGTAATGACTTTGCCAACCACTGTTAATCACTTATCCGATCTCTAGAAATAACTTTGCCCATCAATTGTAATGACTTTGCCAACCACTGTTAATCACTTATCCGATCTCTAGAAATGACTTTGCCCATCAATTGTACTGACTTTGCCAACCACTGCTAATCTTTTACCCGACCTCTTAAAATGACTTTGCTCAACAATTGTAATGACTTTGCCAACCACTTTCTACCACTTATCCGACCTCTAAAAATGACTTTGCCCAACAATTTAAATGACTTTTCCAACCACTGTTAATCACTTATCCGACCTCTAAAAATGACTTTGCCCAACAATTGTAATGTTTTTGTCAACCACTTAATTCACTTATCCGATCTCTTGAAATGACTTTGCCCATCAATTGTAATGACTTTGCCAACCACTTTCAATCACTTATCCGACCTCTAAAAATGACTTTGCCCAAAAATTGAAGTGACTTTGCCAGCCACTGTTAATCACTTATCCGACCTCTAAAAATGACTTTGCCCAACAATTGAAATGACTTTGCCAGCCACTGTTAATCACTTATCCGACCTCTAAAAATGACTTTGCCCAACAATTGTAATGTTTTTGCCAACCACTTTTAATCACTTATCCTACCTCTAAAAATGACTTTGCCCAACAATTGTAATGACTTTGCCAACCACTGTTAATCACTTATCTGAACTCTAAAAATGACTTAGCTCAACATATGTAATGACTTTGCAAACCACTTAATTCACTTATCCGACCTCTTAAAATGACTTTGCCCAACAATTTAAATGACTTTTCCAACCACTGTTAATCAATTATCCGACCTCTAAAAATGACTTTGCCCAACAATTGTAATGTTTTTGCCAACCACTTTCAATCACTTATCCGACCTCTAAAAAAGACTTTGCCCTACAATTGAAATGACTTTGCCAGCCACTGTTAATCACTTATCCGACCTCTAAAAAAGACTTTGCCCAACAATTGTAATGTTTTTGCCAACCACTTATTTCACTTATCCGATCTCTAAAAATGACTTTGCCCAAAAATTGTAATGACTTTTCCAACCACTTTTAATCACTTATCCTACCTCTAAAAATGACTTTGCCCAACAATTGTAATGACTTTGCCAACCACTGTTAATCACTTATCTGAACTCTAAAAATGACTTTGCCCATCAATTGTAATGACTTTGCCAACCACTTTCTATCACTTATCCGACCTCTAAAAATGACTGTGCCCAACAATTGTAATGACTTTGCCAACCACTGTTAGTCACTTATCCGATCTCTAGAAATGACTTTGCCCATCAATTGTAATGACTTTGCCAACCACATTCAATCACTTATCCGACCTCTAAAAATGACTTTGCCCAACAATTTAAATGACTTTTCCAACCACTGTTAATCACTTATCCGACCTCTAAAAATGACTTTGCCCAACAATTGTAATGTTTTTGCCAACCACTTAATTCACTTATCCGATCTCTTGAAATGACTTTGCCCATCAATTGTAATGACTTTGCCAACCACATTCAATCACTTATCCGACTTCTAAATATGACTTTGCCCAGCAATTTAAATGACTTTTCCAACCACTGTTAATCACTTATCCGACCTCTAAAAAAGACTTTGCCCAACAATTGTAATGTTTTTGCCAACCACTTAATTCACTTATCCGATCTCTTGAAATGACTTTGCCCAAAAATTGTAATGACTTTGCCAACCACTGTTAATCACTTATCCGAACTCTAAAAATGATTTTGCCCAACAATTGTAATGATTTTGCCAACCACTGTAATTCACTTATCCGATCTCAAGAAATGACTTTGCCCATCAATTGTAATGACTTTGCCAACCACTTTCAATCACTTATCCGACCTCTAAAAATGACTTTGCCCAACAATTGTAATCACTTTTCCAACAACTTTTAATCACTTATCCGACCTCTAAAAATGACTTTGCCCAACAATTGTAATGTTTTTGCCAACCACTTTCAATCACTTATCCGACCTCTAAAAATGACTTTGCCCAAAAATTGAAATGACTTTGCCAGCCACTGTTAATCACTTATCCGACCTCTAAAAATGACTTTGCCCAACAATTAAAATGTTTTTGCCAACCACTGTTAATCACTTACCCGACCTCTAAAAATGACTTTGCCCAACAATTTAAATGACTTTTCCAACCAATGTTAATCACTTATCCGACCTCTAAAAATGACTTTGCCCAACAATTAAAATGTTTTTGCCAACCACTGTTAATCACTTACCCGACTTCTAAAAATGACTTTGCCCAACAATTTAAATGACTTTGCCAGCCACTGTTAATCACTTATCCGACCTCTAAAAATGACTTTGCCCATCAATTGTAATGACTTTGCCAACCACTTTCAATCACTTACCCGACCTCTAAAAATGACTTTGCCCAACATTTGTAATGTTTTTGCCAACCACTTTCAATCACTTACCCTACCTCTAAAAATGACTTTGCCCATCAATTGTAATGACTTTGCCAACCACTTTCAATCACTTATCCGACCTCTAAAAATGACTTTGCTCAACAATTGAAATGACTTTGCCAGCCACTGTTAATCACTTATCCGACCTCTAAATATGACTTTGCCCAACAATTAAAATGTTTTTGCCAACCACTGTTAATCACTTACCCGACCTCTAAAAATGACTCTGCCCAACAATTGTAATGACTTTTCCAACCACTGTTAATCACTTATCCGACCTCTAAAAATGACTCTGCCCAACAATTGTAATGACTTTGCCAACCACTGTTAATCACTTATCCGACCTCTAAAAATGACTTTGCCCATCAATTGTAATGACTTTGCCAACCACTGTTAATCACTTATCCGACCTCTAAAAATGACTTTGCCCATCAATTGTAATGACTTTGCCAACCACTTTCTATCACTTATCCGACCTCTAGAAATGACTTTGCCCAACAATTGTAATCACTTTTCCAACAACTTTTAATCACTTATCCGACCTCTAAAAATGACTTTGCCCAACAATTGTAATGTTTTTGCCAACCACTTTCAATCACTTATCCGACCTCTAAAAATGACTTTGCCCAAAAATTGAAATGACTTTGCCAGCCACTGTTAATCACTTATCCGACCTCTAAAAATGACTTTGCCCAACAATTAAAATGTTTTTGCCAACCACTGTTAATCACTTACCCGACCTCTAAAAATGACTTTGCCCAACAATTTAAATGACTTTTCCAACCAATGTTAATCACTTATCCGACCTCTAAAAATGACTTTGCCCAACAATTAAAATGTTTTTGCCAACCACTGTTAATCACTTACCCGACTTCTAAAAATGACTTTGCCCAACAATTTAAATGACTTTGCCAGCCACTGTTAATCACTTATCCGACCTCTAAAAATGACTTTGCCCATCAATTGTAATGACTTTGCCAACCACTTTCAATCACTTACCCGACCTCTAAAAATGACTTTGCCCAACATTTGTAATGTTTTTGCCAACCACTTTCAATCACTTACCCTACCTCTAAAAATGACTTTGCCCATCAATTGTAATGACTTTGCCAACCACTTTCAATCACTTATCCGACCTCTAAAAATGACTTTGCTCAACAATTGAAATGACTTTGCCAGCCACTGTTAATCACTTATCCGACCTCTAAATATGACTTTGCCCAACAATTAAAATGTTTTTGCCAACCACTGTTAATCACTTACCCGACCTCTAAAAATGACTCTGCCCAACAATTGTAATGACTTTTCCAACCACTGTTAATCACTTATCCGACCTCTAAAAATGACTCTGCCCAACAATTGTAATGACTTTGCCAACCACTGTTAATCACTTATCCGACCTCTAAAAATGACTTTGCCCATCAATTGTAATGACTTTGCCAACCACTGTTAATCACTTATCCGACCTCTAAAAATGACTTTGCCCATCAATTGTAATGACTTTGCCAACCACTTTCTATCACTTATCCGACCTCTAGAAATGACTTTGCCCAACAATTGTAATCACTTTTCCAACAACTTTTAATCACTTATCCGACCTCTAAAAATGACTTTGCCCAACAATTGTAATGTTTTTGCCAACCACTTTCAATCACTTATCCGACCTCTAAAAATGACTTTGCCCAAAAATTGAAATGACTTTGCCAGCCACTGTTAATCACTTATCCGACCTCTAAAAATGACTTTGCCCAACAATTAAAATGTTTTTGCCAACCACTGTTAATCACTTACCCGACCTCTAAAAATGACTTTGCCCAACAATTTAAATGACTTTTCCAACCAATGTTAATCACTTATCCGACCTCTAAAAATGACTTTGCCCAACAATTAAAATGTTTTTGCCAACCACTGTTAATCACTTACCCGACTTCTAAAAATGACTTTGCCCAACAATTTAAATGACTTTGCCAGCCACTGTTAATCACTTATCCGACCTCTAAAAATGACTTTGCCCATCAATTGTAATGACTTTGCCAACCACTTTCAATCACTTACCCGACCTCTAAAAATGACTTTGCCCAACATTTGTAATGTTTTTGCCAACCACTTTCAATCACTTACCCTACCTCTAAAAATGACTTTGCCCATCAATTGTAATGACTTTGCCAACCACTTTCAATCACTTATCCGACCTCTAAAAATGACTTTGCTCAACAATTGAAATGACTTTGCCAGCCACTGTTAATCACTTATCCGACCTCTAAATATGACTTTGCCCAACAATTAAAATGTTTTTGCCAACCACTGTTAATCACTTACCCGACCTCTAAAAATGACTCTGCCCAACAATTGTAATGACTTTTCCAACCACTGTTAATCACTTATCCGACCTCTAAAAATGACTCTGCCCAACAATTGTAATGACTTTGCCAACCACTGTTAATCACTTATCCGACCTCTAAAAATGACTTTGCCCATCAATTGTAATGACTTTGCCAACCACTGTTAATCACTTATCCGACCTCTAAAAATGACTTTGCCCATCAATTGTAATGACTTTGCCAACCACTTTCTATCACTTATCCGACCTCTAAAAATGACTTTGCCCAACAATTTAAATGACTTTTCCAACCACTGTTAATCACTTATCCGACCTCTAAAAATGACTTTGCCCAACAATTGTAATGTTTTTGCCAACCACTTAATTCACTTATCCGATCTCTTGAAATGACTTTGCCCATCAATTGTAATGACTTTGCCAACCACTTTCAATCACTTATCCGACCTCTAAAAATGACTTTGCCCAAAAATTGAAGTGACTTTGCCAACCACTGTTAATCACTTACCCGACCTCTAAAAATGACTCTGCCCAACAATTGTAATGACTTTTCCAACCACTGTTAATCACTTATCCGACCTCTAAAAATGACTCTGCCCAACAATTGTAATGACTTTGCCAACCACTGTTAATCACTTATCCGACCTCTAAAAATGACTTTGCCCATCAATTGTAATGACTTTGCCAACCACTTTCAATCACTTATCCGACCTCTAAAAATGACTTTGCCCACCAATTGTAATGACTTTTCCAACCACTGTTAATCACTTATCCGACCTCTAAAAATGACTTTGCCCATCAATTGTAATGACTTTGCCAACCACTGTTAATCACTTACCCGACCTCTTAAAATGACTTTGCCCAACAATTTAAATGACTTTGCCAGCCACTGTTAATCACTAATCCGACCTCTAAAAATGACTTTGCCCATCAATTGTAATGACTTTGCCAACCACTTTCAATCACTTACCCGACCTCTAAAAATGACTTTGCCCAACATTTGTAATGACTTTTCCAACCACTGTTAATCACTTATCCGACCTCTAAAAATGACTTTGCCCATCAATTGTAATGACTTTTCCAACCACTTTCAATCACTTATCCGACCTCTAGAAATGACTTTGCCCAACAATTGTAATAATTTTGCCAACCACTTTCAATCACTTACCCTACCTCTAAAAATGACTTTGCCCATCAATTGTAATGACTTTGCCAACCACTTTCAATCACTTATCCGACCTCTAAAAATGACTTTGCCCAACAATTGAAATGACTTTGCCAGCCACTGTTAATCACTTATCCGACCTCTAAATATGACTTTGCCCAACAATTAAAATGTTTTTGCCAACCACTGTTAATCACTTACCCGACCTCTAAAAATGACTTTGCCCAAAAATTGAAGTGACTTTGCCAGCCACTGTTAATCACTTATCCGACCTCTAAATATGACTTTGCCCAACAATTAAAATGTTTTTTCCAACCACTGTTAATCACTTATCCGACCTCTAAAAATGACTTTGCCCATCAATTTTAATGACTTTGCCAACCACTTTCAATCACTTATCCGACCTCTAAAAATGACTTTGCCCAACAATTTAAATGACTTTTCCAACCACTGTTAATCACTTATCCGACCTCTAAAAATGACTTTGCCCAACAATTGTAATGTTTTTGCCAACCACTGTTAATCACTTACCCGACCTCTAAAAATGATTTTGCCCAAAAATTGAAGTGACTTTGCCAGCCACTGTTAATCACTTATCCGACCTCTAAAAATGACTTTGCCCAACAATTAAAATGTTTTTGCCAACCACTGTTAATCACTTACCCGACCTCTAAAAATGACTTTGCCCAACAATTGAAATGACTTTGCCAGCCACTGTTAATCACTTATCCGACCTCTAAAAATGACTTTGCCCAACAATTGTAATGACTTTTCCAACCACTTTTAATCACTTATCCTACCTCTAAAAATGACTTTGCCCAACAATTGTAATGACTTTGCCAACCACTGTTAATCACTTATCTGAACTCTAAAAATGACTTAGCTCAACATATGTAATGACTTTGCAAACCACTTAATTCACTTATCCGACCTCTTAAAATGACTTTGCCAAACAATTTAAATGACTTTTCCAACCACTGTTAATCACTTACCCGACCTCTAAAAATGACTTTGCCCAAAAATTGAAGTGACTTTGCCAGCCACTGTTAATCACTTATCCGACCTCTAAAAATGACTTTGCCCAACAATTAAAATGTTTTTGCCAACCACTGTTAATCACTTACCCGACCTCTAAAAATGACTTTGCCCAACAATTGAAATGACTTTGCCAGCCACTGTTAATCACTTATCCGACCTCTAAAAATGACTTTGCCCAACAATTGTAATGACTTTTCCAACCACTTTTAATCACTTATCCTACCTCTAAAAATGACTTTGCCCAACAATTGTAATGACTTTGCCAACCACTGTTAATCACTTATCTGAACTCTAAAAATGACTTAGCTCAACATATGTAATGACTTTGCAAACCACTTAATTCACTTATCCGACCTCTAAAAATGACTTTGCCCAACAATTGTAATGTTTTTGCCAACCACTTTCAATCACTTATCCGACCTCTAAAAATGACTTTGCCCTACAATTGAAATGACTTTGCCAGCCACTGTTAATCACTTATCCGACCTCTAAAAAAGACTTTGCCCAACAATTGTAATGTTTTTGCCAACCACTTATTTCACTTATCCGATCTCTAAAAATGACTTTGCCCAAAAATTGTAATGACTTTTCCAACCACTTTCAATCACTTATCCGACCTCTAAAAATGACTTTGCCCACCAATTGTAATGACTTTTCCAACCACTGTTAATCACTTATCCGACCTCTAAAAATGACTTTGCCCATCAATTGTAATGACTTTGCCAACCACTGTTAATCACTTACCCGACCTCTTAAAATGACTTTGCTCAACAATTGTAATGACTTTGCCAACCACTTTCTATCACTTATCCGACCTCTAAAAATGACTTTGCCCAACAATTTAAATGACTTTTCCAACCACTGTTAATCACTTATCCGACCTCTAAAAATGACTTTGCCCAACAATTGTAATGTTTTTGCCAACCACTTAATTCACTTATCCGATCTCTTGAAATGACTTTGCCCATCAATTGTAATGACTTTGCCAACCACTTTCAATCACTTATCCGACCTCTAAAAATGACTTTGCCCAAAAATTGAAGTGACTTTGCCAGCCACTGTTAATCACTTATCCGACCTCTAAATATGACTTTGCCCAACAATTAAAATATTTTTGCCAACCACTGTTAATCACTTACCCGACCTCTAAAAATGACTCTGCCCAACAATTGTAATGACTTTGCCAGCCACTGTTAATCACTTATCCGACCTCTAAAAATGACTTTGCCCAACAATTGTAATGACTTTTCCAACCACTTTTAATCACTTATCCTACCTCTAAAAATGACTTTGCCCAACAATTGTAATGACTTTGCCAACCACTGTTAATCACTTATCTGAACTCTAAAAATGACTAAGCTCAACATATGTAATGACTTTGCAAACCACTTAATTCACTTATCCGACCTCTTAAAATGACTTTCCCCAACAATTTAAATGACTTTTCCAACCACTGTTAATCACTTATCCGACCTCTAAAAATGACTTTGCCCAACAATTGTAATGTTTTTGCCAACCACTTTCAATCACTTATCCGACCTCTAAAAATGACTTTGCCCTACAATTGAAATGACTTTGCCAGCCACTGTTAATCACTTATCCGACCTCTAAAAAAGACTTTGCCCAACAATTGTAATGTTTTTGCCAACCACTTATTTCACTTATCCGATCTCTAAAAATGACTTTGCCCAAAAATTGTAATGACTTTTCCAACCACTTTCAATCACTTATCCGACCTCTAAAAATGACTTTGCCCACCAATTGTAATGACTTTTCCAACCACTGTTAATCACTTATCCGACCTCTAAAAATGACTTTGCCCATCAATTGTAATGACTTTGCCAACCACTGTTAATCACTTACCCGACCTCTTAAAATGACTTTGCTCAACAATTGTAATGACTTTGCCAACCACTTTCTATCACTTATCCGACCTCTTAAAATGATTTTGCCCAACAATTTAAATGACTTTTCCAACCACTGTTAATCACTTATCCGACCTCTAAAAATGACTTTGCCCACCAATTGTAATGACTTTTCCAACCACTGTTAATCACTTATCCGACCTCTAAAAATGACTTTGCCCATCAATTGTAATGACTTTGCCAACCACTGTTAATCACTTACCCGACCTCTTAAAATGACTTTGCTCAACAATTGTAATGACTTTGCCAACCACTTTCTATCACTTATCCGACCTCTTAAAATGATTTTGCCCAACAATTTAAATGACTTTTCCAACCACTGTTAATCACTTATCCGACCTCTAAAAATGACTTTGCCCAACAATTGTAATGTTTTTGCCAGCCACTGTTAATCACTTATCCGACCTCTAAAAAAGACTTTGCCCAACAATTGTAATGTTTTTGCCAACCACTTATTTCACTTATCCGATCTCTAAAAATGACTTTGCCCACCAATTGTAATGACTTTTCCAACCACTGTTAATCACTTATCCGACCTCTAAAAATGACTTTGCCCATCAATTGTAATGACTTTGCCAACCACTGTTAATCACTTACCCGACCTCTTAAAATGACTTTGCTCAACAATTGTAATGACTTTGCCAACCACTTTCTATCCCTTATCCGACCTCTTAAAATGATTTTGCCCAACAATTTAAATGACTTTTCCAACCACTTTCAATCACTTATCCGACCTCTAAAAATGACTTTGCCCTACAATTGAAATGACTTTGCCAGCCACTGTTAATCACTTATCCGACCTCTAAAAAAGACTTTGCCCAACAATTGTAATGTTTTTGCCAACCACTTATTTCACTTATCCGATCTCTAAAAATGACTTTGCCCAAAAATTGTAATGACTTTTCCAACCACTTTCAATCACTTATCCGACCTCTAAAAATGACTTTGCCCACCAATTGTAATGACTTTTCCAACCACTGTTAATCACTTATCCGACCTCTAAAAATGACTTTGCCCATCAATTGTAATGACTTTGCCAACCACTGTTAATCACTTACCCGACCTCTTAAAATGACTTTGCTCAACAATTGTAATGACTTTGCCAACCACTTTCTATCACTTATCCGACCTCTAAAAATGACTTTGCCCAACAATTTAAATGACTTTTCCAACCACTGTTAATCACTTATCCGACCTCTAAAAATGACTTTGCCCAACAATTGTAATGTTTTTGCCAACCACTTAATTCACTTATCCGATCTCTTGAAATGACTTTGCCCATCAATTGTAATGACTTTGCCAACCACTTTCAATCACTTATCCGACCTCTAAAAATGACTTTGCCCAAAAATTGAAGTGACTTTGCCAGCCACTGTTAATCACTTATCCGACCTCTAAATATGACTTTGCCCATCAATTGTAATGACTTTTCCAACCACTGTTAATCACTTACCCGACCTCTTAAAATGACTTTGCCCAACAATTTAAATGACTTTGCCAGCCACTGTAAATCACTTATCCGACCTCTAAAAATGACTTTGCCCATCAATTGTAATGACTTTGCCAACCACTTTCAATCACTTACCCGACCTCTAAAAATGACTTTGCCCAACATTTGTGATGACTTTTCCAACCACTGTTAATCACTTATCCGACCTCTAAAAATGACTTTGCCCATCAATTGTAATGACTTTGCCAACAACTTTCAATCACTTATCCGACCTCTAGAAATGACTTTGCCCAACAATTGTAATGTTTTTGCCAACAACTTTCAATCACTTACCCTACCTCTAAAAATGACTTTGCCCATCAATTGTAATGACTTTGCCAACCACTTTCAATCACTTATCCGACCTCTAAAATGACTTTGCCCAACAATTGAAATGACTTTGCCAGCCACTGTTAATCACTTATCCGACCTCTAAATATGACTTTGCCCAACAATTAAAATGTTTTTGCCAACCACTGTTAATCACTTACCCGACCTCTAAAAATGACTCTGCCCAACAATTGTAATGACTTTTCCAACCACTGTTAATCACTTATCCGACCTCTAAAAATGACTTTGCTCAACAATTGTAATGACTTTGCCAACCACTTTCTATCACTTATCCGACCTCTAAAAATGACTTTGCCCAACAATTTAAATGACTTTTCCAACCACTGTTAATCACTTATCCGACCTCTAAAAATGACTTTGCCCAACAATTGTAATGACTTTGCCAACCACTTTCAATCACTTATCCGACCTCTAAAAATGACTTTGCCCAAAAATTGAAGTGACTTTGCCAACCACTGTTAATCACTTACCCGACCTCTAAAAATGACTCTGCCCAACAATTGTAATGACTTTTCCAACCACTGTTAATCACTTATCCGACCTCTAAAAATGACTCTGCCCAACAATTGTAATGACTTTGCCAACCACTGTTAATCACTTATCCGACCTCTAAAAATGACTTTGCCCATCAATTGTAATGACTTTGCCAACCACTTTCAATCACTTATCCGACCTCTAAAAATGACTTTGCCCACCAATTGTAATGACTTTTCCAACCACTGTTAATCACTTATCCGACCTCTAAAAATGACTTTGCCCATCAATTGTAATGACTTTGCCAACCACTGTTAATCACTTACCCGACCTCTTAAAATGACTTTGCCCAACAATTTAAATGACTTTGCCAGCCACTGTTAATCACTAATCCGACCTCTAAAAATGACTTTGCCCATCAATTGTAATGACTTTGCCAACCACTTTCAATCACTTACCCGACCTCTAAAAATGACTTTGCCCAACATTTGTAATGACTTTTCCAACCACTGTTAATCACTTATCCGACCTCTAAAAATGACTTTGCCCATCAATTGTAATGACTTTTCCAACCACTTTCATTCACTTATCCGATCTCTTGAAATGACTTTGCCCATCAATTGTAATGACTTTGCCAACCACTTTCAATCACTTATCCGACCTCTAAAAATGACTTTGCCCAAAAATTGAAGTGACTTTGCCAACCACTGTTAATCACTTACCCGACCTCTAAAAATGACTCTGCCCAACAATTGTAATGACTTTTCCAACCACTGTTAATCACTTATCCGACCTCTAAAAATGACTCTGCCCAACAATTGTAATGACTTTGCCAACCACTGTTAATCACTTATCCGACCTCTAAAAATGACTTTGCCCATCAATTGTAATGACTTTGCCAACCACTTTCAATCACTTATCCGACCTCTAAAAATGACTTTGCCCACCAATTGTAATGACTTTTCCAACCACTGTTAATCACTTATCCGACCTCTAAAAATGACTTTGCCCATCAATTGTAATGACTTTGCCAACCACTGTTAATCACTTACCCGACCTCTTAAAATGACTTTGCCCAACAATTTAAATGACTTTGCCAGCCACTGTTAATCACTAATCCGACCTCTAAAAATGACTTTGCCCATCAATTGTAATGACTTTGCCAACCACTTTCAATCACTTACCCGACCTCTAAAAATGACTTTGCCCAACATTTGTAATGACTTTTCCAACCACTGTTAATCACTTATCCGACCTCTAAAAATGACTTTGCCCATCAATTGTAATGACTTTTCCAACCACTTTCAATCACTTATCCGACCTCTAGAAATGACTTTGCCCAACAATTGTAATAATTTTGCCAACCACTTTCAATCACTTACCCTACCTCTAAAAATGACTTTGCCCATCAATTGTAATGACTTTGCCAACCACTTTCAATCACTTATCCGACCTCTAAAAATGACTTTGCCCAACAATTGAAATGACTTTGCCAGCCACTGTTAATCACTTATCCGACCTCTAAATATGACTTTGCCCAACAATTAAAATGTTTTTGCCAACCACTGTTAATCACTTACCCGACCTCTAAAAATGACTTTGCCCAAAAATTGAAGTGACTTTGCCAGCCACTGTTAATCACTTATCCGACCTCTAAATATGACTTTGCCCAACAATTAAAATGTTTTTTCCAACCACTGTTAATCACTTATCCGACCTCTAAAAATGACTTTGCCCATCAATTTTAATGACTTTGCCAACCACTTTCAATCACTTATCCGACCTCTAAAAATGACTTTGCCCAACAATTTAAATGACTTTTCCAACCACTGTTAATCACTTATCCGACCTCTAAAAATGACTTTGCCCAACAATTGTAATGTTTTTGCCAACCACTGTTAATCACTTACCCGACCTCTAAAAATGATTTTGCCCAAAAATTGAAGTGACTTTGCCAGCCACTGTTAATCACTTATCCGACCTCTAAAAATGACTTTGCCCAACAATTAAAATGTTTTTGCCAACCACTGTTAATCACTTACCCGACCTCTAAAAATGACTTTGCCCAACAATTGAAATGACTTTGCCAGCCACTGTTAATCACTTATCCGACCTCTAAAAATGACTTTGCCCAACAATTGTAATGACTTTTCCAACCACTTTTAATCACTTATCCTACCTCTAAAAATGACTTTGCCCAACAATTGTAATGACTTTGCCAACCACTGTTAATCACTTATCTGAACTCTAAAAATGACTTAGCTCAACATATGTAATGACTTTGCAAACCACTTAATTCACTTATCCGACCTCTTAAAATGACTTTGCCAAACAATTTAAATGACTTTTCCAACCACTGTTAATCACTTACCCGACCTCTAAAAATGACTTTGCCCAAAAATTGAAGTGACTTTGCCAGCCACTGTTAATCACTTATCCGACCTCTAAAAATGACTTTGCCCAACAATTAAAATGTTTTTGCCAACCACTGTTAATCACTTACCCGACCTCTAAAAATGACTTTGCCCAACAATTGAAATGACTTTGCCAGCCACTGTTAATCACTTATCCGACCTCTAAAAATGACTTTGCCCAACAATTGTAATGACTTTTCCAACCACTTTTAATCACTTATCCTACCTCTAAAAATGACTTTGCCCAACAATTGTAATGACTTTGCCAACCACTGTTAATCACTTATCTGAACTCTAAAAATGACTTAGCTCAACATATGTAATGACTTTGCAAACCACTTAATTCACTTATCCGACCTCTAAAAATGACTTTGCCCAACAATTGTAATGTTTTTGCCAACCACTTTCAATCACTTATCCGACCTCTAAAAATGACTTTGCCCTACAATTGAAATGACTTTGCCAGCCACTGTTAATCACTTATCCGACCTCTAAAAAAGACTTTGCCCAACAATTGTAATGTTTTTGCCAACCACTTATTTCACTTATCCGATCTCTAAAAATGACTTTGCCCAAAAATTGTAATGACTTTTCCAACCACTTTCAATCACTTATCCGACCTCTAAAAATGACTTTGCCCACCAATTGTAATGACTTTTCCAACCACTGTTAATCACTTATCCGACCTCTAAAAATGACTTTGCCCATCAATTGTAATGACTTTGCCAACCACTGTTAATCACTTACCCGACCTCTTAAAATGACTTTGCTCAACAATTGTAATGACTTTGCCAACCACTTTCTATCACTTATCCGACCTCTAAAAATGACTTTGCCCAACAATTTAAATGACTTTTCCAACCACTGTTAATCACTTATCCGACCTCTAAAAATGACTTTGCCCAACAATTGTAATGTTTTTGCCAACCACTTAATTCACTTATCCGATCTCTTGAAATGACTTTGCCCATCAATTGTAATGACTTTGCCAACCACTTTCAATCACTTATCCGACCTCTAAAAATGACTTTGCCCAAAAATTGAAGTGACTTTGCCAGCCACTGTTAATCACTTATCCGACCTCTAAATATGACTTTGCCCAACAATTAAAATATTTTTGCCAACCACTGTTAATCACTTACCCGACCTCTAAAAATGACTCTGCCCAACAATTGTAATGACTTTGCCAGCCACTGTTAATCACTTATCCGACCTCTAAAAATGACTTTGCCCAACAATTGTAATGACTTTTCCAACCACTTTTAATCACTTATCCTACCTCTAAAAATGACTTTGCCCAACAATTGTAATGACTTTGCCAACCACTGTTAATCACTTATCTGAACTCTAAAAATGACTAAGCTCAACATATGTAATGACTTTGCAAACCACTTAATTCACTTATCCGACCTCTTAAAATGACTTTCCCCAACAATTTAAATGACTTTTCCAACCACTGTTAATCACTTATCCGACCTCTAAAAATGACTTTGCCCAACAATTGTAATGTTTTTGCCAACCACTTTCAATCACTTATCCGACCTCTAAAAATGACTTTGCCCTACAATTGAAATGACTTTGCCAGCCACTGTTAATCACTTATCCGACCTCTAAAAAAGACTTTGCCCAACAATTGTAATGTTTTTGCCAACCACTTATTTCACTTATCCGATCTCTAAAAATGACTTTGCCCACCAATTGTAATGACTTTTCCAACCACTGTTAATCACTTATCCGACCTCTAAAATGACTTTGCCCATCAATTGTAATGACTTTGCCAACCACTGTTAATCACTTACCCGACCTCTTAAAATGACTTTGCTCAACAATTGTAATGACTTTGCCAACCACTTTCTATCACTTATCCGACCTCTTAAAATGATTTTGCCCAACAATTTAAATGACTTTTCCAACCACTGTTAATCACTTATCCGACCTCTAAAAATGACTTTGCCCACCAATTGTAATGACTTTTCCAACCACTGTTAATCACTTATCCGACCTCTAAAAATGACTTTGCCCATCAATTGTAATGACTTTGCCAACCACTGTTAATCACTTACCCGACCTCTTAAAATGACTTTGCTCAACAATTGTAATGACTTTGCCAACCACTTTCTATCACTTATCCGACCTCTTAAAATGATTTTGCCCAACAATTTAAATGACTTTTCCAACCACTGTTAATCACTTATCCGACCTCTAAAAATGACTTTGCCCAACAATTGTAATGTTTTTGCCAGCCACTGTTAATCACTTATCCGACCTCTAAAAAAGACTTTGCCCAACAATTGTAATGTTTTTGCCAACCACTTATTTCACTTATCCGATCTCTAAAATGACTTTGCCCACCAATTGTAATGACTTTTCCAACCACTGTTAATCACTTATCCGACCTCTAAAAATGACTTTGCCCATCAATTGTAATGACTTTGCCAACCACTGTTAATCACTTACCCGACCTCTTAAAATGACTTTGCTCAACAATTGTAATGACTTTGCCAACCACTTTCTATCCCTTATCCGACCTCTTAAAATGATTTTGCCCAACAATTTAAATGACTTTTCCAACCACTTTCAATCACTTATCCGACCTCTAAAAATGACTTTGCCCTACAATTGAAATGACTTTGCCAGCCACTGTTAATCACTTATCCGACCTCTAAAAAAGACTTTGCCCAACAATTGTAATGTTTTTGCCAACCACTTATTTCACTTATCCGATCTCTAAAAATGACTTTGCCCAAAAATTGTAATGACTTTTCCAACCACTTTCAATCACTTATCCGACCTCTAAAAATGACTTTGCCCACCAATTGTAATGACTTTTCCAACCACTGTTAATCACTTATCCGACCTCTAAAAATGACTTTGCCCATCAATTGTAATGACTTTGCCAACCACTGTTAATCACTTACCCGACCTCTTAAAATGACTTTGCTCAACAATTGTAATGACTTTGCCAACCACTTTCTATCACTTATCCGACCTCTAAAAATGACTTTGCCCAACAATTTAAATGACTTTTCCAACCACTGTTAATCACTTATCCGACCTCTAAAAATGACTTTGCCCAACAATTGTAATGTTTTTGCCAACCACTTAATTCACTTATCCGATCTCTTGAAATGACTTTGCCCATCAATTGTAATGACTTTGCCAACCACTTTCAATCACTTATCCGACCTCTAAAAATGACTTTGCCCAAAAATTGAAGTGACTTTGCCAGCCACTGTTAATCACTTATCCGACCTCTAAATATGACTTTGCCAAACAATTAAAATGTTTTTGCCAACCACTGTTAATCACTTACCCGACCTCTAAAAATGACTCTGCCCAACAATTGTAATGACTTTTCCAACCACTGTTAATCACTTATCCGACCTCTAAAAATGACTCTGCCCAACAATTGTAATGACTTTGCCAACCACTGTTAATCACTTATCCGACCTCTAAAAATGACTTTGCCCATCAATTGTAATGACTTTGCCAACCACTTTCAATCACTTATCCGACCTCTAAAAATGACTTTGCCCACCAATTGTAATGACTTTTCCAACCACTGTTAATCACTTATCCGACCTCTAAAAATGACTTTGCCCATCAATTGTAATGACTTTGCCAACCACTGTTAATCACTTACCCGACCTCTTAAAATGACTTTGCCCAACAATTTAAATGACTTTGCCAGCCACTGTAAATCACTTATCCGACCTCTAAAAATGACTTTGCCCATCAATTGTAATGACTTTGCCAACCACTTTCAATCACTTACCCGACCTCTAAAAATGACTTTGCCCAACATTTGTGATGACTTTTCCAACCACTGTTAATCACTTATCCGACCTCTAAAAATGACTTTGCCCATCAATTGTAATGACTTTGCCAACAACTTTCAATCACTTATCCGACCTCTAGAAATGACTTTGCCCAACAATTGTAATGTTTTTGCCAACAACTTTCAATCACTTACCCTACCTCTAAAAATGACTTTGCCCATCAATTGTAATGACTTTGCCAACCACTTTCAATCACTTATCCGACCTCTAAAAATGACTTTGCCCAACAATTGAAATGACTTTGCCAGCCACTGTTAATCACTTATCCGACCTCTAAATATGACTTTGCCCAACAATTAAAATGTTTTTGCCAACCACTGTTAATCACTTACCCGACCTCTAAAAATGACTCTGCCCAACAATTGTAATGACTTTTCCAACCACTGTTAATCACTTATCCGACCTCTAAAAATGACTTTGCTCAACAATTGTAATGACTTTGCCAACCACTTTCTATCACTTATCCGACCTCTAAAAATGACTTTGCCCAACAATTTAAATGACTTTTCCAACCACTGTTAATCACTTATCCGACCTCTAAAAATGACTTTGCCCAACAATTGTAATGTTTTTGCCAACCACTTAATTCACTTATCCGATCTCTTGAAATGACTTTGCCCATCAATTGTAATGACTTTGCCAACCACTTTCAATCACTTATCCGACCTCTAAAAATGACTTTGCCCAAAAATTGAAGTGACTTTGCCAGCCACTGTTAATCACTTATCCGACCTCTAAAAATGACTTTGCCCAACAATTAAAATGTTTTTGCCAACCACTGTTAATCACTTACCCGACCTCTAAAAATGACTTTGCCCAACAATTGTAATGTTTTTGCCAACCACTTATTTCACTTATCCGATCTCTAAAAATGACTTTGCCCAAAAATTGTAATGACTTTTCCAACCACTTTTAATCACTTATCCTACCTCTAAAAATGACTTTGCCTAACAATTGTAATGACTTTGCCAACCACTGTTAATCACTTATCTGAACTCTAAAAATGACTTAGCTCAACAATTGTAATGACTTTGCAAACCACTTAATTCACTTATCCGACCTCTTAAAATGACTGTGCCCAACAATTGTAATGACTTTTCCAACCACTTTTAATCACTTATCCTACCTCTAAAAATGACTTTGCCCAACAATTGTAATGACATTGCCAACCACTGTTAGTCACTTATCCGATCTCTAGAAATGACTTTGCCCATCAATTGTAATGACTTTGCCAACCACATTCAATCACTTATCCGACCTCTAAAAATGACTTTGCCCAACAATTTAAATGACTTTTCCAACCACTGTTAATCACTTATCCGACCTCTAAAAATGACTTTGCCCAACAATTGTAATGTTTTTGCCAACCACTTAATTCACTTATCCGATCTCTTGAAATGACTTTGCCCATCAATTGTAATGACTTTGCCAACCACTTTCAATCACTTATCCGACCTCTAAAAATGACTTTGCCCAAAAATTGAAGTGACTTTGCCAGCCACTGTTAATCACTTATCCGACCTCTAAATATGACTTTGCCAAACAATTAAAATGTTTTTGCCAACCACTGTTAATCACTTACCCGACCTCTAAAAATGACTCTGCCCAACAATTGTAATGACTTTTCCAACCACTGTTAATCACTTATCCGACCTCTAAAAATGACTCTGCCCAACAATTGTAATGACTTTGCCAACCACTGTTAATCACTTATCCGACCTCTAAAAATGACTTTGCCCATCAATTGTAATGACTTTGCCAACCACTTTCAATCACTTAACCGACCTCTAAAAATGACTTTGCCCACCAATTGTAATGCCTTTTCCAACCACTGTTAATCACTTATCCGACCTCTAAAAATGACTTTGCCCATCAATTGTAATGACTTTGCCAACCACTGTTAATCACTTACCCGACCTCTTAAAATGACTTTGCCCAACAATTTAAATGACTTTGCCAGCCACTGTAAATCACTTATCCTACCTCTAAAAATGACTTTGCCCAACAATTGTAATGACATTGCCAACCACTGTTAGTCACTTATCCGATCTCTAGAAATGACTTTGCCCATCAATTGTAATGACTTTGCCAACCACATTCAATCACTTATCCGACCTCTAAAAATGACTTTGCCCAAAAATTTAAATGACTTTTCCAACCACTGTTAATCACTTATCCGACCTCTAAAAATGACTTTGCCCAACAATTGTAATGTTTTTGCCAACCACTTAATTCACTTATCCGATCTCTTGAAATGACTTTGCCCATCAATTGTAATGACTTTGCCAACCACTTTCAATCACTTATCCGACCTCTAAAAATGACTTTGCCCAAAAATTGAAGTGACTTTGCCAGCCACTGTTAATCACTTATCCGACCTCTAAATATGACTTTGCCAAACAATTAAAATGTTTTTGCCAACCACTGTTAATCACTTACCCGACCTCTAAAAATGACTCTGCCCAACAATTGTAATGACTTTTCCAACCACTGTTAATCACTTATCCGACCTCTAAAAATGACTCTGCCCAACAATTGTAATGACTTTGCCAACCACTCTTAATCACTTATCCGACCTCTAAAAATGACTTTGCCCATCAATTGTAATGACTTTGCCAACCACTTTCAATCACTTATCCGACCTCTAAAAATGACTTTGCCCACCAATTGTAATGACTTTTCCAACCACTGTTAATCACTTATCCGACCTCTAAAAATGACTTTGCCCATCAATTGTAATGACTTTGCCAACCACTGTTAATCACTTACCCGACCTCTTAAAATGACTTTGCCCAACAATTTAAATGACTTTGCCAGCCACTGTAAATCACTTATCCGACCTCTAAAAATGACTTTGCCCATCAATTGTAATGACTTTTCCAACCACTGTTAATCACTTATCCGACCTCTAAAAATGACTTTGCCCATCAATTGTAATGACTTTGCCAACCACTGTTAATCACTTACCCGACCTCTTAAAATGACTTTGCCCAACAATTTAAGTGACTTTGCCAGCCACTGTTAATCACTTATCCGACCTCTAAATATGACTTTGCCAAACAATTAAAATGTTTTTGCCAACCACTGTTAATCACTTACCCGACCTCTAAAAATGACTCTGCCCAACAATTGTAATGACTTTTCCAACCACTGTTAATCACTTATCCGACCTCTAAAAATGACTCTGCCCAACAATTGTAATGACTTTGCCAACCACTGTTAATCACTTATCCGACCTCTAAAAATGACTTTGCCCATCAATTGTAATGACTTTGCCAACCACTTTCAATCACTTATCCGACCTCTAAAAATGACTTTGCCCACCAATTGTAATGACTTTTCCAACCACTGTTAATCACTTATCCGACCTCTAAAAATGACTTTGCCCATCAATTGTAATGACTTTGCCAACCACTGTTAATCACTTACCCGACCTCTTAAAATGACTTTGCCCAACAATTTAAATGACTTTGCCAGCCACTGTAAATCACTTATCCGACCTCTAAAAATGACTTTGCCCATCAATTGTAATGACTTTGCCAACCACTTTCAATCACTTACCCGACCTCTAAAAATGACTTTGCCCAACATTTGTGATGACTTTTCCAACCACTGTTAATCACTTATCCGACCTCTAAAAATGACTTTGCCCATCAATTGTAATGACTTTGCCAACAACTTTCAATCACTTATCCGACTTCTAGAAATGACTTTGCCCAACAATTGTAATGTTTTTGCCAACCACTTTCAATCACTTACCCTACCTCTAAAAATGACTTTGCCCATCAATTGTAATGACTTTGCCAACCACTTTCAATCACTTATCCGACCTCTAAAAATGACTTTGCCCAACAATTGAAATGACTTTGCCAGCCACTGTTAATCACTTATCCGACCTCTAAATATGACTTTGCCCAACAATTAAAATGTTTTTGCCAACCACTGTTAATCACTTACCCGACCTCTAAAAATGACTCTGCCCAACAATTGTAATGACTTTTCCAACCACTGTTAATCACTTATCCGACCTCTAAAAATGACTTTGCTCAACAATTGTAATGACTTTGCCAACCACTTTCTATCACTTATCCGACCTCTAAAAATGACTTTGCCCAACAATTTAAATGACTTTTCCAACCACTGTTAATCACTTATCCGACCTCTAAAAATGACTTTGCCCAACAATTGTAATGTTTTTGCCAACCACTTAATTCACTTATCCGATCTCTTGAAATGACTTTGCCCATCAATTGTAATGACTTTGCCAACCACTTTCAATCACTTATCCGACCTCTAAAAATGACTTTGCCCAAAAATTGAAGTGACTTTGCCAGCCACTGTTAATCACTTATCCGACCTCTAAAAATGACTTTGCCCAACAATTAAAATGTTTTTGCCAACCACTGTTAATCACTTACCCGACTTCTAAAAATGACTTTGCCCAACAATTGTAATGTTTTTGCCAACCACTTATTTCACTTATCCGATCTCTAAAAATGACTTTGCCCAAAAATTGTAATGACTTTTCCAACCACTTTTAATCACTTATCCTACCTCTAAAAATGACTTTGCCCAACAATTGTAATGACTTTGCCAACCACTGTTAGTCACTTATCCGATCTCTAGAAATGACTTTGCCCATCAATTGTAATGACTTTGCCAACCACATTCAATCACTTATCCGACCTCTAAAAATGACTTTGCCCAAAAATTTAAATGACTTTTCCAACCACTGTTAATCACTTATCCGACCTCTAAAAATGACTTTGCCCAACAATTGTAATGTTTTTGCCAACCACTTAATTCACTTATCCGATCTCTTGAAATGACTTTGCCCATCAATTGTAATGACTTTGCCAACCACTTCAATCACTTATCCGACCTCTAAAAATGACTTTGCCCAAAAATTAAAATGACTTTGCCAGCCACTGTTAATCACTTATCCGACCTCTAAAAATGACTTTGCCCAACAATTAAAATGTTTTTGCCAACCACTGTTAATCACTTACCCGACCTCTAAAAATGACTTTGCCCAACAATTGAAATGACTTTGCCAGCCACTGTTAATCACTTATCCGACCTCTAAAAATGACTTTGCCCAACAATTGTAATGACTTTTCCAACCACTTTTAATCACTTATCCTACCTCTAAAAATGACTTTGCCCAACAATTGTAATGACATTGCCAACCACTGTTAATCACTTATCTGAACTCTAAAAATGACTTAGCTCAACAATTGTAATGACTTTGCAAACCACTTAATTCACTTATCCGATCTCTTGAAATGACTTTGCCCATCAATTGTAATGACTTTGCCAACCACATTCAATCACTTATCCGACTTCTAAAAATGACTTTGCCCAGCAATTTAAATGACTTTTCCAACCACTGTTAATCACTTATCCGACCTCTAAAAAAGACTTTGCCCAACAATTGTAATGTTTTTGCCAACCACTTAATTCACTTATCCGATCTCTTGAAATGACTTTGCCCAAAAATTGTAATGACTTTGCCAACCACTGTTAATCACTTATCCGACCTCTTAAAATTACTTTGCCCAACAATTTAAATGACTTTTCCAACCACTGTTAATCACTTATCCGACCTCTAAAAATGACTTTGCCCAACAATTGTAATGTTTTTGCCAACCACTTTCAATCACTTATCCGACCTCTAAAAATGACTTTGCCCTACAATTGAAATGACTTTGCCAGCCACTGTTAATCACTTATCCGACCTCTAAAAAAGACTTTGCCCAACAATTGTAATGTTTTTGCCAACCACTTATTTCACTTATCTGAACTCTAAAAATGACTTAGCTCAACAATTGTAATGACTTTGCAAACCACTTAATTCACTTATCCGATCTCTTGAAATGACTTTGCCCATCAATTGTAATGACTTTGCCAACCACATTCAATCACTTATCCGACTTCTAAAAATGACTTTGCCCAGCAATTTAAATGACTTTTCCAACCACTGTTAATCACTTATCCGACCTCTAAAAAAGACTTTGCCCAACAATTGTAATGTTTTTGCCAACCACTTAATTCACTTATCCGATCTCTTGAAATGACTTTGCCCAAAAATTGTAATGACTTTGCCAACCACTGTTAATCACTTATCCGACCTCTTAAAATGACTTTGCCCAACAATTTAAATGACTTTTCCAACCACTGTTAATCACTTATCCGACCTCTAAAAATGACTTTGCCCAACAATTGTAATGTTTTTGCCAACCACTTTCAATCACTTATCCGACCTCTAAAAATGACTTTGCCCTACAATTGAAATGACTTTGCCAGCCACTGTTAATCACTTATCCGACCTCTAAAAATGACTTAGCTCAACAATTGTAATGACTTTGCAAACCACTTAATTCACTTATCCGATCTCTTGAAATGACTTTGCCCATCAATTGTAATGACTTTGCCAACCACATTCAATCACTTATCCGACTTCTAAAAATGACTTTGCCCAGCAATTTAAATGACTTTTCCAACCACTGTTAATCACTTATCCGACCTCTAAAAAAGACTTTGCCCAACAATTGTAATGTTTTTGCCAACCACTTAATTCACTTATCCGATCTCTTGAAATGACTTTGCCCAAAAATTGTAATGACTTTGCCAACCACTGTTAATCACTTATCCGACCTCTTAAAATGACTTTGCCCAACAATTTAAATGACTTTTCCAACCACTGTTAATCACTTATCCGACCTCTAAAAATGACTTTGCCCAACAATTGTAATGTTTTTGCCAACCACTTTCAATCACTTATCCGACCTCTAAAAATGACTTTGCCCTACAATTGAAATGACTTTGCCAGCCACTGTTAATCACTTATCCGACCTCTAAAAATGACTTTGCCCAACAATTGTAATGTTTTTGCCAACCACTTATTTCACTTATCCGATCTCTAAAAATGACTTTGCCCAAAAATTGTAATGACTTTTCCAACCACTTTTAATCACTTATCCTACCTCTAAAAATGACTTTGCCCAACAATTGTAATGATTTGCCAACCACTGTTAATCACTTATCTGAACTCTAAAAATGACTTAGCTCAACAATTGTAATGACTTTGCAAACCACTTAATTCACTTATCCGACCTCTTAAAATGACTGTGCCCAACAATTGTAATGACTTTGCCAACCACTGTTAGTCACTTATCCGATCTCTAGAAATGACTTTGCCTATCAATTGTAATGACTTTGCCAACCACATTCAATCACTTATCCGACCTCTAAAAATGACTTTGCCCAACAATTTAAATGACTTTTCCAACCACTGTTAATCACTTATCCGACCTCTAAAAATGACTTTGCCCAACAATTGTAATGTTTTTGCCAAACACTTAATTCACTTATCCGATCTCTTGAAATGACTTTGCCCATCAATTGTAATGACTTTGCCAACCACTTTCAATCACTTATCCGACCTCTAAAAATGACTTTGCCCAAAAATTAAAATGACTTTGCGAGCCACTGTTAATCACTTATCCGACCTATAAAAATGACTTTGCCCAACAATTAAAATGTTTTTGCCAACCACTGTTAATCACTTACCCGACCTCTAAAAATGACTTTGCCCAACAATTGAAATGACTTTGCCAGCCACTGTTAATCACTTATCCGACCTCTAAAAATGACTTTGCCCAACAATTGTAATGACTTTTCCAACCACTTTTAATCACTTATCCTACCTCTAAAAATGACTTTGCCCAACAATTGTAATGACTTTGCCAACCACTGTTAATCACTTATCTGAACTCTAAAAATGACTTAGCTCAACAATTGTAATGACTTTGCCAACCACATTCAATCACTTATCCGACTTCTAAAAATGACTTTGCCCAGCAATTTAAATGACTTTTCCAACCACTGTTAATCACTTATCCGACCTCTAAAAAAGACTTTGCCCAACAATTGTAATGTTTTTGCCAACCACTTAATTCACTTATCCGATCTCTTGAAATGACTTTGCCCAAAAATTGTAATGACTTTGCCAACCACTGTTAATCACTTATCCGACCTCTTAAAATGACTTTGCCCAACAATTTAAATGACTTTTCCAACCACGGTTAATCACTTATCCGACCTCTAAAAATGACTTTGCCCAACAATTGTAATGTTTTTGCCAACCACTTTCAATCACTTATCCGACCTCTAAAAATGACTTTGCCCTACAATTGAAATGACTTTGCCAACCACTTTCAATCACTTATCCGACCTCTAAAAATGACTTTGCCCAACAATTGTAATCACTTTTCCAACAACTTTTAATCACTTATCCGACCTCTAAAAATGACTTTGCCCAACAATTGTAATGTTTTTGCCAACCACTTTCAATCACTTATCCGACCTCTAAAAATGACTTTGCCCAAAAATTGAAATGACTTTGCCAGCCACTGTTAATCACTTATCCGACCTCTAAAAATGACTTTGCCCAACAATTAAAATGTTTTTGCCAACCACTGTTAATCACTTACCCGACCTCTAAAAATGACTTTGCCCAACAATTAAAATGTTCTTGCCAACCACTGTTAATCACTTACCCGACCTCTAAAAATGACTTTGCCCAACAATTGTAATCACTTTTCCAACAACTTTTAATCACTTATCCGACCTCTAAAAATGACTTTGCCCAACAATTGTAATGTTTTTGCCAACCACTTTCAATCACTTATCCGACCTCTAAAAATGACTTTGCCCAAAAATTGAAATGACTTTGCCAGCCACTGTTAATCACTTATCCGACCTCTAAAAATGACTTTGCCCAACAATTAAAATGTTTTTGCCAACCACTGTTAATCACTTACCCGACTTCTAAAAATGACTTTACCCAACAATTTAAATGACTTTGCCAGCCACTGTTAATCACTTATCCGACCTCTAAAAATGACTTTGCCCATCAATTGTAATGACTTTGCCAACCACTTTCAATCACTTACCCGACCTCTAAAAATGACTTTGCCCAACATTTGTAATGACTTTTCCAACCACTGTTAATCACTTATCCGACCTCTAAAATGACTTTGCCCATCAATTGTAATGACTTTGCCAACCACTTTCAATTACTTATCCGACCTCTAGAAATAACTTTGCCCAACAATTGTAATGTTTTTGCCAACCACTGTTAATCACTTATCCGACCTCTAAAAATGACTTTTCCCAACAACTGAAATGACTTTGCCAACCACTTTCAATCACTTATCCGACCTCTAAAAATGACTTTGCCCAACAATTGAAATGACTTTGCCAGCCACTGTTAATCACTTATCCGACCTCTAAATATGACTTTGCCAAGCAATTAAAATGTTTTTGCCAACCACGGTTAATCACTTACCCGACCTCTAAAAATGACTCTGCCCAACAATTGTAATGACTTTGCCAGCCACTGTTAATTACTTATCCGACCTCTAAAAATGACTTTGCCCATCAATTGTAATGACTTTGCCAACCACTTTCAATCACTTACCCGACCTCTAAAAATGACTTTGCCCAACAATTGTAATGACTTTTCCAACCACTGTTAATCACTTATCCGACCTCTAAAAATGACTATGCCCAACAATTGTAATGACTTTGCCAACCACTGTTAATCACTTATCCGACCTCTAAAAATGACTTTGCCCATCAATTGTAATGACTTTGCCAACCACTTTCAATCACTTATCCGACCTCTAAAAATGACTTTGCCCACCAATTGTAATGACTTTTCCAACCACTGTTAATCACTTATCCGACCTCTAAAAATGACTATGCCCAACAATTGTAATGACTTTCCCAACCACTGTTAATCACTTACCCGACCTCTAAAAATGACTTTGCCCAACAATTGTAATGACTTTGCCAACCACTTTCAATCACTTATCCGACCTCTAAAAATGACTCTGCCCATCAATTGTAATGACTTTGCCAACCACTTTCAATCACTTATCCGACCTCTAAAAATGACTTTGCCCAACAATTGTAATGACTTTGCCAACCACTGTTAATCACTTATCCGAACTCTAAAAATGACTTTGCCCAACAATTGTAATGACTTTGCCAACCACTGTTAATCACTTATCCGAACTCTAAAAATGACTTTGCCCAACAATTGTAATGACTTTTCCAACCACTGTCAATCACTTATCCGACCTCTAAAAATGACTTTGCCCAACAATTAAAATGTTTTTGCCAACCACTGTTAATCACTTACCCGACCTCTAAAAATGACTTTGCCCAACAATTAAAATGTTTTTGCCAACCACTGTTAATCACTTACCCGACCTCTAAAAATGACTTTGCCCAACAATTGTAATCACTTTTCCAACAACTTTTAATCACTTATCCGACCTCTAAAAATGACTTTGCCCAACAATTGTAATGTTTTTGCCAACCACTTTCAATCACTTATCCGACCTCTAAAAATGACTTTGCCCAAAAATTGAAATGACTTTGCCAGCCACTGTTAATCACTTATCCGACCTCTAAAAATGACTTTGCCCAACAATTAAAATGTTTTTGCCAACCACTGTTAATCACTTACCCGACTTCTAAAAATGACTTTACCCAACAATTTAAATGACTTTGCCAGCCACTGTTAATCACTTATCCGACCTCTAAAAATGACTTTGCCCATCAATTGTAATGACTTTGCCAACCACTTTCAATCACTTACCCGACCTCTAAAAATGACTTTGCCCAACATTTGTAATGACTTTTCCAACCACTGTTAATCACTTATCCGACCTCTAAAAATGACTTTGCCCATCAATTGTAATGACTTTGCCAACCACTTTCAATTACTTATCCGACCTCTAGAAATAACTTTGCCCAACAATTGTAATGTTTTTGCCAACCACTGTTAATCACTTATCCGACCTCTAAAAATGACTTTTCCCAACAACTGAAATGACTTTGCCAACCACTTTCAATCACTTATCCGACCTCTAAAAATGACTTTGCCCAACAATTGAAATGACTTTGCCAGCCACTGTTAATCACTTATCCGACCTCTAAATATGACTTTGCCAAACAATTAAAATGTTTTTGCCAACCACGGTTAATCACTTACCCGACCTCTAAAAATGACTCTGCCCAACAATTGTAATGACTTTGCCAGCCACTGTTAATTACTTATCCGACCTCTAAAAATGACTTTGCCCATCAATTGTAATGACTTTGCCAACCACTTTCAATCACTTACCCGACCTCTAAAAATGACTTTGCCCAACAATTGTAATGACTTTTCCAACCACTGTTAATCACTTATCCGACCTCTAAAAATGACTATGCCCAACAATTGTAATGACTTTGCCAACCACTGTTAATCACTTATCCGACCTCTAAAAATGACTTTGCCCATCAATTGTAATGACTTTGCCAACCACTTTCAATCACTTATCCGACCTCTAAAAATGACTTTGCCCACCAATTGTAATGACTTTTCCAACCACTGTTAATCACTTATCCGACCTCTAAAAATGACTATGCCCAACAATTGTAATGACTTTCCCAACCACTGTTAATCACTTACCCGACCTCTAAAAATGACTTTGCCCAACAATTGTAATGACTTTGCCAACCACTTTCAATCACTTATCCGACCTCTAAAAATGACTCTGCCCATCAATTGTAATGACTTTGCCAACCACTTTCAATCACTTATCCGACCTCTAAAAATGACTTTGCCCAACAATTGTAATGACTTTGCCAACCACTGTTAATCACTTATCCGAACTCTAAAAATGACTTTGCCCAACAATTGTAATGACTTTGCCAACCACTGTTAATCACTTACCCGACATCTAAAAATGACTTTGCCCAACAATTGTAATGACTTTTCCAACCACTGTCAATCACTTATCCGACCTCTAAAAATGACTTTGCCCAACAATTGTAATGACTGTGCCAACCACTGTTAATCACTTATCCGACCTCTAAAAATGACTTTGCCCAATAATTGTAATGACTTTGCCAACCACTGTTAATCACTTATCCGAACTCTAAAAATGACTTTGCCCAACAATTGTAATGACTTTTCCAACCACTGTCAATCACTTATCCGACCTCTAAAAATGACTTTGCCCAACAATTGTAATGACTTTGCCAACCACTTTCAATCACTTACCCTACCTCTAAAAATGACTTTGCCCATCAATTGTAATGACTTTGCCAACCACTTTCAATCACTTATCCGACCTCTAAAAATGACTTTGCCCAACAATACAAATGACTTTTCCAACCACTGTTAATCACTTATCCGACCTCTAGAAATGACTTTGCCCAACAATTGTAATGTTTTTGCCAACCACTTTCAATCACTTACCCTACCTCTAAAAATGACTTTGCCCATCAATTGTAATGCTTTTGCCAACCACTTTCAATCACTTATCCGACCTCTAAAAATGACTTTGCCCAACAATTTAAATGACTTTTCCAACCACTGTTAATCACTTATCCGACCTCTAAAAATGACTTTGCCCAACAATTGTAATGTTTTTGCCAACCACTTTCAATCACTTATCCGACCTCTAAAAATGACTTTGCCCTACAATTGAAATGACTTTGCCAGCCACTGTTAATCACTTATCCGACCTCTAAAAATGACTTTGCCCAACAATTAAAATGTTTTTGCCAACCACTGTTAATCACTTACCCGACCTCTAAAAATGACTTTGCCCAACAATTAAAATGTTTTTGCCAACCACTGTTAATCACTTACCCGACCTCTAAAAATGACTTTGCCCAACAATTTAAATGACTTTTCCAACCACTGTTAATCACTTATCCGACCTCTAAAAATGACTTTGCCCAACAATTAAAATGTTTTTGCCAACCACTGTTAATCACTTTCCCGACCTCTAAAAATGACTTTGCCCAACAATTTAAATGACTTTGCCAGCCACTGTTAATCACTTATCCGACCTCTAAAAATGACTTTTCCCAACATTTGTAATGACTTTTCCAACCACTGTTAATCACTTATCCGACCTCTAAGAATGACTCTGCCCAACAATTGTAATGACTTTGCCAACCACTATTAATCACTTATCCGACCTCTAAAAATGACTTTGCCCATCAATTGTAATGACTTTGCCAACAACTTTCAATCACTTACCCTACCTCTAAAAATGACTTTGCCCATCAATTGTAATGACTTTGCCAACCACTTTCAATCACTTATCCGACCTCTAAAAATGACTTTGCCCAACAATACAAATGACTTTTCCAACCACTGTTAATCACTTATCCGACCTCTAGAAATGACTTTGCCCAACAATTGTAATGTTTTTGCCAACCACTTTCAATCACTTACCCTACCTCTAAAAATGACTTTGCCCATCAATTGTAATGACTTTGCCAACCACTTTCAATCACTTATCCGACCTCTAAAAATGACTTTGCCCAACAATTTAAATGACTTTTCCAACCACTGTTAATCACTTATCCGACCTCTAAAAATGACTTTGCCCAACAATTGTAATGTTTTTGCCAACCACTGTAATTCACTTATCCGATCTCTAGAAATGACTTTGCCCATCAATTGTAATGACTTTGCCAACCACTTTCAATCACTTATCCGACCTCTAAAAATGACTTTGCCCAAAAATTGAAATGACTTTGCCAGCCACTTTTAATCACTTATCCGACCTCTAAATATGTCTTTGCCCAACAATTAAAATGTTTTTGCCAACCACTGTTAATCACTTACCCGACCTCTAAAAATGACTTTGCCAAACAATTGAAATGACTATGCCAGCCACTGTTAATCACTTATCCGACCTCTAAAAATGACTTTGCCCATCAATTGTAATGACTTTGCCAACCACTTTCAATCACTTACCCGACCTCTAAAAATGACTTTGCCCAACAATTGTAATGACTTTTCCAACCACTGTTAATCACTTATCCGACCTCTAAAAATGACTATGCCCAACAATTGTAATGACTTTGCCAACCACTGTTAATCACTTATCCGACCTCTAAAAATGACTTTGCCCATCAATTGTAATGACTTTGCCAACCAGTTTCAATCACTTATCCGACCTCTAAAAATGACTTTGCCCACCAATTGTAATGACTTTTCCAACCACTGTTAATCACTTATCCGACCTCTAAAAATGACTTTGCCCAACAATTGTAATGACTTTGCCAACCACTGTTAATCACTTATCCGAACTCTAAAAATGACTTTGCCCAACAATTGTAATGACTTTGCCAACCACTGTTAATCACTTATCCGACCTCTAAAAATGACTTTGCCCAACAATTGTAATGACTTTGCCAACCACTGATAAATCACTTACCCGACCTCTAAAAATGACTTTGCCCAACAATTGTAATGACTTTTCCAACCACTGTCAATCACTTATCCGACCTCTAAAAATGACTTTGCCCAACAATTGTAATGACTTTGCCAACCACTGTTAATCACTTATCCGACCTCTAAAAATGACTTTGCCCAATAATTGTAATGACTTTGCCAACCACTGTTAATCACTTATCCGAACTCTAAAAATGACTTTGCCCAACAATTGTAATGACTTTTCCAACCACTGTCAATCACTTATCCGACCTCTAAAAATGACTTTGCCCAACAATTGTAATGACTTTGCCAACCACTTTCAATCACTTACCCTACCTCTAAAAATGACTTTGCCCATCAATTGTAATGACTTTGCCAACCACTTTCAATCACTTATCCGACCTCTAAAAATGACTTTGCCCAACAATACAAATGACTTTTCCAACCACTGTTAATCACTTATCCGACCTCTAGAAATGACTTTGCCCAACAATTGTAATGTTTTTGCCAACCACTTTCAATCACTTACCCTACCTCTAAAAATGACTTTGCCCATTAATTGTAATGCTTTTGCCAACCACTTTCAATCACTTATCCGACCTCTAAAAATGACTTTGCCCAACAATTTAAATGACTTTTCCAACCACTGTTAATCACTTATCCGACCTCTAAAAATGACTTTGCCCAACAATTGTAATGTTTTTGCCAACCACTTTCAATCACTTATCCGACCTCTAAAAATGACTTTGCCCTACAATTGAAATGACTTTGCCAGCCACTGTTAATCACTTATCCGACCTCTAAAAATGACTTTGCCCAACAATTAAAATGTTTTTGCCAACCACTGTTAATCACTTACCCGACCTCTAAAAATGACTTTGCCCAACAATTGAAATGACTTTGCCAGCCACTGTTAATCACTTATCCGACCTCTAAAAATGACTTTGCCCATCAATTGTAATGACTTTGCCAACCACTTTCAATCACTTACCCGACCTCTAAAAATGACTTTGCCCAACAATTGTAATGACTTTTCCAACCACTGTTAATCACTTATCCGACCTCTAAAAATGACTCTGCCCAACAATTGTAATGACTTTGCCAACCACTGTTAATCACTTATCCGACCTCTAAAAATGACTTTTCCCAAAAACTGAAATGACTTTGCCAACCACTGTAAATCACTTATCCGATCTCTAAAAATGACTTTGCCAAACAATTGTAATGACTTTGCCATTTATGTTAATCACTTACCCGACCTCTAAAAATGACTTTACTTAACAATTGTAATGACTTTGCCAACCACTGTTAATCACTTACCCGACCTCTAAAAATGACTTTGCCCAACAATTGTAATGACTTTGCCAACCACTGTTAATCACTTATCCGACCTCTAAAAATGACTTTGCCCATCAATTGTAATGACTTTGCCAACCACTTTCAATCACTTACCCGACCTCTAAAAATGACTTTGCCTAACAATTGTAATGACTTTTCCAACCACTGTTAATCACTTATCCGACCTTTAAAAATGACTCTGCCCAACAATTGTAATGACTTTGCCAACCACTGTTAATCACTTATCCGATCTCTAAAAATGATTTTGCCCAACAATTGTAATGACTTTGCCAACAACTGTTAATCACTTATCCGATCTCTAGAAATGACTTTGCCCATCAATTGTACTGACTTTGCCAACCACTGTTAATCACTTATCCGAGCTCTAAAAATGACTTTGCCCAACAATTGTAATGACTTTGCCAACCACTGTAATTCACTTATCCGATCTCAAGAAATGACTTTGCCCATCAATTGTAATGACTTTGCCAACCACTGTTAATCACTTATCCGAGCTCTAAAAATGACTTTGCCCAACAATTGTAATGACTTTGCCAGCCACTTTCAATCACTTATCCGACCTCTAAAAATAACTTTACCCAACAATTGTAATCACTTTTCCAACAACTTTTAATCACTTATCCGACCTCTAAAAATGACTTTGCCCAACAATTGTAATGACTTTGCCAACAACTTTTAATCACTTATCCGACCTTTAAAAATGACTTTGCCCAACAATTGTAATGACTTTGCCAACCACTTTCAATCACTTATCCGAACTCTAAAAATGACTTTGCCCAACAATTGTAATGACTTTTCCAACCACTGTCAATCACTTATCCGACCTCTAAAAATGACTTTGCTCAACAATTGTAATGACTTTGCAAACCACTGTAATTCACTTATCCGAACTCTAAAAATGACTTTTCCCAACAATTGTAATAACTTTGCCAACCACTGTTAATCACTTATCCGAACTCTAAAAATGACTTTGCCCAACAATTGTAATAACTTTGACAACCACTGTTAATCACTTATCCGAACTCTAAAAATGACTTTGCCCTACAATTGTAATGACTCTGCCAACCACTTTCAATCACTAATCCGACCTCTAAAAATGACTTTGCCCAAAAATTGAAATGACTTTGCCAGCCACTGTTAATCACTTATCCGATCTCTAAAAATGACTTTGCCCAACAATTGTAATGACTTTGCCAGCCACTTTCAATCACTTATCCGACCTCTAGAAATGACTTTGCCCAACAATTGTAATGACTTTGCCAAACACTGTTAACCACTTATCCGACCTCTAAAAATTATTTTGCTCAACAATTGTAATGACTTTGCCAACCACTGTTAATCACTTATCCGACCTCTAAAAATGACTTTGCCCAACAATTGTAATCACTTTTCCAATGACTGTTAATCACTTATCTGAACTCTAAAAATGACTTTGCTCAACAATTGTAATGACTTTGCAAACAGCTGTAATTCACTTATCCGAACTCTAAAAATGACTTTGCCCAACAATTGTAATAACTTTGACAACCACTGTTAATCACTTATCCGACCTCTAAAAATGACTTTGCCCAAAAATTGTAATGACTTTGCCAACCACTGTTAATCACTTATCCGAACTCTAAAAATGACTTTGCCTAGCACTTGTAATGACTTTGCCAACCACTGTTAATCACTTATCCGATCTCTAAAAATGACTTTGCCCAACAATTGTAATGACTTTGCCAACAACTGTTAATCACTTATCCGATCCCTAGAAATGACTTTGCCCATCAATTGTACTGACATTGCCAACCACTGTTAATCACTTATCCGAACTCTAAAAATGACTTTGCCCAACAATTGTAATGACTTTGCCAACCACTGTAATTCACTTATCGGATCTCAAGAAATGACTTTGCCCATCAATTGTAATGACTTTGCCAACCACTGTTAATCACTTATCCGACCTCTAAAAATGACTTTGCCCTACAATTGTAATGACTCTGCCAACCACTTTCAATCACTTATCCGACCTCTAAAAATGACTTTGCCCTACAATTGTAATGACTCTGCCAACCACTTTCAATCACTTATCCGACCTCTAAAAATCACTTTGCCCAAAAATTGAAATGACTTTGCCAGCCACTGTTAATCACTCATCCGACCTCTAAAAATGACTTTGCCCAACAATTGTAATCACTTTTCCAACAACTTTTAATCACTTATCCGACCTCTAGAAATGACTTTGCCCAATAATTGTAATGACTTTGCCAAACACTGTTAACCACTTATCCGACCTCTTAAAATTATTTTGCTCAACAATTGTAATGACTTTGCCAACCACTGTTAATCACTTATCCGACCTCTTTAAATTATTATGCTCAACAATTGTAATGACTTTGCCAGCCACTGTTAATCACTTATCCGACCTCTAAAAATGACTTTGCCCAACAATTGTAATCACTTTTCCAACCACAGTTAATCACTTATCTGAACTCTAAAAATGACTTTGCTCTACAATTGTAATGACTTTGCAAACCACTGTAATTCACTTATCCGAACTCTAAAAATGACTTTGCCCAACAATTGTAATAACTTTGACAACCACTGTTAATCACTTATCCGAACTCTAAAAATGACTTTGCCCAACAATTGTAATGACTTTGCCAACCACTATTAATCACTTATCCGATCTCTAAAAATGACTTTTACCAACAATTGTAATGACTTTGCCAACAACTGTTAATCACTTATCCGATCTCTAGAAATGACTTTGCCCATCAATTGTACTGACATTGCCAACCACTGTTAATCACTTATCCGAACTCTAAAAATGACTTTGCCCAACAATTGTAATGACTTTGCCAACCACTGTAATTCACTTATCCGATCTCAAGAAATGACTTTGCCCATCAATTGTAATGACTTTGCCAGCCACTTTCAATCACTTATCCGACCTCTAAAAAAGACTTTGCCCAAAAATTGAAATGACTTTGCCAGCAACTGTTAATCACTTATCCTACCTCTAAAAATTACTTTGCCCAACAATTAAAATGTTTTTGCCAACCACTGTTAATCACTTACCCGACCTCTAAAAATGACTTTGCCCAACAATTGAAATGACTTTGCCAGCCACTGTTAATCACTTATCCGACCTCTAAAAATGACTTTGCCTAACAATTGAAATGTTTTTGCTAACCACAGTTAATCACTTACCCGACCTCTAAAAATGACTTTGCCCAATAATTGTAATGACTTTGCCGACCACTGTTAATCACTTATCCGAACTCTAAAAATGACTTTGCCCAACAATTGTAATGACTTTTCCAACCACTGTCAATCACTAATCCGACCTCTAAAAATCACTTTGCCCAAAATTGTAATGACTTTGCCAACCAATGTTAATCACTTATCCGATCTCTAGAAATGACTTTGCCCATCAATTGTAATGACTTTGCCAACCACTTTCAATCACTTACTCGACCTCTAAAAATGACTTTGCCCAACAATTTAAATGACTTTTCCAACCACTGTTAATCACTTATCCGACCTCTAAAAATGCCTTTGCCCAACAATTGTAGTGTTTTTCCCAACCACTGTAATTTACTTATCCGATCTCTAGAAATGACTTTGCCCATCAATTGTAATGACTTTGCAAGCCACTGTTAATCACTTATCCGACCTCTAAAAATGACTTTGCCCAACAATTGTAATGACTTTTCCAACCACTTTTAATCACTAATCCGACCTCTAAAAATGACTTTGTCCAACCATTGTAATGACTTTGCCAACCTCTGTAAATCACTTATCCGACCTCTAAAAATTATTTTGCTCAACAATTGTAATGACTTTGCCAACCACTGTTATTCACTTATCTGGACTCTAAAAATGACTTTGCTCAACAATTGTAATGACTTTGCAAACCACTGTAATTAACTTATCCGAACTCTAAAAATGACTTTGCCAAACAATTGTAATAACTTTGACAACCACTGTTAATCACTTATCCGACCTCTAAAAATGACTTTGCCCAAAAATTGTAATGACTTTGCCAACCACTGTTTATCACTTATCCGAACTCTAAAAATGACTTTGCCCAACAATTGTAATGACTTTGCCAGCCACTTTCAATCACTTATCCGACCTCTAAAAATAACTTTGCCCAACAATTGTAATCACTTTTCCAACAACTTTTAATCACTTATCCGACCTCTAAAAATGACTTTGCCCAACAATTGTAATCACTTTGCCAACCACTGTTAATCACTTATCCGACCTCTAAAAATGACTTTGCCCAACAATTGAAATGACCTTGCCAGCCACTGTTAATCACTTATCCGACCTCTAAAAATGACTTTGCCCAACAATTGAAATGTTTTTGCTAACCACAGTTAATCACTTATCCGACCTCTAAAAATGACTTTGCCCAATAATTGTAATGACTTTGCCAACCACTGTTAATCACTTATCCGAACTCTAAAAATGACTTTGCCCAACAATAGTAATGACTTTTCCAACCACTGTCAATCACTTATCCGACCTCTAAAAATGACTTTGCCCAACAATTGTAATGACTTTGCCAACCACTGTTAATCACTTATCCGATCTCTAAAAATGACTTTGCCCATCAATTGTAATGACTTTGCCAACCACTTTCAATCACTTACCCGACCTCTAAAAATGACTTTGCCCAACAATTGTAATGACTTTTCCAACCACTGTTAATCACTTATCCGACCTCTAAAAATGACTCTGCCCAACAATTGTAATGACTTTGCCAACCACTGTTAATCACTTATCCGACCTCTAAAAATGACTTTGCCCATCAATTGAAATGACTTTTCCAACCACTGTTAATCACTTATCCGACCTCTAAAAATGACTCTGCCCAACAATTGTAATGACTTTGCCAACCACTGTTAATCACTTATCCGACCTCTAAAAATGACTTTGTCCAACCATTGTAATGACTTTGCCAACCTCTGTAAATCACTTATCCGACCTCTAAAAATTATTTTGCTCAACAATTGTAATGACTTTGCCAACCACTGTTATTCACTTATCTGGACTCTAAAAATGACTTTGCTCAACAATTGTAATGACTTTGCAAACCACTGTAATTAACTTATCCGAACTCTAAAAATGACTTTGCCAAACAATTGTAATAACTTTGACAACCACTGTTAATCACTTATCCGACCTCTAAAAATGACTTTGCCCAAAAATTGTAATGACTTTGCCAACCACTGTTAATCACTTATCCGAACTCTAAAAATGACTTTGCCCAACAATTGTAATGACTTTGCCAACCACTGTTAATCACTTATCCGACCTCTAAAAATGACTTTGCCCAACAATTGTAATGACTTTGACAACCACTGTTAATCACTTATCCGACCTCTAAAATGACTTTGCCCAAAAATTGTAATGACTTTGCCAACCACTGTTAATCACTTATCCGAACTCTAAAAATGACTTTGCCCAACAATTGTAATGACTTTGCCAACCACTGTTAATCACTTATCCGACCTCTAAAAATGACTTTGCCTAACAATTGAAATGTTTTTGCTAACCACAGTTAATCACTTACCCGACCTCTAAAAATGACTTTGCCCAATAATTGTAATGACTTTGCCGACCACTGTTAATCACTTATCCGAACTCTAAAAATGACTTTGCCCAACAATTGTAATGACTTTTCCAACCACTGTAAATCACTAATCCGACCTCTAAAAATCACTTTGCCCAAAAATTGTAATGACTTTGCCAACCAATGTTTATCACTTATCCGATCTCTAGAAATGACTTTGCCCATCAATTGTAATGACTTTGCCAACCACTTTCAATCACTTACCCGACCTCTAAAAATGACTTTGCCCA
The DNA here is from genome assembly GCA_025491095.1 of Brachionus asplanchnoidis. Taxonomy (NCBI): domain Eukaryota; kingdom Metazoa; phylum Rotifera; class Eurotatoria; order Ploima; family Brachionidae; genus Brachionus; species Brachionus asplanchnoidis. Next base: position 26,134 of record JAILYF010000091.1, on the reverse strand, counting down.
ACAATTGTAATGACTTTTCCAACCACTGTTAATCACTTATCCGACCTCTAAAAATGACTCTGCCCAACAATTGTAATGACTTTGCCAACCACTGTTAATCACTTATCCGACCTCTAAAATGACTTTGCCCATCAATTGAAATGACTTTTCCAACCACTGTTAATCACTTATCCGACCTCTAAAAATGACTTTGCCCAACAATTGTAATGACTTTTCCAACCACTTTTAATCACTAATCCGACCTCTAAAAATGACTTTGTCCAACCATTGTAATGACTTTGCCAACCTCTGTAAATCACTTATCCGACCTCTAAAAATTATTTTGCTCAACAATTGTAATGACTTTGCCAACCACTGTTATTCACTTATCTGGACTCTAAAAATGACTTTGCTCAACAATTGTAATGACTTTGCAAACCACTGTAATTAACTTATCCGAACTCTAAAAATGACTTTGCCAAACAATTGTAATAACTTTGACAACCACTGTTAATCACTTATCCGACCTCTAAAAATGACTTTGCCCAAAAATTGTTATGACTTTGCCAACCACTGTTTATCACTTATCCGAACTCTAAAAATGACTTTGCCCAACAATTGTAATGACTTTGCCAGCCACTTTCAATCACTTATCCGACCTCTAAAAATAACTTTGCCCAACAATTGTAATCACTTTTCCAACAACTTTTAATCACTTTTCCGACCTCTAAAAATGACTTTGCCCAACAATTGTAATCACTTTGCCAACCACTGTTAATCACTTATCCGACCTCTAAAAATGACTTTGCCCAACAATTGAAATGACCTTGCCAGCCACTGTTAATCACTTATCCGACCTCTAAAAATGACTTTGCCCAACAATTGAAATGTTTTTGCTAACCACAGTTAATCACCTATCCGACCTCTAAAAATGACTTTGCCCAATAATTGTAATGACTTTGCCAACCACTGTTAATCACTTATCCGACCTCTAAAAATGACTTGGCCCAACAATTGTAATGACTTCACTAACCACTGTTAATCACTTATCCGATCTCTAGAATTGACTTTGCCCAACAATTGTAATGACTTTGCCAACCACTGTTAATCACTTATCCGATCTCTAAAAATGACTTTGCCCATCAATTGTAATGACTTTGCCAACCACTTTCAATCACTTACCCGACCTCTAAAAATGACTTTGCCCAACAATTGTAATGACTTTTCCAACCACTGTTAATCACTTATCCGACCTCTAAAAATGACTCTGCCCAACAATTGTAATGACTTTGCCAACCACTGTTAATCACTTATCCGACCTCTAAAAATGACTTTGCCCATCAATTGAAATAACTTTTCCAACCACTGTTAATCACTTATCCGACCTCTAAAAATGACTCTGCCCAACAATTGTAATGACTTTGCCAACCACTGTTAATCACTTATCCGACCTCTAAAAATGACTTAGCCCATCAATTGTAATGACTTTGCCAACCACTTTCAATCACTTATCAGACCTCTAAAAATGACTTTGCCCAACAATTGTAATGACTTTTCCAACCACTGTTAATCACTTATCCGACCTCTAAAAATGACTTTTCCCAACAACTGAAATGACTTAGCCAACCACTGTAAATCACTTATCCGATCTCTAAAAATGACTTTGCCAAACAATTGTAATGACTTGGCCAACAACTTTTAATCACTTATCCGATCTCTAGAAATGACTTTGCCCATCAATTGTACTGACTTTGCCAACCACTGTTAATCACTTATCCGAACTCTAAAAATGACTTCGCCCAACGATTGTAATGACTTTGCCAACCACTGTTAATCACTTATCCGACCTCTAAAAATGGCTTTGCCAGACAATTGTAATGACTTTGCCAACCACTGTTAATCATTTATCCGACCTCTAAAAATGACTTGGCCCAACAATTGTAATGACTTTACTAACCACTGTTAATCACTTATCCGATCTCTAGAATTGACTTTGCCCAACAATTGTAATGACTTTGCCAACCACTGTTAATCATTTATCCGATCTCCAGAAATGACTTTGCCCAACAATTTTAATGACTTTGCCAACCACTGTTAATTACTTATCCGATCTCTAGAAATGACTTTGCACAACAATTATAATGACTTTGCCAACCACTGTCAAACACTTATCCGACCTCTAAAAATGACTTTTCCCAACAACTGAAATGACTTTCCCAACCACTGTAAATCACTTATCCGATCTCCAGAAATGACTTTGCCCAACAATTTTAATGACTTTGCCAACCACTGTTAATTACTTATCCGATCTCTAGAAATGACTTTGCACAACAATTATAATGACTTTGCCAACCACTGTCAAACACTTATCCGACCTCTAAAAATGACTTTTCCTAACAACTGAAATGACTTTCCCAACCACTGTTAATCACTTATCCGACCTCTAAAAATGACTTTTCCCAACAACTGAAATGACTTTGCCAACCAATGTATATCACTTATCCGACCTCTAAAAATGACTTTGCCAAACAATTGTAATGACTTTGCCAACCACTGTCAATCATTTATCCGACCTCTAAAAATGACTTGGCCCAACAATTGTAATGACTTTACTAACCACTGTTAATCACTTATCCGATCTCTAGAATTGACTTTGCCCAACAATTGTAATGACTTTGCCAACCACTTTTAATCACTTATCCGATCTCCAGAAATGACTTTGCCCAACAATTTTAATGACTTTGCCAACCACTGTTAATTACTTATCCGATCTCTAGAAATGACTTTGCACAACAATTATAATGACTTTACCAACCACTGTCAAACACTTATCCGACCTCTAAAAATGACTTTTCCCAACAACTGAAATGACTTTCGCAACCACTGTAAATCACTTATCCGATCTCCAGAAATGACTTTGCCCAACAATTTTAATGACTTTGCCAACCACTGTTAATTACTTATCCGATCTCTAGAAATGACTTTGCACAACAATTATAATGACTTTGCCAACCACTGTCAAACACTTATCCGACCTCTAAAAATGACTTTTCCCAACAACTGAAATGACTTTCCCAACCACTGTAAATCACTTATCCGACCTCTAAAAATGACTTTGCCAAACAATTGTAATGACTTTGCCAACCACTGTTAATCGCTTATCCGATCTCTAGAAATGACTTTGCCCATCAATTGTACTGACTTTGCCAACCACTGTTAATCACTTATCCGAACTCTAAAAATGACTTTGCCTAACAATTGTAATGACTTTGCCAACCACTGTTAATCACTTATCCGAACTCTAAAAATGACTTTTCCCAAAAATTGTAATGACTTTGCCAACCACTGTTAATCACTAATCCGACATCTAAAAATTATTTTGCTTAACAATTGTAATGACTTTGCCAACAACTGTCAATAAATTAACCGACCTCTAAAAATTACTTTGCACAACAATTGAAATGACTTTTCCAACCACTGTCAATCACTTATCCGATCTCTAAAAATGACTTTGCCCAACAATTGTAATGTTTTTGCCAACCACTGTAATTCACTTATCCGATCTCTAGAAATGACTTTGCCCATCAATTGTAATGACTTTGCCAACCACTTTCAATCACTTATCCGACCTCTAAAAATGACTTTGCACAAAAATTGAAATGACTTTGCCAGCTACTGTTAATCACTTATCCGACCTCTAAAAATGACTTTGCCCAACAATTAAAATGTTTTTGCCAACCACTGTTAATCACTTACCCGACCTCTAAAAATGACTTTGCCCAACAATTGAAATGACTTTGCTAGCCACTGTGAATCACTTATCCGACCTCTAAAAATGACTTTTCCCAACAACTGAAATGACTTTGCCAACCAATGTATATCACTTATCCGACCTCTAAAAATGACTTTGCCAAACAATTGTAATGACTTTGCCAACCACTGTCAATCATTTATCCGACCTCTAAAAATGACTTGGCCCAACAATTGTAATGACTTTACTAACCACTGTTAATCACTTATCCGATCTCTAGAATTGACTTTGCCCAACAATTGTAATGACTTTGCCAACCACTGTTAATCACTTATCCGATCTCCAGAAATGACTTTGCCCAACAATTTTAATGACTTTGCCAACCACTGTTAATTACTTATCCGATCTCTAGAAATGACTTTGCACAACAATTATAATGACTTTACCAACCACTGTCAAACACTTATCCGACCTCTAAAAATGACTTTTCCCAACAACTGAAATGACTTTCCCAACCACTGTAAATCACTTATCCGATCTCCAGAAATGACTTTGCCCAACAATTTTAATGACTTTGCCAACCACTGTTAGTTACTTATCCGATCTCTAGAAATGACTTTGCACAACAATTATAATGACTTTGCCAACCACTGTCAAACACTTATCCGACCTCTAAAAATGACTTTTCCCAACAACTGAAATGACTTTCCCAACCACTGTAAATCACTTATCCGACCTCTAAAAATGACTTTGCCAAACAATTGTAATGTTTTTGCCAACCACTGTTAATCACTTATCCGACCTCTAAAAATGACTTGGCCCAACAATTGTAATGACTTCACTAACCACTGTTAATCACTTATCCGATCTCTAGAATTGACTTTGCCCAACAATTGTAATGACTTTGCCAACCACTGTTAATTACTTATCCGATCTCTAGAAATGACTTTGCCCAACAATTGAAATGTTTTTGCTAACCACAGTTAATCACTTATCCGACCTCTAAAAATGACTTTGCCCAATAATTGTAATGACTTTGCCAACCACTGTTAATCACTTATCCGAACTCTAAAAATGACTTTGCCCAACAATTGTAATGACTTTTCCAACCACTGTTAATCACTTATCCGACCTCTAAAAATGACTTGGCCCAACAATTGTAATGACTTCACTAACCACTGTTAATCACTTATCCGATCTCTAGAATTGACTTTGCCCAACAATTGTAATGACTTTGCCAACCACTGTTAATTACTTATCCGATCTCTAGAAATGACTTTGCCCAACAATTGAAATGTTTTTGCTAACCACAGTTAATCACTTATCCGACCTCTAAAAATGACTTTGCCCAATAATTGTAATGACTTTGCCAACCACTGTTAATCACTTATCCGAACTCTAAAAATGACTTTGCCCAACAATTGTAATGACTTTTCCAACCACTGTCAATCACTTATCCGACCTCTAAAAATGACTTTTCCCAACAACTGAAATGACTTAGCCAACCACTGTAAATCACTTATCCGATCTCTAAAAATGACTTTGCCCAATAATTGTAATGACTTTGCCAACAACTTTTAATCACTTATCCGATCTCTAGAAATGACTTTGCCCATCAATTGTACTGACTTGCCAACCACTGTTGATCACTTATCCGAACTCTAAAAATGACTTTGCCCAACAATTGTAATGACTTTGCCAACCACTGTTAATCACTTACCCGACCTATAAAAATGACTTTGCCCAACAATTGTAATGACTTTGCCAACCACTGTCAATCACTTATCCGACCTCTAAAAATAACTTTGCCCAACAATTGTAATCACTTTTCCAACATCTTTTAATCACTTATCCGACCTCTAAAAATGACTTTGCCCAACAATTGTAATCACTTTGCCAACCACTGTTAATCACTTATCCGACCTCTAAAAATGACTTTGCCCAATAATTGTAATGACTTTTCCAACCACTGTCAATCCCTTATCCGACCTCTAAAAATGACTTTTCCCAACAACTGAAATGACTTAGCCAACCACTGAATATCACTTATCCGATCTCTAAAAATGACTTTGCCCAACAATTTTAATGACTTTTCCAACCACTGTCAATCACTTATCCGACCTCTAAAAATGACTTTTCCCAACAACTGAAATGACTTAGCCAACCACTGTAAATCACTTATCCGATCTCTAAAAATGACTTTGCCCAATAATTGTAATGACTTTGCCAACAACTTTTAATCACTTATCCGATCTCTAGAAATTACTTTGCCCATCAATTGTACTGACTTGCCAACCACTGTTGATCACTTATCCGAACTCTAAAAATGACTTTGCCCAACAATTGTAATGACTTTGCCAACCACTGTTAATCACTTACCCGACCTCTAAAAATGACTTTGCCCAACAATTGTAATGACTTTGCCAACCACTGTCAATCACTTATCCGACCTCTAAAATAACTTTGCCCAACAATTGTAATCACTTTTCCAACAACTTTTTATCACTTATCCGACCTCTAAAAATGACTTTGCCCAACAATTGTAATCACTTTGCCAACAACTGTTAATCACTTATCCGAACTCTAAAAATGACTTTGCCCAACAATTGTAATGACTTTTCCAACCACTGTCAATCCCTTATCCGACCTCTAAAAATGACTTTTCCCAACAACTGAAATGACTTAGCCAACCACTGTAAATCACTTATCCGATCTCTAAAAATGACTTTGCCCAATAATTGAAATGACTTTGCCAACAACTTTTAATCACTTATCCGATCTCTAGAAATGATTTTGCCCATCAATTGTAATGACTTTGCCAACCACTGTTGATCACTTATCCGAACTCTAAAAATGACTTTGCCCAACAATTGTAATGCTTTGCCAACCACTGTTAATCACTTACCCGACCTCTAAAACTGACTTTGCCCAACAATTGTACTGATTTTGCCAACCACTGTTAATCACTTATCCGAACTCTAAAAATGACTTTGCCCAACAATTGTAATGACTTTGCCAACCACTGTTAATCACTTATCCGAACTATAAAAATGACTTTGCCCAACAATTGTAATGACTTTGCCAACCACTGTCAAACACTTATCCGACCTCTAAAAATGACTTTTCCCAACAACTGAAATGACTTTCCCAACCACTGTAAATCACTTATCCGATCTCCAGAAATGACTTTGCCCAACAATTTTAATGACTTTGCTAACCACTGTTAATTACTTATCCGATCTCTAAAAATGACTTTGCACAACAATTATAATGACTTTGCCAACCACTGTCAAACACTTATCCGACCTCTAAAATGACTTTTCCCAACAACTGAAATGACTTTCCCAACCACTGTAAATCACTTATCCGACCTCTAAAAATGACTTTGCCAATCAATTGTAATGACTTTGCCAACCACTGTTAATCACTTATCCGACCTTTAAAAATGACTTTGCCCAACAATTGTAATGACTTTGCCAACCACTGTTAATCACTTATCCGAACTCTAAAAATGACTTTGCCCAACAATTGTAATGACTTTGCCAACCACTGTTAATCACTTACCCGACCTCTAAAAATGACTTTGCCCAACAATTGTAATGACTTTGCCAACCACTGTCAATCACTTATCCGACCTCTAAAAATAACTTTGCCCAACAATTGTAATCACTTTTCCAACAACTTTTAATCACTTATCCGACCTCTAAAAATGACTTTGCCCAACAATTGTAATCACTTTGCCAACCACTGTTAATCACTTATCCGACCTCTAAAAATGACCTTGCCCAATAATTGTAATGACTTTGCCAACCACTGTTAATCACTTATCCGAACTCTAAAAATGACATTGCCCAACAATTGTAATGACTTTTCCAACCACTGTCAATCACTTATCCGACCTCTAAAAATGACTTTTCCCAACAACTGAAATGACTTAGCCAACCACTGTAAATCACTTATCCGATCTCTAAAATGACTTTTCCCAACAACTGAAATGACTTTGCCAACCACTGTTAATCACTTACCCGACCTCTAAAAATGACTTTGCCCAACAATTGTAATGACTTTGCCAACCACTGTCAATCACTTATCCGACCTCTAAAAATAACTTTGCCCAACAATTGTAATCACTTTTCCAACATCTTTTAATCACTTATCCGACCTCTAAAAATGACTTTGCCCAACAATTGTAATCACTTTGCCAACCACTGTTAATCACTTATCCGACCTCTAAAAATGACTTTGCCCAATAATTGTAATGACTTTTCCAACCACTGTCAATCCCTTATCCGACCTCTAAAAATGACTTTTCCCAACAACTGAAATGACTTAGCCAACCACTGTAAATCACTTATCCGATCTCTAAAAATGACTTTGCCCAACAATTTTAATGACTTTTCCAACCACTGTCAATCACTTATCCGACCTCTAAAAATGACTTTTCCCAACAACTGAAATGACTTAGCCAACCACTGTAAATCACTTATCCGATCTCTAAAAATGACTTTGCCCAATAATTGTAATGACTTTGCCAACAACTTTTAATCACTTATCCGATCTCTAGAAATTACTTTGCCCATCAATTGTACTGACTTGCCAACCACTGTTGATCACTTATCCGAACTCTAAAAATGACTTTGCCCAACAATTGTAATGACTTTGCCAACCACTGTTAATCACTTACCCGACCTCTAAAAATGACTTTGCCCAACAATTGTAATGACTTTGCCAACCACTGTCAATCACTTATCCGACCTCTAAAAATAACTTTGCCCAACAATTGTAATCACTTTTCCAACAACTTTTTATCACTTATCCGACCTCTAAAAATGACTTTGCCCAACAATTGTAATCACTTTGCCAACAACTGTTAATCACTTATCCGAACTCTAAAAATGACTTTGCCCAACAATTGTAATGACTTTTCCAACCACTGTCAATCCCTTATCCGACCTCTAAAAATGACTTTTCCCAACAACTGAAATGACTTAGCCAACCACTGTAAATCACTTATCCGATCTCTAAAAATGACTTTGCCCAATAATTGAAATGACTTTGCCAACAACTTTTAATCACTTATCCGATCTCTAGAAATGATTTTGCCCATCAATTGTAATGACTTTGCCAACCATTGTTGATCACTTATCCGAACTCTAAAAATGACTTTGCCCAACAATTGTAATGACTTTGCCAACCACTGTTAATCACTTATCCGACCTCTAAAAATGACCTTGCCCAATAATTGTAATGACTTTGCCAACCACTGTTAATCACTTATCCGAACTCTAAAAATGACATTGCCCAACAATGTAATGACTTTTCCAACCACTGTCAATCACTTATCCGACCTCTAAAAATGACTTTTCCCAACAACTGAAATGACTTAGCCAACCACTGTAAATCACTTATCCGATCTCTAAAAATGACTTTTCCCAACAACTGAAATGACTTTGCCAACCACTGTTAATCACTTACCCGACCTCTAAAAATGACTTTGCCCAACAATTGTAATGACTTTGCCAACCACTGTCAATCACTTATCCGACCTCTAAAAATAACTTTGCCCAACAATTGTAATCACTTTTCCAACATCTTTTAATCACTTATCCGACCTCTAAAAATGACTTTGCCCAACAATTGTAATCACTTTGCCAACCACTGTTAATCACTTATCCGACCTCTAAAATGACTTTGCCCAATAATTGTAATGACTTTTCCAACCACTGTCAATCCCTTATCCGACCTCTAAAAATGACTTTTCCCAACAACTGAAATGACTTAGCCAACCACTGTAAATCACTTATCCGATCTCTAAAAATGACTTTGCCCAACAATTTTAATGACTTTTCCAACCACTGTCAATCACTTATCCGACCTCTAAAAATGACTTTTCCCAACAACTGAAATGACTTAGCCAACCACTGTAAATCACTTATCCGATCTCTAAAAATGACTTTGCCCAATAATTGTAATGACTTTGCCAACAACTTTTAATCACTTATCCGATCTCTAGAAATTACTTTGCCCATCAATTGTACTGACTTGCCAACCACTGTTGATCACTTATCCGAACTCTAAAAATGACTTTGCCCAACAATTGTAATGACTTTGCCAACCACTGTTAATCACTTACCCGACCTCTAAAAATGACTTTGCCCAACAATTGTAATGACTTTGCCAACCACTGTCAATCACTTATCCGACCTCTAAAAATAACTTTGCCCAACAATTGTAATCACTTTTCCAACAACTTTTTATCACTTATCCGACCTCTAAAAATGACTTTGCCCAACAATTGTAATCACTTTGCCAACAACTGTTAATCACTTATCCGAACTCTAAAAATGACTTTGCCCAACAATTGTAATGACTTTTCCAACCACTGTCAATCCCTTATCCGACCTCTAAAAATGACTTTTCCCAACAACTGAAATGACTTAGCCAACCACTGTAAATCACTTATCCGATCTCTAAAAATGACTTTGCCCAATAATTGAAATGACTTTGCCAACAACTTTTAATCACTTATCCGATCTCTAGAAATGATTTTGCCCATCAATTGTAATGACTTTGCCAACCATTGTTGATCACTTATCCGAACTCTAAAAATGACTTTGCCCAACAATTGTAATGACTTTGCCAACCACTGTTAATCACTTACCCGACCTCTAAAACTGACTTTGCCCAACAATTGTACTCTAAAAATGACTTTGCCCAGCAATTGTAATGACTTTGCCAACCACTGTCAATCACTTATCCGACCTCTAAAATGACTTTGCCCAACAATTGTAATGACTTTGCCAACCACTGTCAAACACTTATCCGACCTCTAAAAATGACTTTTCCCAACAACTGAAATGACTTTCCCAACCACTGTAAATCACTTATCCGATCTCCAGAAATGACTTTGCCCAACAATTTTAATGACTTTGCTAACCACTGTTAATTACTTATCCGATCTCTAAAAATGACTTTGCACAACAATTATAATGACTTGCCAACCACTGTTGATCACTTATCCGAACTCTAAAAATGACTTTGCCCAACAATTGTAATGACTTTGCTAACCACTGTTAATTACTTATCCGATCTCTAGAAATGACTTTGCCCATCAATTGTACTGACTTGCCAACCACTGTTGATCACTTATCCGAACTCTAAAAATGACTTTGCCCAACAATTGTAATGACTTTGCCAACCACTGTTAATCACTTACCCGACCTCTAAAAATGACTTTGCCCAACAATTGTAATGACTTTGCCAACCACTGTTAATCACTTACCCGACCTCTAAAAATGACTTTGCCCAACAATTGTAATGACTTTGCCAACCACTGTCAATCACTTATCCGACCTCTAAAAATAACTTTGCCCAACAATTGTAATCACTTTTCCAACAACTTTTTATCACTTATCCGACCTCTAAAAATGACTTTGCCCAACAATTGTAATCACTTTGCCAACCACTGTTAATCACTTATCCGACCTCTAAAAATGACCTTGCCCAATAATTGTAATGACTTTGCCAACCACTGTTAATCACTTATCCGAACTCTAAAAATGACATTGCCCAACAATTGTAATGACTTTTCCAACCACTGTCAATCACTTATCCGACCTCTAAAATGACTTTTCCCAACAACTGAAATGACTTAGCCAACCACTGTAAATCACTTATCCGATCTCTAAAATGACTTTTCCCAACAACTGAAATGACTTAGCCAACCACTGTAAATCACTTATCCGATCTCTAAAAAAGACTTTGCCAAACAATTGTAATGACTTGGCCAACCACTGTTAATCACTTATCCGACCTCTAAAAATGACTTTGCCCAGCAATTGTAATGACTTTGCCAACAACTTTTAATCACTTATCCGATCTCTAGAAATGACTTTGCCCATCAATTGTACTGACTTTGCCAACCACTGTTAATCACTTATCCGAACTCTAAAAATGACTTTGCCCAACAATTGTAATGACTCTGCCAACCACTGTTAATCACTTACCCGACCTCTAAAAATGACTTTGCCCAACAATTGTTATGACTTTGCCAACCACTGTTAATTACTTATCCGACCTCTAAAAATGACTTTTCCCAACAACTGAAATGACTTTGCCAACCAATGTAAATCACTTATCCGACCTCTAAATATGACTTTGCCCAACAATTGTAATGACTTTGCCAGCCACTTTCAATCACTTATCCGACCTCTAAAAATAACTTTGCCCAACAATTGTAATGACTTTGCCAACCACTGTTAATCACTTACCCGACCTCTAAAAATGACTTTGCCCAACAATTGTAATGACTTTGCCAACCACTGTCAATCACTTATCCGACCTCTAAAAATAACTTTGCCCAACAATTGTAATCACTTTTCCAACAACTTTTAATCACTTATCCGACCTCTAAAAATGACTTTGCCCAACAATTGTAATCACTTTGCCAACCACTGTTAATCACTTATCCGACCTCTAAAAATGACCTTGCCCAATAATTGTAATGACTTTGCCAACCACTGTTAATCACTTATCCGAACTCTAAAAATGACATTGCCCAACAATTGTAATGACTTTTCCAACCACTGTCAATCACTTATCCGACCTCTAAAAATGACTTTTCCCAACAACTGAAATGACTTAGCCAACCACTGTAAATCACTTATCCGATCTCTAAAAATGACTTTTCCCAACAACTGAAATGACTTAGCCAACCACTGTAAATCACTTATCCGATCTCTAAAAAAGACTTTGCCAAACAATTGTAATGACTTGGCCAACCACTGTTAATCACTTATCCGACCTCTAAAAATGACTTTGCCCAACAATTGTAATGACTTTGCCAACAACTTTTAATTCACTTATCCGATCTCTAGAAATGACTTTGCCCATCAATTGTACTGACTTTGCCAACCACTGTTAATCACTTATCCGAACTCTAAAAATGACTTTGCCCAACAATTGTAATGACTCTGCCAACCACTGTTAATCACTTACCCGACCTCTAAAAATGACTTTGCCCAACAATTGTTATGACTTTGCCAACCACTGTTAATTACTTATCCGACCTCTAAAAATGACTTTTCCCAACAACTGAAATGACTTGCCAACCAATGTAAATCACTTATCCGACCTCTAAATATGACTTTGCCCAACAATTGTAATGACTTGCCAGCCACTTTCAATCACTTATCCGACCTCTAAAAATAACTTTGCCCAACAATTGTAATCACTTTTCCAACAACTTTTAATCACTTATCCGACCTCTAAAAATGACTTTGCCCAACAATTGTAATGACTTTTCCAACCACTGTCAATCACTTATCCGACCTCTAAAAATGACTTTGCCCAACAATTGTAATGACTTTGCCAACCACTGTAAATCACTTATCCGATCTCTAAAAAAGACTTTGCCAAACAATTGTAATGACTTGGCCAACCACTGTTAATCACTTATCCGACCTCTAAAAATGACTTTGCCCAACAATTGTAATGACTTTGCCAACAACTTTTAATCACTTATCGATCTCTAGAAATGACTTTGCCCATCAATTGTACTGACTTTGCCAACCACTGTTAATCACTTATCCGAACTCTAAAAATGACTTTGCCCAACAATTGTAATGACCTCTGCCAACCACTGTTAATCACTTACCTGACCTCTAAAAATGACTTTGCCCAACAATTGTTATGACTTTGCCAACCACTGTTCATTACTTATCCGACCCTCTAAAATGACTTTTCCAACAACTGAATGACTTGGCCAACCACTGTTAATCACTTATCCGACCTCTAAAAATGACTTTGCCCAACAATTGTAATGACTTTGCCAACAACTTTTAATCACTTATCCGATCTCTAGAAATGACTTTGCCCATCAATTGTACTGACTTTGCCACCACTGTTAATCACTTATCCGAACTCTAAAAATGACTTTGCCCAACAATTGTAATGACTCTGCCAACCACTGTTAATCACTTACCCGACCTCTAAAAATGACTTTGCCCAACAATTGTTATGACTTTGCCAACCACTGTTAATTACTTATCCGACCTCTAAAATGACTTTTCCCAACAACTGAAATGACTTTGCCAACCAATGTAAATCACTTATCCGACCTCTAAAATATGACTTTGCCCAACAATTGTAATGACTTTGCCAGCCACTTTCAATCACTTATCCGACCTCTAAAAATAACTTTGCCCAACAATTGTAATGACTTTTCCAACCACTGTCAATCACTTATCCGACCTCTAAAAATGACTTTGCCCAACAATTGTAATGACTTTGCCAACCACTGTTAATCACTTATCCGATCTCTAAAATGACTTTGCCAATCAATTGTAATGACTTTGCCAACCACTTTCAATCACTTACCCGACCTCTAAAATGACTTTGCCCAACAATTGTAATGACTTTTCCAACCACTGTAATCACTAATCCGACCTCTAAAATGACTCTGCCCAACAATTGTAATGACTTTGCCAACCACTGTTAATCACTTATCCGACCTCTAAAAATGACTTTGCCCATCAATTGTAATGACTTTGCCAACCACTTTCAATCACTTATCCGACCTCTAAAAATGACTTTGCCCAACAATTGTAATGACTTTTCCAACCACTGTAAATCACTTATCCGATCTCTAAAAATGACTTTGCCAAACAATTGTAATGACTTGGCCAACCACTGTTAATCACTTATCAGACCTCTAAAAATGACTTTGCCCAACAATTGTAATGACTTTGCCAACAACTTTTAATCACTTATCCGACCTCTAAAAATGACTTTGCCAATCAATTGTAATGACTTTGCCAACCACTGTTAATCACTTATCCGACCTTTAAAAATGACTTTGCCCAACAATTGTAATGGACTTTGCCAACCACTGTTAATCGCTTATCCGATCTCTAGAAATGACTTTGCCCATCAATTGTACTGACTTTTGCCAACCACTGTTAATCACTTATCCGACCTCTAAAAATGACTTTTCCCAACAACTGAAATGACTTAGCCAACCTTTGTAAATCACTTATCCGATCTCTAAAAACGACTTTGCCAAACAATTGTAATGACTTGGCCAACCACTGTTAATCACTTATCCGACCTCTAAAAATGACTTTGCCCAACAATTGTAATGACTTTGCCAACAACTTTTAATCACTTATCCAATCTGTAGAAATGACTTTGCCCATCAATTGTACTGACTTTGCCAACCACTGTTAATCACTTATCCGAACTCTAAAAATGACTTTGCCCAACAATTGTAATGACTCTGCCAACCACTGTTAATCACTTACCCGACCTCTAAAAATGACTTTGCCCAACAATTGTAATGACTTTGCCAACCACTGTTAATTACTTATCCGACCTCTAAAAATGACTTTTCCCAACAACTGAAATGACTTTGCCAACCAATGTGAATCACTTATCCGACCTCTAAAAATGACTTTGCCAAACAATTGTAAGACTTTGCCAAACACTGTTAATCACTTATCCGACCTCTAAAATGACTTGGCCCAACAATTGAAATGACTTTACTAACCAATGTTAATCACTTATCCGATCTTTAGAATTGACTTTGCCCAACAATTGTAATGACTTTGCCAACCACTGTAAATCACTTATCCGATCTCCAGAAATGACTTTGCCCAACAATTTTAATGACTTTGCAACCACTGTTAATTACTTATCCGATCTCTAGAAATGACTTTGCACAACAATTATAATGACTTTGCCAACCACTGTCAAACACTATCCGACCTCTAAAAATGACTTTTCCCAACAACTGAAATGACTTTCCCAACCACTGTAAATCACTTATCCGATCTCCAGAAATGACTTTGCCCAACAATTTTAATGACTTTGCTAACCACTGTTAATTACTTATCCGATCTCTAGAAATGACTTGCACAACAATTATAATGACTTTGCCAACCACTGTCAAACACTTATCCGACCTCTAAAAATGACTTTTCCCAACAACTGAAATGACTTTCCCAACCACTGTAAATCACTTATCCGACCTCTAAAAATGACTTTGCCAATCAATTGTAATGACTTTGCCAACCACTGTTAATCACTTATCCGACCTTTAAAAATGACTTTGCCCAACAATTGTAATGACTTTGCCAACCACTGTTAATCGCTTATCCGATCTCTAGAAATGACTTTGCCCATTAATTGTACTGACTTTGCAACCCACTGTTAATCACTTATCCGAACTCTAAAAATGAATTTGCCTAACAATTGTAATGACTTTGCCAACCACTGTTAATCACTTATCCGAACTCTAAAAATGACTTTTCCCAAAAATTGTAATGACTTTGCCAACCACTGTTAATCACTAATCCGACATCTAAAAATTATTTTGCTTAACAATTGTAATGACTTTGCCAACAACTGTCAATAAATTAACCGACCTCTAAAAATTACTTTGCACAACAATTGTAATGACTTTGCCAACCACTGTCAATCACTTATCCGATCTCTAAAAATGACTTTGCCCAACAATTGTAATGTTTTTGCCAACCACTGTAATTCACTTATCCGATCCCTAGAATGACTTTGCCCATCAATTGTAAAGACTTTGCCAACCACTTTCAATCACTTATCCGACCTCTAAAATGACTTTGCCCAACAATTGTAATGACTTTGCCAACCACTGTTAATCACTTATCCGATCTCTAAAATGACTTTGCCCATCAATTGTAATGACTTTGCCAACCACTTTCAATCACTTACCCGACCTCTAAAAATGACTTTGCCCAACAATTGTAATGACTTTTCCAACCACTGTAAATCACTTATCCGACCTCTAAAAATGACTCTGCCCAACAATTGTAATGACTTTGCCAACCACTGTTAATCACTTATCCGACCTCTAAAAATGACTTTGCCCAATAATTGTAATGACTTTGCCAACCACTGTTAATCACTTATCCGAGTTCTTAAAATGACTTTGCCAACAATTGAAATGACTTTTCCAACCACTGTCAATCACTTATCCGACCTTTAAAAATGACTTTGCCCAAAAATTGTAATGACTTTGCCAAACACTGTTATTCACTTATCCGATCTCTAAAATGACTTTGCCCATCAATTGTAATGACTTTGCCAACCACTTTCAATCACTTACCCGACCTCTAAAATGACTTTGCCCAACAATTGTAATGACTTTTCCAACCACTGTTAATCACTTATCCGACCTCTAAAAATGACTCTGCCCAACAATTGTAATGACTTTGCCAACCACTGTTAATCACTTATCCGACCTCTAAAAATGACTTTGCCTTCAATTGTAATGACTTTGCCAACAACTTTTAATCACTTATCCGATCCCTAGAAATGACTTTGCCCATCAATTGTACTGACTTTGCCAACCACTTTCAATCACTTATTCGACCTCTAAAAATGACTTTGCCCAACAATTGTAATGACTTTGCCAACCACTGTTAATCACTTATCCGACCTCTAAAAATGACTTTTCCCAACAACTGAATGACTTAGCCAACCACTGTAAATCACTTATCCGATCTCTAAAATGACTTTGCCAAACAATTGTAATGACTTGGCCAACCACTGTTAATCACTTATCCGACCTCTAAAAATGACTTTTTCCAACAACTGAAATGACTTTGTCAACCACTGTAAATCACTTATCCCACCTCTAAAAATGACTTTGCCAAACAATTGTAATGTTTTTGCCAACCACTGTTAATCACTTATCCGACCTCTAAAAATGACTTGGCCCAACAATTGTAATGACTTTACTAACCACTGTTAATCACTTATCCGATCTCTAGAATTGACTTTGCCCAACAATTGTAATGACTTTGCAAACCACTGTTAATCACCTATCCGATCTCCAGAAATGACTTTGCCCAACAATTTAATGACTTTGCCAACCACTGTTAATTACTTATCCGATCTCTAGAAATGACTTTGCACAACATTATAATGACTTTGCCAACCACTGTCAACACTTATCCGACCTCTAAAATGACTTTGCCCATCAATTGTACTGACTTTGCCAACCACTGTTGATCACTTATCCGAACTCTAAAAATGACTTTGCCCAACAATTGTAATGACTTTGCCAACCACTGTTAATCACTTACCCGACCTCTAAAATGACTTTGCCCAACAATTGTACTGACTTTGCCAACCACTGCTAATCACTTATCCGAACTCTAAAAATGACTTTGCCCAACAATTGTAATGACTTTGCCAACAACTTTTAATCACTTATCCGATCCCTAGAAATGACTTTGCCCATCAATTGTACTGACTTTGCCAACTACTGTTAATCACTTATCCGAACTCTAAAAATGACTTTGCCCAACATTGTAATGACTTTGCCAACCACTGTTATTCACTTACCCGACCTCTAAAAATGACTTTGCCCAACAATTGTAATGACTTTGCCAACCACTGTTAATCACTTATCCGACCTCTAAAATGACTTTTCCCAACAACTGAAATGACTTTGCCAACCACTGTAAATCACTTATCCGACCTCTAAAAATGACTTGGCCCAACAATTGTAATGACTTTACTAACCACTGTTAATCACTTATCCGATCTCTAGAATTGACTTTGCCCAACAATTGTAATGACTTTGCCAACCACTGTTAATCACTTATCCGAACTCTAAAAATAGAATTTGCCTAACAATTGTAATGACTTTGCCAACCACTGTTAATCACTTATCCGACTCTAAAAATGACTTTTCCCAAAAATTGTAATGACTTTGCCAACCACTGTTAATCACTAATCCGACATCTAAAAATTATTTGCTTAACATTGTAATGACTTTGCCAACACTGTCAATAAATTAACCGACCTCTAAAAATTACTTTGCACCAATTGTAATGACTTTGCCAACCACTGTCAATCACTTATCCGATCTCTAAAAATGACTTTGCCCAACAATTGTAATGTTTTTGCCAACCACTGTAATTCACTTATCCGATCCCTAGAAATGACTTTGCCCATCAATTGTAAAGACTTTGCCAACCACTTTCAATCACTTATCCGACCTCTAAAAATGACTTTGCCCAACAATTGTAATGACTTTTCCAACCACTGTAAATCACTTATCCGACCTCTAAAAATGACTCTGCCCACAATTGTAATGACTTTGCCAACCACTGTTAATCACTTATCCGACCTCTAAAAATGACTTTGCCCAATAATTGTAATGACTTTGCCAACCACTGTTAATCACTTATCCGAGTTCTTAAAATGACTTTGCCCAACAATTGAATGACTTTTCCAACCACTGTCAATCACTTATCCGACCTTTAAAAATGACTTGCCCAAAATTGTAATGACTTTGCCAAACACTGTTATTCACTTATCCGATCTCTAAAATTGACTTTGCCCATCAATTGTAATGCTTTGCCAACCACTTTCAATCACTTACCCGACCTCTAAAAATGACTTGCCCAACAATTGTAATGACTTTTCCAACCACTGTTAATCACTTATCCGACCTCTAAAAATGACTCTGCCCAACAATTGTAATGACTTTGCCAACCACTGTTAATCACTTATCCGACCTCTAAAATGACTTTGCACCTTCAATTGTAATGACTTTGCCAACCACTTTCAATCACTTATTCGACCTCTAAAATGACTTTGCCCAACAATTGTAATGACTTTGCCAACCACTGTTAATCACTTATCCCGACCTCTAAAAATGACTTTCCCAACAACTGAAATGACTTAGCCAACCACTGTACACTATCCGATCTCTAAAAATGACTTTGCCACACAATTGTAATGACTTGGCCAACCACTGTTAATCACTTATCCGACCCTAAAAATGACTTTTTCCAACAACTGAAATGACTTTGTCACCACTGTAAATCACTTATCCCACCTCTAAAATGACTTTGCCAAACAATTGTAATGTTTTTGCCAACCACTGTTATCACTTATCCGACCTCTAAAAATGACTTGGCCCAAAATTGTAATGACTTTACTACCACTGTTAATCACTTATCCGATCTCTAGAATTGACTTTGCCCAACAATTGTAATGACTTTGCAAACCACTGTTAATCACCTATCCGATCTCCAGAAATGACTTTGCCCAACAATTTTAATGACTTTGCCAACCACTGTTAATTACTTATCCGATCTCTAGAAATGACTTTGCACAACAATTATAATGACTTTGCCAACCACTGTCAAACACTTATCCGACCTCTAAAAATGACTTTGCCCATCAATTGTACTGACTTTGCCAACCACTGTTGATCACTTATCCGAACTCTAAAATGACTTTGCCCAACAATTGTAATGACTTTGCCAACCCACTGTTAATCACTTACCCGACCTCTAAAATGACTTTGCCCAACAATTGTACTGACTTTGCCAACCACTGCTAATCACTTATCCGAACTCTAAAAATGACTTTGCCCAACAATTGTAATGACTTTGCCAACAACTTTTAATCACTTATCCGATCCCTAGAAATGACTTTGCCCATCAATTGTACTGACTTTGCCAACTACTGTTAATCACTTATCCGAACTCTAAAAATGACTTTGCCAACAATTGTAATGACTTTGCCAACCACTGTTATTCACTTACCCGACCTCTAAAAATGACTTTGCCCAACAATTTTTGACTTTGCCAACCACTGTTAATCACTTATCCGACCTCTAAAAATGACTTTTCCCAACAACTGAAATGACTTTGCCAACCACTGTAAATCACTTATCCGACCTCTAAAAATGACTTGGCCCACAATTGTAATGACTTTACTAACCACTGTTATCACTTATCCGATCTCTAGAATTGACTTTGCCCAACAATTGTAATGACTTTGCCAACCACTGTTAATCACTTATCCGATCTCTAGAAATGACCTTGCCCACTCAATTTACGACTTTGCCAACCACTGTTGATCACTTATATCCGAACTCTAAAAATGACTTTGCCCAACAATTGTAATGACTTTGCCAACCACTGTTAATCACTTACCCGACCTCTAAAAATGACTTTGCCCAAAATTGTACTGACTTTGCCAACCACTGGTTATCACTTATCCGAACCTAAAAACTTTGCCCAACAATTGTAATGACTTTGCCAACCACTGTTAATTACTACCCGACCTCTAAAAATGACTTTGCCCAACAATAGTAATGACTTTGCCAACTACTGTTAATCACTTATCCGACCCTAAAAATGACTTTCCCAACAACACTGAAGATTTGCCAACCACTGTAAATCACTTATCCGACCCTAAAAATGACTTGGCCCAACAATTTGTAATGACTTTACTAACCACTGTTAATCACTTATCCGACCTCTAAAAAATGACTTGGCCCAACAATTGTAATGACTTTACCAACCACTGTTATCACTTATCCGATCTCTAGAATTGACTTTGCCCAACAATTGTAATGACTTTTCCAACCACTGTTAATCACTTATCCGACCTCTAAAAATGACCTTGCCCAACAATTGTAATGACTTTGCCAACCACTGTTAATCACTTATCCGAACTCTAAAATGACTTTGCCCAACAATTGTAATGACTTTGCTAACCACTGTTAATCACTTATCCGATCTCCAGATATGACTTTGCACAACACATTATAATGACTTTGCCAACACTGTCAAACACTTATCCGACCTCTAGAAATGACTTTGCCAACCACTGTTTCACTTATCCGAACTCTAAAATGATTTTGCCCAACAATTGTATGACTTTGCCAACCACTGTTAATCACTTATCCGACCTCTAAAATGACTTTGCCCAACAATTGTAATGACTTTGCCAACCACTGTTAATCACTTATCCGACCTCTAAAAATGACTTTTCCCAACAACTGAAATGACTTTGCCAACCACTGTAAATCACTTATCCGAACTCAAAAATGACTTTGCCCACAATTATAATGACTTGCCAACCACTGTTAATCACTTATCCGACCTCTAAAAATGTCTTTGCCCCAACAATTTTTAATGACTTTGCCAACCACTGTTAATTACTTTTCGATATCTAGAAATGACTTTGCCCAACAATTGTAATGACTTGCTAACCACTGTAACACTTATCCGATCTCCAGATATGACTTTGCCCAACAATTATAATGAACTTTCAACCACTGTTAATTACTTATCCGATCTCTAGAAATGACTTTCCCCCACTGTTAATCGCTATCCGATCTCTAGAAATGACTTTTGCCATCAATTGTACTGACTTTGCCAACCACTTTCAATCACTTATTCGACTCTAAAAATGACTTTGCCCAACAATTGTAATGACTTTGCCAACCACTGTTAATCACTTATCCGACCTCTAAAATGACTTTGCCCACAATTATAATGACTTGCCAACCACTGTTAATCACTTATCCGACCTCTAAAAATGTCTTTGCCCAACAATTTTAATGCTTTGCCAACCACTGTTATTACTTATCCGATATCTAGAAATGACTTTGCCCAACATGTAATGACTTTGCTAACCACTGTTAATCACTTATCCGATCTCCAGATATGACTTTGCCCAACAATTTAATGAACTTCCAACCACTGTTATTACTTATCCGATCTCTAGAATGACTTTCCCCAACCACTGTTAATCGCTTATCCGATCTCTAGAAATGACTTTGCCCATCAATTGTACTGACTTTGCCAACCACTTTCATCACTTATTCGACCTCTAAAATGACTTTGCCCAACATTGTAATGACTTTTGGCCAACCACTGTTAATTCACTTATCCGACCTCTAAAAATGACTTTTCCTAACAACTGAAATGACTTGGCCAACCTGTTAATCACTTATCCGACCTCTAAAAATGACTTTTCCCACAACTGAATGACTTTGCCAACCATGTAAATCACTTATCCGACCCTAAATATGACTTTGCCCAACAATTGTAATGACTTTGCCAGCCACTGTTAATCACTTATCCGACCTCTAAAATGACTTGGCCCAACAATTGTAATGACTTTACTACCACTGTTAATCACTTATCCGATCTCTAGATTGACTTTGCCCAACAATTGTAATGACTTTGCCAACCACTGTTAATCACTTATCCGACCTCTAAAAATTACTTTTTCCACAACTGAAATGACTTTGCCAACCACTGTAAATCACTTATCCGACCTCTAAAAATGACTTGGCCCAACAATTGTAATGACTTTACTAACCACTGTTAATCACTTATCCGATCTCTAGAATTGACTTTGCCCAACAATTGTAATGACTTTGCAAACCACTGTTAATCACCTATCCGATCTCCAAAATGACTTTGCCCAACAATTTTAATGACTTTGCCAACCACTGTTAATTACTTATCCGATCTCTAGAAATGACTTTGCACAACAATTATAATGACTTTGCCAACCACTGTCAAACACTTATCCGACCTCTAAAATGACTTTTCCCAACAACTGAATGACTTAGCCTACCACTGTAAATCACTTATCCGATCTCTAAAAATGACTTTGCCCAATATTGTAATGACTTTACTAACCCTGTTAATCACTTATCCGATCTCTAGAATTGACTTTGCCCAAATTGTAATGACTTTGCCAACCACTGTTAATCACTTATCCGACCTCTAAAAATTACTTTTTCCAACAACTGAATGACTTGCCAACCACTGTAAATCACTTATCCGACCTCTAAAAATGACTTGGCCCAACATTGTAATGACTTTACTAACCACTGTTAATCACTTATCCGATCTCTAGAATTGACTTTGCCCAACAATTGTAATGACTTTGCAAACACACTGTTAATCACCTATCCGATCTCCAGAAATGACTTTGCCCAACAATTTTAATTTTTGCCAACCACTGTTAATACTTATCCGATCTCTAGAAATGACTTGCACAACAATTATAATGACTTTGCCAACCACTGTCAAACCTTATCCGACCTCTAAAATGACTTTTCCCAACTGAAATGACTTAGCCTACCACTGTAATCACTTATCCGATCTCTAAAATGACTTTGCCCATAATTGTAATGACTTTGCCAACAACTTTTAATCACTTATCCGATCTCTAGAAATGACTTTGCCCAACAATTTTAATGACTTTCCCAACCACTGTTAATCGCTTATCCGATCTCTAGAAATGACTTTGCCCATCAATTGTACTGACTTTGCTAACCACTGTTAATCACTTATTCCGATCTCCAGATATGACTTTGCCCAACAATTATAATGAACTTCCAACCACTGTTAATTACTTATCCGATCTCTAGAAATGACTTTCCCAACCACTGTTAATCGCTTATCCGATCTCTAGAAATGACTTTGCCCATCAATTGTACTGACTTTGCCAACCACTTTCAATCACTTATTCGACCTCTAAAATGACTTTGCCCAACAATTGTAATGACTTTGCCAACCACTGTTAATCACTTATCCGACCTCTAAAAATGACTTTGCCCACAATTATAATGACTTTGCCAACCACTGTTAATCACTTCCGACCTCTAAAATGTCTTGCCCAACAATTTTAATGACTTTGCCAACCACTGTTAATTACTTATCCGATAACTAGAAATGACTTGCCCAACAATTGTAATGACTTTGCTAACCACTGTTAATTACTTATCCGATCTCTAGAAATGACTTTCCCAACCATTGTTAATCGCTTATCCGACTCTAGAAATGACTTTGCCCATCATTGTACTGACTTTGCCACCACTTTCAATCACTTATTCGACCTCTAAAAATGACTTTGCCCAACATTGTAATGACTTTGCCACCACTGTTAATCACTTTCCGACCTCTAAAAATGACTTTGCCCAACAATTGTATGACTTTGCCAACAACTGTTAATAATCACTTATCCGATCTCTAGATTGACTTTGCCAAACATTGTAATGACTTTGCCAACCGCTTTAATCACTTAACCGACCTCTAAAAATATTTTTGCCAACAATTGTAATGACTTTGCCAACCACTGTTAATCACTTATCCGACCTATAGAAATGACTTTGCCCAACAATTGTAATGACTTTGCCAACCACTGTTAATCATTATCTGACCTCTAAAATGACTTTGCCCAACAATTGTAATGACTTTGCCAACAACTGTTAATCACTTATCCGATCTCTCAAAATGACTTTGCCCAACAATTGTAATGACTTTGCCAACCACTGTTAATCAATTATCCGACCTCTAAAATTGACTTTGCCCAACAATGTAATGACTTTGCCAACCACTGTTAATCACTTATCCGACCTCTAAAATGACTTTGCCAAACATTGTAATGACTTTGCCAACCGCTGTTAATCACTTATCCGATCTCTAAAAATGACTTTGCCCAACAATTGTAATGACTTTGCCAACCACTGTTAATCACTTATCCGATCTCTAGAATGACTTTGCCCACATGTAATGACTTTGCCAACCACTGTAAATCACTTATCCGATCTCTAGAAATGACTTTGCCCATAATTGTAATGACTTTGCCAACCACTGTTTAATCAATTATCCGACCTCTAAAAATGACTTTGCCCAACAATTGTAATGACTTTGCCAACAACTGTTAAACACTTAACCGACCTCTAAAAATATTTTTGACCAACAATTGTAATGACTTTGCCAACCACTGTTAATCACTTATCCGACTATAGAAATGACTTTGCCCAACAATTGTAATGACTTTGCCAACACTGTTAATCAATTATCTGACCTCTAAAAATGACTTTGCCCAACAATTGTAAGACTTTGCCAACCACTGTTAATCACTTATCCGATCTCTAAAATGACTTTTCCCAACAACTGAAATGACTTAGCCTACCACTGTAAATCACTTATCCGATCTCTAAAAATGACTTTGCCCAATAATGTAATGACTTTGCCAACAACTTTTAATCACTTATCCGATCTCTAGAAATGACTTTGCCCAACAATTTTAATGACTTTCCCAACCACTGTTAATCGCTTATCCGATCTCTAGAAATGACTTTGCCCATCAATTGTACTGACTTTGCTAACCACTGTTAATCACTTATCCGATCTCCAGATATGACTTTGCCCAACAATTATAATGAACTTCCAACCACTGTTAATTACTTATCCGATCTCTAGAAATGACTTTCCCAACCACTGTTAATCGCTTATTCCGATCTCTAGAAATGACTTTGCCCATCAATTGTACTGACTTTGCCAACCACTTTCAATCACTTATTCGACCTCTAAAAATGACTTTGCCCAACAATTGTAATGACTTTGCCACCACTGTTAATCACTTATCCGACCTCTAAAAATGACTTTGCCCAACAATTATAATGACTTGCCACCACTGTTAATCACTTATCCGACCTCTAAAAATGTCTTTGCCCAACAATTTTTAATGACTTTGCCAACCACTGTTAATTACTTATCCGATCTCTAGAAATGACTTTGCACAACA